>OY856410.1:1173576848-1174176848 GCA_963693085.1 Alisma plantago-aquatica
TCAGGACACCTTTTTCTGTGAATTATTAAGCTTGTCACATAAAAATTTTCCATTCATCTCTTGAAAATTGCACAAATTGATATTTTCTCGTTCTATCACAAATTTGACAATCATGTGCATTTTATTGCAGTTTTAGGACTTGAGCCGATCGATTGGTACACTCAACCGATCGTTTCACAGAATCAAACTGATCGTCTGACATCATGAAACACTCGGTTCACCTTCAAAGCATCGATCGTTGATCTCATCAGATGACGGCTGGGATCGCCCGACTCCAGCTACCAGAGACGCTCGGTTGATGCCCATTGCCAAGCAACACAGAGCGTTTTTCAGCTACGCCGCCACCCTAATTAGGGTTGGCAGCCGATCGATTGGGTGCACATTCCAGAACCTTCCAACCGATCGGCTGGTTGCCGAACCGGTCGGTTGGCGGCGCGCAGACAACAAAATTTCCCAGCCGTCAACCCCAAAGAACTCTAAACCTAATGTATCCTCCCCCCTCCTTCTCCTATAAAAGGAGGGGCACTTCCTCCTCCCAGAGGCATCTTGGATTTCTTGTATTTGGGATTCTGAAGCAAAATTGTCTTGTAATCATTCTCATTTTATGCAATAAAGTAGATCTTAGTTCAAGTATAGCTCTTTCATTCCCATTCTTGTCTTTTCTCTCCGCCTTAGTTTTAATCCTCTTCTTTCCGTTCTTCAATTCTGGAGCAAAGAATAAAGAACTAAGCCATTTCATCGTCTCTAGCATAAGGATTAATTTCCTAATTTCTGGGCTAGACTATGGCTTTATTTCTTTCTTCCTCTGTCTCCCCTTTCTCCATGTGTGAGTAGTCTTTTATCGGGGCAAAGGGGAATGACCCCTTAGCCATGGTTTTAATGACTTCTTCTTAAACGATTAGATGGTAATCAATTTTAATTGAATGATTGATCTTCGGATCCCATGTTAATCTAGATGGATATGACCATGGAAATCCGGATTTAGAACAATAAAATCGATTACATAGACATTTTGATATGATCATGGATTCTCATCTTTTAGGTTGATAAACTAGGAAGCATGTGCACCAAGACCAATGGGCTCATGTGGAGTTTCTCTCTTGTGAGTTTTTAAATTTGCAAACCTTCATCGAATCGTCATTTAAGATTTAGTTGTTATCACCTAGGTTAAGGTGGTGAAAACCCCTACGAGCCTCGATTTCCTTCTCTTGATTTAATCATCGCATCCCTTGTTTGCTTTAATCCTTAGTCTTCCATTCATATAGTTTTGCTTGTGTTAAAAATCTTTTTATTATTCCCTTGTGCATGTTTATTCATGTTAAGTGCTTTTCTTCTTGCATTAGTGTAATCATTCAAACACTCAATTGGACTTTACTTTCTGCTTTAATAAAAAGAAAAATACCAAAAACAAATAATAAAGTTCTTCAATCTTTGTGTTCTAAGAACAATCTCTAAATAGTTGTCCTGTGGGATCGACCCTTCTATACTTCCCTTAAAACCGGAAGTAAAAAAGGTTTAAACTCTAGGATTAACCATCTTAGTGATCGATATTGCAAAATGATGAGTATCAATTTGGCGCCGTTGCCGGGGACAACGGATTGTTTTTTCGAACCCCAAAACAATTTTGAATTTTTTTTCTTTTTTTTTTCATACCTTTCGAGTAACATTCCGGAAGTGTACTCCTCTTTCTGCCGTGTTTCCATTCCGACAGTACGTTTTTTCTGCACACGAATTAACTGCTTTATTTGTGCATGCGACGCGCGAATGATGATTTTCAACCTTTCGATCCAGAAATAGAAAGAACTTTTCATCGTCGAAACCATCAAAATCTAGTGACAATGAATGAAGACGAGGTCGCTGTTGGTAGTTTACACTAACGAGTTTCAATCATTAAAAATGATCTTTTACTCAACTAGCTATATCCCGCAAGTATACGAGAGTAGTTGTAGTCGAGGTCGAACACAAGGAGCGTTGGTTAGTTAGGCGCAAGAGTTATGATTTTCAATAATCTAGATCGTTGTACACAAGATGGTTGGATTAGAACAACTAATTTATAGATTTAAAACAAAACAGTAAATTATCACTTAAGAAAGGTTAAGATTCAGATTTGGAAGGATCTTAGACTTGGGATTTCACTATCACATCATAGCTTATATTAAAATACGAATTTAAACATGTTAATTAACTTGCAAAGGAGGTTTGTAGTCATCACTCACCTCCCGGTGAAGTGATGATGATTTTAATTCCATACATCACTCTCGTGTATGTATTTCATTTCAAATCACAAACCTTGCTCCTCAACATAATCCCAGCCACTCTCGCAGTCAAGGAAAAGTTGCCAAAAGAGTAACTCCATACTCTCAAACACATCTTCTCAGATTATGAAAGAAAGTATAAAACATGCAAGTATGATGGCCAATCACACAAACAAGAATTTCAGATCTGAAACAACTCTTGGAACATGCAAGAAACTAACATTTAGTACGAAATTCATATGTTCATACAAGCTATGATATGGGAGTTACTCTCCCATGTCTAAGATTTGGATTCTACTCGTCCATGATTATGTATTGCAGAAATGCTACAGAATTTTCAGAGTTTAACATGGTTTAGAGAAGGAAAATCTAGGATAATTAAAAGTGTAACCCAAGAGAAGTAGAATTCCGTCTTGGGGATGAAATTCCACTCCTAAAGCTGCTCCAAAATGGACTGGCTCGTCTCCCGAGAAGCTGCACGAAGTTGGGGAAGCTTGGTTGCACCTTGGAGAAGACAATGGAGAAGAAGAGAAGAAGAAATGGACTCCTTTGGCAAGAAACCACCTCCTTTCCCCTCAAAATCACCCTCCTCTGCTCTAGACTTGCTCTGGGATGAGAGAACTTCCGCAAATGACCGTCCGTAACCGCCCATTAAGTTCTCCATTCGTTTTTCAACAAAAACTCATATTTTACAAAATGCTGAAACTGCCAGGTGCACGGCGTGCACTTCAAAGTGCACGCCGTGCAACTTTCCAGAAACTTTCTTCTGGCTGAAATTCGCAGGTGCACGGCATGCACTTTTGGTGCACGGCGTGCACTTTGCTGTTCTGGGCTGTTGTGTATTCTGATCATAACTTTCAGTGTGTAGGTCCGATTTACATGCCGTAAAAAGTGGTATTTGCGTAATTTCGAACCCCAAAACATGTAGATACTTGAGGAGTGATCCAATAAGAGATAATATGATATATTCCTCATAATTTCATTGCAATATGTAGTACCTACAATCCAAACCATGAGACAAGTAAGAATAGATAAAAATATAGAATCTAGCATGAATGAGAGTGATAATTGAGTCAAAACAACATGGATATGCAACCAAACATGATCCAAAAGGTGATATGATTTGTGGACATCAAATCCCCCTAAGCTTAAACCATTGCTTGTCCTCAAGCAAAAAGAGCACAGAAACACAAATGAAGGAATTGTCAAGCTCATGCATAGATTAAATGAAATGAAAGATGTGTATAAGACCAAACCAACCATGATCAACATGTTTATACTCATAGCCATCCATTCAACTTAAACACCCAAGAAAGAGATTTTTAGTTTAGCAGGGGTGGTCACAATTAAATGAATCAATCAATTAAACAACACTAAGTAAAATTTGGATGACCAAGCCAAGTAATTAGTGGATGTGCAACTCAAACTCTCAACTATTAAGGATACAAAAGATGAAATATTAGTTAAAATTAACAATTTTAGTTGTACTCTCCTTCTCAAAAGTGATATGATAATGGATTATGGGTTCCGACACTCGGCTGCTAATGTAGGCTTATGCACACGTGGAATGTCGGTTGGGGTATTTTACCCTCTTTTAAGACATACCACCTAACCATCATGGCCAGATCGGACTTACACTAGGCTAGCATGGTATGTGGGCAGTTTAGCCATCCTTTATGGGGTATAAATATGAGATAAGCCAAAAGAAATTTTAAATTTTTTTTTTCAAAAGATAGGAGAGTCAACAAAATTGCAACATTAGCTAGTTTTCATTCATTTGTTTTGAAAATTTTTCATTGAAAGAGTGGTTGAAAATGCACTAAGAGCTTGGCAAGGGCATCTCGTATTCCAAATGATGTTGTAAAGTTGATTTACTCACAAAAATTGAAACCATTACATGTTTTAAGCAATCAAGGATGTGAAAGATGAATGTTCAGGATAGAAGAATAAACCAAGGTTAAGCACATGTTGATGGCCAAAATGTTTCATTTGATTAATGCATGCCTTTTACAATTTCTCCAAATGATATTTCTCATCAAAAGAGGACAAATAGTTAAGCATAGGAGTTCTATCCACATATAAAAGCTAAACATCATATGATACTAGATTTTCCACAAGAAGCACAGAATTGAAAACAAAAGACTGAAATGTGAACACAAAACAAAAACTAACGACAAGAAGCAAATAACTTGAAAGGGAAAAGCTAAAAGAACTAGGTTACCATCCGGTTGCTCCCCCCTAAGCTTGAAATCTACAGTGTCCTCACTACATAAATCAAACTAAAAAGGTTGCAACCGGGTACCTCATCATGGTGGAAACATCAAAGTCCATGGAGGACCGGTGCTCTGATTTGCAGCTGGAAATTGTTGTGCTAAAGATTGATGCCTCCTTGCAAATATGTCCTTGATTTGGGGCAAGTGAAAGCACCTATTAGCTACAACAAGAATAGTCTTTTGTATGCCAATACTATTTGTCTTTTCATTCTCCTTTGAAGCATCATCAAAATATGAGTTGGGAAGAGTGTTCTCATTATAAAGCAATGCCTCATCTAGAATGTAAGGAGGAAGGACATGTGGCTTGCTTGAAGAATCAACATGTAGAGCATGTGTTGTATCTTTCTCCCCTTTAGTTGCAACTTCATAATCATCATGGATATCAACATCATCATACTTTGAAGGATATACTTCTATGACAACTCCATTCTTCAATGTCACCGGCCTGAAATATGTAGGATTTGTCTCCGGTGGACTAGGCAAGAAAGGTGGAAATTTTTCTTTGCTAGAAAGAGCTTGTACTTGTGGTTGTTGTGGCTGAATGAAATTTGGGTTGACATTGTTGTAGAAGTCCGGTGGAGTGTAGACCATTGGAGAATAAATAGAAGAAGCATAACATGTAGAAGATGAGTGTCCAAGCAACCCACATGAATCACAAATAATATTGGCTGCTTGAAATGGCTGTGTGCTTAGCTTATCAAACCTTTGTGATAAAGTGTCTATCTTTGCTGCAATTATGTCTATAGCACCAACCGTGTGATCTTCCCTTTGCTTTCTGGAAGTAGTATGTGAAAAGGATGGGTGGTAGCTTGTAGCCGAACTCCATTGGCAATGATTTGCTGCCATATCTTCAATAATAGCATAGGCTTCTCTATAAGATTTGTTCATTAGAGCTCCATTTGCAGCTGCATCAATAGACATCCTTGTATTGTAGCACAAACCATTATAGAAAGATTGCAATAGAAGCCAATTGCTTAGACCGTGATGTGGATAAAGATGTTGAATATCTTTGAACCTCTCCCATGTATCATACAAGGTCTCTCCATCCCTTTGAGAATAATTGATGAGTTGACTCCTTAGCTGTAAAGTTTTGCTAGGTGGAAAATATCTTGCCAAAAAGACCTTTAGAAGCTCCTCCCAAGTGTTGATTGACTTCTTTGGTAAGGTATAGAGCCATGCCTTGGCTCTATCTTTAAGAGAGAATGGAAAAAGAATTAGGCCTAGCCCATCAGTAGGAACGCCATATATCTTTATGGTGTTTAGCAACTGTAGAAATTCAGCAATGTGGAGGTTTGGATCCTCCATTGGTGTCCCTCCAAATGCATTCAGCTGTAGCAATTGTATGATGGATGGGCTGATAGAAAACTCCTCTGCCTCAAATTCTGAAATATTAATAGGCCCACTCATGTGCATTGCAGCTGTACCAAAGTAGTCCTTAAGAGGAAGGCCATCCTCCTTGACTAGTTCTTCATGTGAATCCATAGGATTAGGTAGATGCGGCGTAGATGGTGGTGGTGTATGTTGTATGGGTGTTGGTGGTGTATATGATGGTGGTGAATTAGGTGTGAATGATGGTGGTGTGGATGAAGGATGTGTGGATGAGTGTGGTACATATGAAGGTGATGTGGATGAAGGCGGCATGGGTGAATGTTGTTTGGATGATGGTTGTGTGGGTTGTGATTCCTCCATACATGTTTGGGTTTCACTCCTTCTTTCTCCATGAGGGTTGCAAATAGTGTGTTGATTTTCTGAATGTAGAGATATGCACGGTTGAAGGATCTTTTTATGAACACCCCATATGCTCCTGCAAATAAACAAAGTGAGTGAGATACAAAAACAAACATGGAAGATACAACAAATTATGATGATCATGATGAATTATGATTTATGGATATGATGGTGGATATGAAGGTTGTGATCTAGTCTCATTTACTTATCAAAAACTCTTACTCTAACAGGAATACCGATGCTCCCCGACAACGGCGCCAAAAACTTGTTGGTAGTTTACACTAACGAGTTTCAATCATTAAAAATGATCTTTTACTCAACTAGCTATATCCCGCAAGTATACGAGAGTAGTTGTAGTCGAGGTCGAACACAAGGAGCGTTGGTTAGTTAGGTGCAAGAGTTATGATTTTCAATAATCTAGATCGTTGTACACAAGATGGTTGGATTAGAACAACTAAATTATAGATTTAAAACAAAACAGTAAATTATCACTTAAGAAAGGTTAAGATTCAGATTTGGAAGGATCTTAGACTTGGGATTTCACTATCACATCATAGCTTATATTAAAATATAAATTTAAACATGTTAATTAACTTGCAAAGGAGGTTTGTAGTCATCACTCACCTCCCGGTGAAGTGATGACGATTTTAATTCCATACATCACTCTCGTGTATGTATTTCATTTCAAATCACAAACCTTGCTCCTCAACATAATCCCAGCCACTCTCGCGGTCAAGGAAAAGTTGCCAAAAGAGTAACTCCATACTCTCAAACACATCTTCTCAGATTATGAAAGAAAGCATAAAACATGCAAGTATGATGGCCAATCACACAAACAAGAATTTCAGATCTGAAACAACTCTTGGAACATGCAAGAAACTAACATTTAGTACAAAATTTATATGTTCATACAAGCTATGATATGGGAGTTACTCTCCCATGTCTAAGATTTGGATTCTACTCGTCCATGATTATGTATTGCAGAAATGCTATAGAATTTTCAGAGTTTAACATGGTTTATAGAAGGAAAATCTAGGAGAATTGAAAGTGTAACCTAAGAGAAGTAGAATTCCGTCTTGGGGATGAAATTCCACTCCTAAAGCTGCTCCAAAACGGACTGGCTCCTCTTCCGAGAAGCTGCACGAAGTTGGGGAAGCTTGGCTGCACCTTGGAGAAGACAATGGAGAAGAAGAGAAGAAGAAATGGACTCCTTTGGCAAGAAACCACCTCCTTTCCCCTCAAAATCACCCTCCTCTGCTCTAGACTTGCTCTGGGACGAGAGAACTTCCGCAAATGACCGTCCGTAACCGCCCATTAAGTTCTCCCTTCATTTTAAACAAAAACTCGTATTTTACAAAATGCTGAAACTGCCAGGTGCACGGCGTGCACTTCAAAGTGCACGCCGTGCAACTTTCCAGAAACTTTCTTCTGGATGAAATTCGCAGGTGCACGGCGTGCACTTTTGGTGCACGGCGTGCACTTTGCTGTTCTGGGCTGTTGTGTATTCTGATCATAACTTTCAGTGTGTAGGTCCGATTTACATGCCGTAAAAAGTGGTATTTGCGTAATTTCGAACCCCAAAACATGTAGATACTTGAGGAGTGATCCAATAAGAGATAATATGATATATTCCTCATAATTTCATTGCAATATGTAGTACCTACAATCCAAACCATGAGACAAGTAAGAATAGATAAAAATATAGAATCTAGCATGAATGAGAGTGATAATTGAGTCAAAACAACATGGATATGCAACCAAACATGATCCAAAAGGTGATATGATTTCTTCACATCAGTCACCCATAGAATTGTCCAAGCTCTCGCAGCTCAAAGAGAGCTCATCCAAGCCGAACAAGCGGAAAGAGAAGCTGCTTTGCAAGCAGCCTTTAGGGCTGAACAAGAAACCATAGAAGCCGATAGGAGGGAAGCCGAAAGGAAAAAATAATTAAAAGACTTTTCTGTTCCCAAAATGGCCTATCCACAACATCCGATTATACCCCCCGATATCATTGCTCCACAATTCAAAATCTGAACACAATGGATCACTATGATGCAAACCAACCCCTTCTCTGGCAACAATGGGGAAAGTTGTCAAGATCATCTTCAAAGGTTCATTGACCTTTTCTCTTTAAACAAACTCCCAGGTGTCTCTGAAGATGCCATCCACCTCAGGTTGTTTAAGTATTCCCTCTCCGAACAAGCTAGTAGCTGGTACAACACCATGGAGAGTGAAGAACATGTCACAACTTGGGAAGTTCTACAAAGCAAGTTCCTTGAAAACTTCTACCCCCCGTCTCTCACCTATGAACTTAGGGGTCAAATAACTCATTTTTCTATGTCCCCAGGAGAGTCATTAGGTGAAGCCTGGAAAAGGTTTAAGGATTTACTTAGGAATTGCCCCCACCATGACATCTCTCAAGCCCAACTCATAGAGATTTTCTATTGTGGTGTTGATGATGATACCAAATTTTTTCTCGATTCCTCATCTGGAGGAAATTTCATGCATCAAAGTTTAACTAAGGCATGGGAGGTAGTTAAACGGGCTTCTGAAACAAGGGCTAGAAGAGGGATCGGAGGAATCCTGAAGGTAGCTAAGGCAGAAGTTAATAATGATATCCAAAGCATAGCGGAAAGGCTAAAATTAATTGCCTTAAAACAAGATCGGTTAGAGTCATCTTTGGTCACCCTTAGGGAGTCACCCCAACAACTAAAAGCCATGGATTCCCTATGTGGTATTTGCCAAGGATATGACCATACCACCCTCCCCTGTCAATACCTCTACAACATTCCCACACAACATGTAGTAGGTCAACAACCAGAAGACCTCAATTCGATTCATACAATACCAGGCCAAGGTTACTACAATCCCAACAAACCTAGAAATCACCCTGGTTTTCAGTATGGGAACCCCTCAGGCGCCGAGAACTCTACCCAACTTCAACAAAGGCCTCCCTACCCTCAAAGTAACAATCGACCACCACCTGGATTCCCATACAACAATCAAAGAAATTTTGGAAATCACCAAAATTGACAACACTACCAACAATTCCAAAACCTAAACCTTCCACCCCAAAATCTAAACCAACCTCAACCTCCCCAACCACCTCAAAATTCACTCCCTCCTCCCCCCATAGTCATACTAGCTTGGAAAGCATAGAACAAACCCTCATGGCCATTCAAGCCCATCAAAAGGCAATTGACGCACAATTAGCTCGTTTGGTTGCCCAACAAAAACCTCCGGCTGGGACTTTTACAGGACAGCCTGAAAACAACCCCAAACATCCTGAACAACTCAAGGTAGTCTCTACTCATTTGGGAAAAGTGCACACCCCTCCCCCTTCAGAAGAATCTTCAGACCCACCTCTAGAATTCGAGGATGAGGACATGGTAGTTGTCGAACCCGAAGTCACACCCAAACCATCCGTCCCCGAAATCCCTCAAGTGGAAGATGAAGAACGAGTTTACAAACCCCGACCTCCCTATCAAGACCACCTCAAACAAACAAGACTTGATGCCCACTTCATGAAATTTAGGGATGCTATGAAAAAAATACATGTCGACATTCCCTTGATGCTTTGGCAGACATGCCCGCCTGGTCCAAGTACATGAAATCTCTCTTGACTAGGAAGTATGTTACTACAGAATACGAGACTGTTAAACTTGCTAGGACTACCTCCGACATTATCCTAAGTAAGATGCCTAAAAAACAGAAGGATCCAGGTTCTTTTGGAATAGAATGCTACTTAGGTGACAATGCTTGTAGGAAAGGCCTAGCAGATTTAGGAGCTAGTATATCCATCATGCCATATAGTCTTTGCAAAAGACTAGGATTCAATGACATGTTACCCACAACCATGACCATCCAACTGACAGACTCATCCACAACTAAGCCCATGGGAATCATAGAAGATATTCCGGTTAATGTTGGAAATGATGCATAAGTCCCTTGTGATTTTGTGATCATGGATATCAAGGAAGATTCACGCTACCCCCTCATTTTCGGACATCCCTTCTTAGCCAATGATCTTGCCTTAATTGATGTTGAGTCTGGTACCATTGTGTTAAGACTAGGGAAGCAAAACTTAGAGTTTTGGGTGTTTGAAAGTATGAAGAGACCTAGTCTTGAGGAAGAAGTCTACCTCCTTGATTGCATTGATGAATTAAACCAATTAAGGCAAGAATGGGAATTAGTTGATGACCCCCTATGCACTGCTCTCACCATCCCCTCCGAATGTGATTTTGATAATGAACCATTAAATCAACTTAAGATTCAGTTGGAAAACTTTGAGGAAATCCCATGTGCTGAGATTGAAGACCTTAAGATGATCTCCACCATAGAAGAACAACCTGAATCACCAAAGGCCCCGGAAATGAAGGCTCTCCCCATAGGTCTGAAATATATGTTTCTGGATGAACAACAATTATGCCCTGTTATTATCAATACTGACCTTACCATTGAACATGAAAACATGCTTATGGGAGAACTTAGGAAAAGGAGAAAAACCTTAGGGTACAAAATGATGGATTTGGTTGGGATAGATCAATCCATTTGCATCCACAAAATCCCAATGATTGAAAATAGTAAACCTTCCTGAGACCCACAAAGGAAACTCAACCCAAACATGAAGAAAGTTGTCCATCTTGAAGTGATTACACTTTTGACTGCAGGAATCATCTACCCCATCTCTGACTCTCCTTGGGTCAGCCCTGTCTAGGTCATCCCCTAAAAGGGTGGGACCACAGTCGTTAGGAAAAAGAAGAATGAGCTCATCCCCACCCGTACAGTCACAGGGTGGAGGATGTGCATTGACTACAGGAAACTCAACAAAGAAACTAGGAAAGACCACTTCCCTCTTCCCTTCCTCGGTCAAGTTCTTGAACACTTAGCTCATCAACAATACTTTTGCTATTTAGATGGCTACTCGGGTTTTTATCAGATCCCCATTCATCCTGAAGACCATGAGAAGACCACCTTCATATGCCCTTTTGGTACATACACTTTTAGATGAATTCCATTTGGCCTGTGCAATGCACTAGCCACTTTTCAAATATGTATGTCTGCCATTTTTCTAGGGTTAACTGAGACTGTCATGGAAGTGTTCATGGACGATTTCTCTGTCTATGGAGATAGTTTCACTTCTTGCCTTGGAAACCTCTCCCTTGTTCTTCATAGATGCATCGAGTCACATTTAGTCCTTAATTGGGAAAAGTGTCACTTTATGGTCAAGGAGGGTATTGTTCTAGGCCATAAGGTGAGCAACCAGGGCATTGAAGTTGACCAAGCCAAGATTGAGGTCATCACCAAGCTCCCCCTCCCACCTCAGTCAAAGACATACGAGCCTTCTTCAGACATGTCGGTTTCTATCGACGATTCATTTGTGACTTTTCCAAAATTACAAAACCTCTCACCAATCTTCTTCAAAAGGAGGTGCCTTTCCATTTTGATACGACTTGCATGGAGAGCTTTCTATGTTTGAAAAAGGCTCTCACCACCACCCCTATCATCCGTGCTCCTGACTGGGCCTTACCCTTTGAAATCATGTGCGATGCTAGTGATTTTGATGTAGGTGCCATTTTAGGACAAAGAATTGACAAAACACACCATGTCATTTATTATGCATCCAAGACCTTAGATGAAGCTCAGCGAAATTTCACTGTCACTGAAATAGAAATGCTAGCCATTGTCTATGCATTCGATAAATTTCTCTCATATCTTGTTGGTTCAAAGGTTATTGTGTACACTGATCATGCAGCTATTCGCTACCTCATGACCAAAAAAGATGCCAAGCCTAGACTCATAAGATGGATTTTATTATTGTAGGAATTTGATCTAGAAATCCTAGACAAAAAGGGCTCTGAAAATGTCGTGGCTGGCCACTTTAGTAGACTTATCTATAGCCCCATTGATGAACATCCCATAAATGAATCCTTACCCGATGACTAATTGCTCAAGGTTGACTCCCAATTTCCTTGGTTTGCTGATTTTGTAAACTATTTAGCTGCAGGTGTATTGCATCCCGAGTATACGGGACATTCTAAAGCTAAATTTTTACATGATGACAAAAATTATTATTGGGATGAACCTTATTTGTTTCGACTTTGTGCCGATGGTTTATATCGTCGTTGTGTGTCCCACAAAGAAAGCATCGCCATTTTGGAACAATGTCACTCTGGCCCCTATGGTGGTCACATGAGAAAAAATGGCTAGGAAAGTCCTACAATGTCGATTCTTTTGGCCCACCATCTTCAAAGACTCGTATGATTATGTGCTTTCATGTAACAATTGTCAAAGGACTGGTAATATTTCCAAACATGACCAAATGCCACTCACCTCTTGGTAGGAATTAGAGATTTTTGATGTTTGGGGGATCGACTATATGGGCCCATTTCCTTCTTCTTATGGGTTTACTTACATTTTAGTCGCAGTCGATTACGTGTCAAAGTGGGTTGAAGCCATACCTACTAAAACATGTGACTCTAAACCCGTTAAGAAACTTTTTAAAGATGTCATTTTTCCTAGATTTGGAGTCCTTCGCACCGTCATTTCTGTAGGGGGATCCCATTTTTTGGAGAAAAGTTTTGAGGCTCTTTTGAAAAAATATGGGGTCTATCACAAAGTCGCCACGCCTTACCATCCTCAGACCAGTGGGTAGGTAGAAGTATTCAATAGACAAATCAAATCCATTTTAGAAAAAATTGTTGGACGAACTAGGAAAGATTGGGCGTTAAAATCAATGACGCCCTGTGGGCATATCGTACTTCCTACAAAACACCTATTGGCACCACCCCTTTCACACTGATCTACGTTAAGTCATGTCACTTACCAATAGAACTAGAGCACAAAGCAAGCTGGGCCATCAAAAGTTTGAATTTCGATCTTTCCATGGCTGGAGAGAAACATTTTCTCCAAATGAATGAGCTTGACGAACTTAGGATGAGTGCCTATGAAAATGCAAGAATCTACAACGACCGAACCAAAATGTGGCATGATGGTCACATCAAGCGCAAAGACATTAAAGAAGGGGATCAAGTTTTAGTTTTTAATTCATGATTACGACTTTTCCCTGGAAAACTCAAGTCGAGATGGTATGGTCCCTACATTGTAAAGTATGCTTATCCACATGGCACTTTTATTCTCTAGGATAAAGTTTTGGGTGAGTTTAAGGTCAATGGGCACCATATTAAAAGATATATCACCACCGAAGATGTTGTCACTTCAGACTCGACCAAATTTCCACCTTTTGCAAGATCTGAACCTCACTGACCCTTCACATCCCTCGGATTCTAATTAATCTGAACTTGGTCGAGCCACGACGTGAAATAAGGCGCTAGTTTGGAGGCAAAACACTATCTTCCCTTCTTGTTTGTTGTCTTGCTTTTGTTTTTCCGTTTTGTTTTTCCTTGAAGCCAGACGCTCGTCTCGTCCGCCGACCATTCCGCAACCCTTGAATGCGACCTCTGTCCTTTCAGATTTTGTGTTGGCGCCCGACGCAGCCCAGCTGATCGTCTTGTCGTCGAACCGATCGGTTCGTGGATCCCTTGCTCTATATAACAAATCGGACGCGAGGTCTTTCGTCCATCACTTTGCAAGCCCTAGCCACCCCCTACGTCGCTCCACCCGTTCTTCAGCCGCCCGCCTTGCTTCTCACCCTAACGACCGAGGTTTGCCATTCGGCTGACCATTTCTCCCAAAGCCTGCCTTTCTACCTGACGAGCACGTCGCCCGTCTCGAACGGCAGACGGAGCTTCAGTTGCCTGCGTCGACGGAAACACCGCCCGTCTCGAATGGCAAACGACTGACAGAGCCTCCATCGTCGCTGCCTCTCTGTTTCTAGTTCTCAGTCGGGCTTCTCACCTGAGCCGACTGTCTGACATTCGAACCGCTCGCTCTCACCTGAGCCAGCCGCCCGCTTGGTTCGTCCGCCGCCCGCCTGAATGCACCGCCGCCGGTTTTCCTCTCCAGACGACCGACGAAAGCAGCGATTCCAGTCGTCCGTCTTAGGGGCCGAAACGCCTGACTCAGCTGCCCGACGATCGCTTGTGTCCTCCAGACGACCGCCGGCGTCCGCGTCACCACCTCCTCAAGAGACAGCCGAAGCCAGATCCGCTGAGTGCTCAAGTCGCCTCAGCCGACCGTTTGGTCACACCAGCTGCCCGTTTCAGACACCAAGTTGATCGGTTGGCTTCCCCAGACGATCGTTTTTGTCTCTGCAACAGTGATGTTCAGCCGTTTTCGCAAGGGAAAAGACAAGGCCCCTGCATCCTCTTCCAAGGATCCTCTCCGCCGTTCCAGTTCTCATTTCAGAATCCAATTCTGCACACCCTCTCCTACGGGTGAGTCTTCTCCCGAGTTAGACGAGGAGATGCTTTGGGACATCAACGACACGGAGGAGCTTCTCTGCAAGATGGAAGGAACTCAGAAGGCGACTGTGACGTCCCCGAATTTTCTAAAACATAATCTGATGTGCAACGTCCAAATTGAAACCCTCACCTCGGTGAGAATCCTAATTTAAACATCTCACACTAGGCTAAGAAGAAGAAAATCAGAGGAAGTCAAAGGAAACATAGTAGCACATGTACATGAACTATAATAAAACCATACACACATGTTTACCATTCAACATATAATTACAACATGAATTGTTACAACATTTGATATTACATATTGAACAGAAAACTATAACATATACATGTACTACATCTAAACAACAGGATCTTAAGACAACAGGTCCACCTGTACAACAACTCGCCACACAACTCTCACTATCCTGGATCTTCAAGAGCATAACCACAACCTAAACAAAAAGATTACATGCGGTACACATCAACACAATATTCAAGAATATTGTACTGAGTACACCTATGTGTCTTTTATATACCTCTCATCATATCTTTCCAATAAGATAAAACTAATATACTTGGTAGTAACAGAAGAATATAAGAAAAGCATATACTTGCACAAGGATATTCAATTACAAAAGAGAACACACATATTTTAAGAACATTTGCATCATATATCTCGTACATCTACCCCCAAGGGCTTTGATGTTTTTAGGCCTTGTCATGTAATCGTACATATGCCCCTAGGGCTTTAATGTTACATATGCCACCAAGGGCTTTGATGTTTTGTCAATGCACTGTACTACCAAAGTGTTTAGTGCTATCATATGATGGATCAAAATATTTTACGTTTCACGTGTTCATAGCCATAAGTATGGAAAATGAATCAAGATATCATACAAGAATAATCATTTTATCCAACATCATATGCCAAGTATTTTACTACACATATAACACAAGCATATTGTATAATAAGCCAAGTAAGAGGTAATGACGTGCCTTCCAAAGAGACATCCTTATCACATATTCCTCATGTCATCTATATTGTTGCTAAACCTAATCAAGACAAGATCATATACTATCATCAGGTTCTCATCATCTTACATCTCATCTTAACCCTAATCATGTTCATTAGAGTTTCTCTTAGTTCATTAGGATATGTCTATCATTACTTGTATTCTTATCTTATGATTATCTCACTGATGTCATTTTCCAGATTACATCTCATTCTCAAAGTTCATCATCTGAACATTAGGTTCCATATCCTTTTTGTGCACATATTAATCCTAGGTTACCTCATTATCCTAGATTAGGGTTTTATAACATGTATTAAGATTCATCTTCATATAACATGGATTCTGTTCATCATTATGATCTTATAATTACATAATATCTTCCAGATACTGATATGAGGGTTTTCAGTAAATCTTATCATTTATTGAGCATGTATGCATTAATTGCATTATCTTTAGTGTTATTAGCCTTAATTATCTATATTAATCAAATTACATGATTTTGTGCATCAAAATCATAATAACTAACATCATGTGGATTATAAACATGATTATAGAATTATTGACATTTTTCCATAATTTTATATCGTCATTTGATATTTATTACTCAAGAACTAAGCATTCTACATATTACATGATATCACCCATATTTATGCATCAAAAGCCTGATATTATAGATCCATGTTGTTCTACACATTTTTCTAAGAATTTTTGTACCTTACTTGCATTTTTCTGATAATCGAGCTAATTTCTATGAATTATTGAAAATTCGGGTATATATTAAAGGTTTACCTTTTGCGGCCAACTGGGGACTGCCACGTGTCCTGCTTGGGCGCAGCTCCCTCCTCCTCTGCCCAAGCTGAACCAGTCGACTACTTGGCTTGAACTGGGTTCATATCTAGGTTTGGGCTTCTGGTTCAGGAGATTGGTTCTTCGCTTTCTTCGTCTTTGGTCGTGGCTGTGAGGGGGCGCCGCCGCAAGCGGCTGTGAACTGCCGTCGTCAGGCGTGGGAGCAGTAGCAAGCGTTACCTCCTCATCTCATATCATTGTTGCTGGCTCTCTCTCTCCGATGAGAAGATGGTCCATGAGCCCTCCTCTTTGCCCTCTCCTGCTCGATCCATCTCCCACGTGATGGCGGAGCCTGACTCTCCTCCTTGTGTGCTTGAGAATGCCAAGCCGAGCAGTAGGTCTCCAGCAAGATATCATCTATGATCTCAAGCGTTGCACCTATGCTCCTCCTCGAAGTCATCCAACGTGGGATCTGCTCCTAGTTCCACCATGAAACAGGGTGTCGGTCATCATCTCTAAAGATCTCTGCTACTGCAGAACCTCCTCGCTGATTGTGGAGGTGTCGTCACAAGCTGCAACTGTGGCGGGGCAAGGGGTAATAGGCCTCTAGGTAGTATTATCCTCAGCAAATTTTGGGCTGCCTAGACTCCTCCTTCTCTCGCGATCTCAGAGTCTAACGTCTGCCTGTCCGCTGTGTGTGTCTTCCTCGATGTCGACCAGCGTGAGGCGGCCACAGTTGTTCCTGGTGCCGTTGTTGAACCAGACTCCATCGAGGGAACCACCGTCCTATGCTCCCCTTGATAATAGCCACTCTAAATGCCTGCTGCTATAAACTACTCGGTCTTGTTGTTGGGTGGGGTTGGAAGCCTTGCCGTCGCCAGAGATGTTGTCGCTGCCTGCGAATTGCGGTGCCAGTTCTCTCTTAGCACTCATCCAAATAACGAGGGGCCTTAGGATCGGTTTTGGGCAAGCGTAACTACTTGTTCAGTTGTTCCTTTGAACCACGATTACGATGTGGGATTGGTTAGGCTCACATCCTTCCCCTCCCCACCATCTCCAATATGTGGCTTCTCACAACCAAGAGTAAAGGAGGCGTGACATGGTATACAGATCAAAAACTAGTTGAGAAACCTTGGTCTTCTATTATAAAAAACATCAATGATTTCACCACATTCAAATGTACATAACTTCTTCTAAGAGTATTTGATCATCATGAATCTTTGACCATAGCTCAATTATCATCCAAACTACATTCCATCCAATTTTGGTATCATAATATCAGTATTTGACCAATCAATTCCATGTTTCAAAGAGATATAAAACATATGATATTGCAATCTCAATTATATGAACTCACTTATCCCACTGGGTCCAAAACCTTAAAAGTCCACTCCATAACATCCAACACACCTTAAGAGAAATTTGGTCATCGAAATTAAATCAGAAATCCAGTCCATCACATCATATACATCTTAAAAGAAATTTCTTCCTCAAAATTAAGCCATCCTCCTACTCTGAGGAAAACCCAAGATCTCAAAAATCACATACGAGGCACCTCTCTATGTGCCACATATCCAAAAATAAAGCTTTAGAACTATACCCAAGCTACCATGATGTTTTACAACATCTAGGGTGAAACACCGCCTTCATAAAAGATTAAAACAAGGGTTTAGAAACTCTGGTTATATCATGACATCTTTCATATTATAGGATTTTCATCCTCATTTTACACAAGCATTAAACATTAACATATGCCCTTTTAAGAGGAAGTTAACAATAGTTAACCCACTTTATCCATCTAGATCATATCGAGGTGTCAAAAGCATTACGTTGTGCTATATGTTCCACTATATTTTCATCTTTATTAAGCACTAAGATTAACACCTCTTGTAACATGTTTCATTCGTATGATCTTATTTCATTACTCATAATAAATACAACATTTATAAGTGATTTCATCACAAGATTAACCAACCATATCACATTATCATCATTATTTATGTATATGGTTAACCATTTATGCATTAATATCTATTAAACCATCTCTAGGTTTACATTATATCATGTCCATATATCACATCTCGAGATTAGATCACGTCCTTACCTTTATATATCATGGTTGTTCTAAACAAACTTATGCAAGTGGCTCATATATCAAAGCTTTACTTATGCCAAAAGAGGTTCCTCTAACCCATACCACGAGGGTAGTGTCATGCTCATTATCTATGAGCTAACTCAACTCTATGAGTATCTCACATGCATATAATTTATCTTTCCTCTCTGTCTATGGTTCTCGGGCAACCTCATTGGCACTAGTGGTAGTTTTACAAGCTCTAGCCACATAAGCACAAACCAAAACATGCTATGGCATACTATCATAGATCTGTACCCATGAAACATCTTTACCCAAAACTCTCATATATACACCACTATATTCCTATGTGGGAAACCACCAACCTGAGCATGAGGCTTCAGAGAAACTAACTTAGCTACCTCCTCCAGGGTCTTGGGACTCTCTCTCCCTCACCCAGATGGTAGGCACTCATATTGATGTTCACATATGCACATATATAACCAGCCTCTCTCTGTCTCTAAGGTTTGGTCTTCCCAAGGATATCTAGGGTTCTACAAGACTATAGGAATCATGCATTAAGCAACACAACTCAATCACTCAGGAGTAGTCTAGTTTAGGACATATCATATTACATATCTCAGAATTCTCATATCTTGGAGTGTAGGTTCTCTGACCTTCTCTCAATGGGTCTCACTCTCTCTGGATTAAACCCCAAAATTGGTCCTAACACTAGAGGTCCTCCTTCATAATAGAGTTTGCGGCTCATGCTCACTAACATCTTCTCTTAACTTAGCTTATCTTAACTTAGAAAAGCACACATACTTTCATCATGAAAACTTATCTCAAATCCTCAAAACTTAACTTAAATCCTTGAAGACAAACATAGATCATCATAACCATCTTATATCATCTATATAAGGCTTACATCATATCATCAAAACTTATGTCATCTATTCCATCAATCATATATTCCAACAAGACTCTAGACATCTAATCTAGAACAACTTTCTCTTCTAGACTGATGTCATTCACTTTCACTCAGGTTGCATGACCACCTCCTACTCATACATGTGTGGGGACACATTTTTGTAATACATATACATAATAAAATATTATATAGTTTTTCTCCGATAAAACAAGCGTCGGAGAAAACTATCGAGGTTCGATTCGTGTGGAATCAAAAACCAAAACCAGAAATGAGTTTCCCACACATAGTAGAGAGTCCAGTGTCATGAAAACTAGTGAAAAGGGTGAGAACATGGTGTAGACTAGTGTATCTATCCTAGACAATGAGCGCTATATGTCTAGGATTTCTCTTCCCTTGATGCACATCATTTCCAAATAGTGCAACCTCCCATACCGCTGCACTACAAGGAAAGAAAGACATCTAAGGACTTGCTACTCAACAAGCACCAGTCTAGACCTAGTTCTCAGACATCTTGGTGCTAACCTAGAGGCTAGGTCAGATCTAGTCTCTAAAAGACGACTAATCTAACCCTAAAGATTATTAAGTTCAAGGTTCTTTTGTTTTGAGTTGCATAATGAGAAAATGTCAGGCTTTACTATTGTTCATGCTCTGATACCACCTGTGACGTCCCTGAATTTTCTAATACTTAATCTAATGTGCAACGTCCAAATTGAAACCCTCACCTCGGCGATAATCCCAATTTAAACATCTCACACTAGGCTAAGAAGAAGAAAATTAGAGTAAGTCAAAAGGAAACACAATAGTACATGTACATGAACAATAATAAAACCATACACACATGTTCACCATTCAACATATAATTACAACATGAATTGTTACAACATTTGATATTACATATTGAACAGAAAACTATAACATATACATGTACTGCATCTAAACAACATGATCTTAAGACAACAGGTCCACCTGTACAACAGCTCGCCACACAACTCTCACTATCCTGGATCTTCAAGAGCATAACCACAACCTAAACAAAAAGATTACATGCGGTACACATCAGCACAATATTCAAGAATATTGTACTAAGTACGCCTACGTGTCTTTTATATACCTCTCATCATATCTTGGCAATAAGATAAAACTAATATACTTGGCTGTAATAGAAGAATATAAGAAAAGCATATACTTGCACAAGTATATTCATTTACAAAAGAGAACACACATATTTTAAGAACATTTCCATCATATATCTCGTACGTCTGCCCCCAAGGGCTTTGATGTTTTTAGGCCTTGTCATGTAATCATACATCTGCCCCTAGGGCTTTGATGTTACATATGCCACCAAGGGCTTTGATGTTTTGTCAATGCACTATACTACCAAAGAGTTTAGTGCTATCATATGATGGATCGGAATATTTTACGTTTCACGTGTTTATAGCCATAAGTATGGAAAATCAAGCAAGATATCATACAAGAACAATCATTTCATCCAACATCATATGCCAAGTATTTTACTACACATATAACATAAGCATATTGTATAATAAGCCAAGTAAGAGGTAATGGCGTACCTTCCAAAGAGACATCCTAATCACATATTCCTCATGTCATCTATATTGTTGTTAAACTTGATCAAGACAAGATCATATACTATCATCAGGTTCTCATCATCTTACATCTCACCTTAACCCTAATCATGTTCATTAGAGTTTCTCTTAGTTCATTAGGATATGTGTATCATTACTTGTATTCTTATCTTATGATTATCTCACTGATGTCATTTTTCAGATTACATGTCATTATCAAAGTTCATCATCTGAACATTAGGTTCCATATCCTTTTTGTGCACATATTAACCCTAGGTTACCTCATTAACCTTGATTAGGGTTTTATAACATGTATTAAGATTCATCTTCATATAACATGGATTCTGTTCATCATTATGATCTTATAATTACATAATATCTTCCAGATACTGATATGAGGGTTTTCAGTAAATCTTATTATTTATTGAGCATGTATGCATTAATTGCATTATCTTTAGTGTTATTAGCTTTAATTATCTATATTAATCAAATTACATGATTTTGTGCATAAAAATCATAATAACTGACATCATGTGGATTATAAACATGATTATAGAATTATTGACATGTTTCCATAAATTTATATCGTCATTTGATATTTATTACTCAAGAACTAAGCATTCTACATATTACATGATATCACTCATATTAATGCATCAAAAGCCTGATATTATAGATCCATGTTGTTCTACACATTTTTCTGAGAATTTTGGTACCATACTTGCATTTTTCTGATAATCTAGCTAATTTCTATGAATTATTGAAGATTCGGGTATATATTAAAGGTTTACCTTTTGCGGCCAACTGGGGACTGCCACGTGTCCTGCTTGGGCACGGCTCCCTCCTCCTCTGCCCAAGCTGACCAGCCGACTACTTGGCTTGAACCGGGTTCAGATCTAGGTTTGGGCTTCAGGTTCAGGCGCTCGGTTCTTCGCTTTCTTCGTCTTTGGTCGTGCCTGTGAGGGGGCGCCACCGCAAGCGGCTGTGAACTGCCGTCGTCAGGCGTGGGAGCAGTAGCAAGCGTTGCCTTCTCATCTCGCATCGCTGTTGCTGGCTCTCTCTCTCTCTCTCTGATGAGAAGAAGGTCCATGAGCCCTCCTCTTTGCCCTCTCCTGCTCGATCCATCTCCCACGTGATGGCGGAGCCTGACTCTCCTCCTCGTGTGCTTGAGAATGCCAAGCCGAGCAGTAGGTCTCCAGCAAGATATCATCTATGATCTCAAGTGCTGCACCTGTGCTCCTCCTCGAAGTCATCCAACTTGGGATCTGCTCCTAGTTCCTCAATGAAACAGGGTGCCGATCATCATCTCTAAAGATCTCTGCTACTGCAGAACCTCCTCGCTGATTGACGAGGTGCCGTCACAAGCTGCAACTGTGGTGGGGCAAGGGGTAATAGGCCTCTAGGTAGTGTTATCCTCAGCAAATTTTGGCGTTGCCTAGACTCCTCCTTCTCTCGCGATCTCAGAGTCCGGCGTCTGCCTGTCTGCTGTGTGTGTCTTTCTTGACGTCGGCCAGCGTGAGGCGGCCACAACTGTTGCTGGTGCCGTCGTTGGACCAGAGTCCATCGAGGGAACCACCGTCCTATGCTCCCCTTGATAACAACCTCTCAACGCCTGCTGCTATAAACTGCTCGGTCTTGCTGCTGGATGGGGTTGGAAGCCTTGCTGTCACTAGAGATGTTGTCGCTTCCTGCGACTTGCAGTGCCAGTTCTCTCTTAGCAATCATCCAGATAACGAGGGGCCTTAGGATCGGTTTTGGGCAAGCGTAACTACTTGTTCAGTTGTTCCTTTGAGCCATGATTACGATGTGGGATTGGTTAGGCTCGCATCCTTCCCCTCCCCACCATCTCCAATATGTGGCTTCTCACAACCAAGACTAAAGGAGGCGTGACATGGTATACAGATAAAAACTAGTTGAGAAACCTTGGTCTTTTATTATAAAAAACATCAATGATTTTACCACATTCAAATATACATAACTTCTTCTAAGAGTATTTGATCATCATGAATCTTTGACCATAGCTCAATTATCATCCAAACTACATTCCATCCAATTTTGGTATCATAGTATCAGTATTTGACCAATCAATTCCATGCTTCAAAGAGATATAAAACATATGATATTGCAATCTCAATTATATGAACTCACTTATCCCACTGGGTCCAAAACCTTAAAAGTCCACTCCATAACAGCGGCCAATGATCCAGACACAACCGCCCCCCGTTCACCCCGGATAGCACCTATTCCGCATAGCTATGACCAGTTGACTAGCGCTGACCACTGCCAGTGTTATAAGGAGATGTTCGCAATTGGTGTTTCTTTACCTCGTTGGGCGTGCGGCACAATCCTTGATGCTTTGGGCATCCACGACACCGTCGATGATATCCTCCGTAGAAACCACATGCTTGTCTTTCTCTACCGTGTCACTTCCGTCTACTGTGATCTCACCCTCGAGTTTTTGAGCACTTTCCGCCAGTTACATGGTTCTTTCAGAAACTCGAGTTGCAAATACCGGATTTTTGGGGAAAATATGGAATCATCCGCCAGGCAAATCACTTTGTTCATCCTCGACGGCAGGGATGACTATTGGCTAGACCAATGTATGGTGCGGTCTCATGACTCCTACCCCGACTATTACAACAGAGACAAGTTCTGGGCAGAGATCACCGGGCTTCTTCCCCGTCTTCCTGGTGGGCCCAAGGCCTCCTGCATTCACAACCCGGTGTTCTGTTACCTTCACCGTATTCTGGCTTGCACCATCTTCAGTCGGGAAGGCACTCACGGTGCAATTACTCAGGTAGAACTTTATGCTCTTTGGTGTCTTTTACATGAAGAACCTTTTAACTGGGGCAATGCTATCATTGAGCATTTTGGTACCCAAGCTAGCCGAGCCACTTCCTCTTCTTTCCGCATTCACCACTATGTTACCCAACTCGCCATCTTTTTGGGTTACACCCACATCGCCTTCCCTCCACTTGAGCTAAAAAATCACCTCATCAACACCCACTATTTGAAGAACAATAGGTTTATCCGTTTGGGCACCGAAGGCATTTATTACCTTTTGTTCAAAGACACTCAGGTGGTCCTCCGGCTCCCGTTACATTTGCGGTTTGCAACAGCAAACTATGTCTACGATTTGACCGACTTACCGAGCCACATCCAGAGATTCTACCTGGAGCATCCAGATCCAGACACCTTCCCCGAGCCACAGCCTCACAAGAGGAGCCTCTCTTTAGAGGCACACGACGATGACATTGGAGCACCACCGCCACCTTCCAGACGTCGCACCAGGTAGCGACCAGATGATGACTCCGGTCCTTACGGCTTCTACGAGATCCAGACTCATCTGGATGAGATTCAGCGGGAGCAGCAGAGACAGACACCGACTCAATCACATGTACCTGATGCAGCATTCGCAGGAGTTTTGGCATGTGGACTGCGTTCACTATGCCCCTAGTCAACCCGCTTATGACAAGTATGGAGCACACCAGAGTTATCCATGCCCTGATTCTTCTTATTGGGCAAACTACTACTCCTCCCACCAGCAGCACCCTCCACCGCAATGAATCTTCCCTCCATCTCGCTCTTAGAGTTTGCTCGGGTCGAGCAAATTTCTATGTCCGGGGTGGGGGTGGATGGTACGTGATCCACCCTTTATCTTCCCTTTTCAGCATTTTTTTTTCTCTGCATTTTTATTTGTTTTTCTTTTTTTCAAACATAAGGCCTTTATCTAGTCGGCCGAATGTTGTACTTTATCTTCAAAAATCAATTGCATTATCATTTTCATTTCAAACAACTTTGCAATATCAAGTTCCCTATGACCATGATAGCAATTTTTGGAAACGGTGGCAAGCCTTAGAGTATCAAATAGAATCAAATGCAGATTTTCTTAATTTTAGCATTAGATTAACTTATTTGTTTTTTCTCTTATATAATGTAGCTACATGTCTCGTCTATCTTATGCATTGACAACTCAAAAAAAAAGTTTTTTGTTGCACGTGAAAAATAAATCGCACGCCAAACCCAAAGTTCGGGGTGGCATGCCCTTCTTCCATACCCCACAAAGGGGCGTACCATCAAAAGATGCCAAAAAGAGCACACAAAAAATTGTGGTCAATGTAATCACAAGTCCATAAAATAATTATATCCCATGTCGAATAGAGGAGGGATTTTTCTGTCACACCTCAAATTCTCTATTCCCGTGCAACAATCAACCAAAAAAATGATGAGTGTCGAAGCGCAAGTTAAATCAAGACTGTCTTTACAAAATATAAGTTTAAAAAAATTTAGTTATGAAAAATATTTTCTTGAGAAACATGGTGCTTGCAATTTGTGGTTCTAGGAGATGGATCGCTTGGCCATGAAAAGGATAGAAAAATTGCTAATCTAGGGAGGATGAACTTGTTATTCCAAAATTCTTGGAATCTTTTTGATTTTTCAATTGCTTGAGGACAAGCAAAGCTTTAAGTCCACGATATTTTGATGCGTGCTATTCAACACACCTTTTTCTGCGAATTATTAAGCTTGTCACATAGAAATTCTCCATTCATCTCTTGAAAATTGCACAAATTGATATTTTCTCATTCTATCACAAATTTGACAATCATGTGCATTTTATTGCAGTTTCAGGACTTGAGTCGATCGATTGGTACACTCAACTGATCATTTCACACAATCAAACTGATCGTCTGACATCATGAAACACTCAGTTTGCCTTCAAAGCATCGATCGTTGATCTCATTAGACGACGGCTGGGATCGCCCGACTCCAGTTACCAGACACTCGGCTGATTCCCATTGCCGAGCAACACGGAGTGTTTTTCAGCTATGTCGCCACCCTAATTAGGGTTGGCAGCCGATCGATTGGGTGCACGTTCCAGAATCTTCCAACCGATAGGTTGGTTGCCGAACCGGTCGGTTGGCGGCGCAGACAGCAAAATTTCCCAGCTGTCAGCCCCCAAAGAACCCTAAACCTAATGTATCCTCCCCCCTCCTTCTCCTATAAAAGGAGGGGCACTTCCTCCTCCCATGGGTATCTTGGATTTCTTGTATTTGGGATTCTGAAGCAAAATTGTCTTGTAATCATTCTCATTTTATGCAATAAAGTAGATATTAGTTCAAGTATAGCTCTTTCATTCTTGTTCTTGTCTTTTCTCTCTGCCTTAGTTTTAATCCTCTTCTTTCTGTTCTTCAATTCTGGAGTAAGGAATAAATAACTAAGCCATTTCATCATCTCTAGCATAAGGATTAATTTCCTGATTTCTGGGCTAGACTATGGCTTCATTTCTTTCTTCCTCCGTCTCCCCTTTCTCCATGTGTGAGTAGTCTTTTATCGGGGCAAAGGGGAATAACCCCTTAGCCATGGTTTTAACAACTTCTTCTTAAACGATTATATGTAATCGATTTTAACTCAATGATTGATCTTCGGATCACATGTTAATCCAGATGGATATGACCATGGAAATCCGGATTTAGAACAATAAAATCGATTACATAGACATTTTGAAATGACCGTGGATTCTCATCTTTTAGGTTGATAAACTAGGAAGCATGAGCACCAAGACCAATGGGCTCATGTGGAGTTTCTCTCTTGTGAGTTTTGGAATTCGTAAACCTTCATCAAATCGTCATTTAAGATTTAGTTGTTATCACCTAGGCTAAGGTGGTGAAAACCACTACGAGCCTCAATTTCCTTCTCTTGATTTAATGACCGCATCCCTTGTTTGCTTTAATCCTTTGTCTTCCATTCATATAGTTTTGCTTGTGTTAACAATCTTTTTATTATTCCCTTGTGCATGTTTATTCTTGTTAAGTGCTTTTCTTCTTGCATTAGTGTACTCATTCAAACCCTCAACTGGACTTTACTTTCTGCTTTAATAAAAAGAAAAATACCAAAAACAAATAATAAAGTTCTTCAATCTTTGGGTTCTAAGAACAATCCCTAAATAGTTGTCCTGTGGGATCGACCCTTCTATACTACCCTTAAAACCGGAAGTAAAAAAGGTTTAAACTCTAGGATTAACCATCTTAGTGATTGATATTGCAAAACGACGAGTATCAGACCACAACATAGTCGGTGATGATATCTAGGATTTGTAGACAAATCTAGACCAGTCTCAACAACTAGGTCCCACCACCTACTAAAATCCAAACCTCCTTTAAAACTCTGCAACTAGTTGTGAATCTCAGGTCGTGCTTCATGCCACAACCATCCTAAAAATAACTTTGATCACTCATCCCAAAAATTTAAGACATGAAGGCTAATGCCATAGCATTGTCTAACTCTTGTCATAAAACTAATCACATGACGAGTCAAATAAATTCAAATTATGCACTGCATCTCATAAGTGTGTTCTTGTCTCTAATCGTTGACATCATTATTATGTCGCTTGTTTTTATTAAAATCCAGTCAATTGATGATGAAAATGTAAAGTTTGAGTAACAATGTCAAAGCTAAATGTGTTAGTTGATGAATACATCACAAGCTATCAAACTTTGATACACTATAACATCTGTAATTTCTGGACATAGAAAATATGTTTATGATGCTAAAGATATCGATAGGCAAGATACTATGTTAGACTATAATACGAACATTGAGATATAGAATATTGTAGAATAGTATATTAAAATTGACCCCTCTATTACATATAGAATTATATTAAAGGGATTTACATAATATTGTATTAGTATTAATAAATTGTGCCAACCTATAATATATACTTACTGAAACAAATATGATTAAAAACTAGACGGTAATATGGTCACCGATGTTTGAGTACTATTATTATTTTATTATGTATTAGATTATTACATGGTAAACATGAAATGTTGCTCTACCAATTAATTATATGAAAAAAATATAAACCAGAGGGCATGATTGTATATATAGTGTAAATGATTATATCAAGAAAGACAATATGGAAGTGTAATATATAAAGTCAAGTATTTTGCATAAAATGTTATATGAGAAAAGAGGATGTATTTTGAATATTAATTTATTTGTATATATATTATGCAATCTTGACACTATAGTAACATATGTATCATATGATACATAAAATGACATGATTTATGGTGAACCAAAATTCAACATGGAATTACGTTAAAATTTAAGGTAAAAGCAAACATACCAAAATGAACTTTTACCAAATGGTACTTGTTAAGTGATTTGCAAGCTAATAATCACATAGTGACATGGACTACCTGCTTTTTGAATCTTTGAAGCTCTGTGAACCTTAATTGTAGAGTACAATGGAATCCTAACTGGAACAAAAGTAATAGATCTTAATTCTAATTTTGAGTTATTTTTATCCCTCTTATATTGAATTCATTGAATTTTGTCAAGTGATGAAACTATTTTATTTATTATCCTTATATTTTCTCTTGAAGGTAACCACATCTGCATTGAATCTTTAATTTTGTTGAATGTTGAATACTTTAGATACTCTAAATACATTGGAACTAAAATTGAAAACTTTTCTAGAGATACAACTCCTTGATAGAGGAGGTCATAGTCTACAACTTTTCATAGTGGATAATAGACATAGAGCCCCCCATCACAATTTCCTCAATAGGAAACGATGTTGTTATCTAATAGATGGTAGAACACTAGGAACCTAGCCTTGTAAAATATAAAATATGATATGGAAATTTTCAATGGACAATTCAGTTCATTTGAAAAAAAAATTTGGTTTGGTATTTGGAATTGATGATCTTCTTGAATACATATTTTTTAATGACGAATCTTGCATAAATGTTATTTTGTGATAATCTTGTGATTGCTCTCTTATAACATTGAGATTTTGAATATTTAGATCCTTGAAATTCATAAATTTTTCACCTTAGTCCACAAAATAGTCACTCCCTATTTTCTAAATGCCTTAGATCTCATCTTTTTGCATATTTATTTTCACATTACTCAAATATAAGGATTTAGTACCAACATTGGATGGGTTATTTTATTTTTTGGTTCATGACTTTAATAGATATATCCCTTTGGTGTAAACATGAACAAGATATCATCGAAGAACTTAGATATGTACATGAGATGCCCTCTGTTGGTTGAAGAGTAGATAGGATTCATATATGATTTAATATTGTAATACATATGTATGGGCTTTCCTAAACTATGATATGACGATTGTATGTACATTTTGTTTTTGAAAACACACAGCTCAATAACATTAAAAGTAAGCCATACGAAATCTACAAGATAGTGAGATCACATATGGGCACCAAGGAACGACTCCTTTGGCAGAACGACATAATACATGACTCAGATTGTGATGCGATAGGTAAATTTCTGTACCAACCATCTCTCGTTGTGGCTGTCGAAAGCAGCTGTTTAAGATGGAAGCCAACAATCTACACGAGTCAATGAGAATATCGGGGAAGGAGTTTGAAGTACCACCAACGGAGGTCACCACCTCATCTATGCTTGAGGCCACTAGAAACTTACAGAGCTCGACCCAAACCACATCAAGAAAAACAAGCAGTCTACTACAAACGGCTAAACACCAGTAAACGATTGTATGTACATAAACTTGTTTATATATTCTTATATTACTTTTAAATTTGAATGTAAGGACCAAGTCTTTACAACATGGTATTAAATCTATAAACAGTTGACACTCATGCAACTCTTATGAAAAATAAGGTAGTTAGGGAAACACAATTTAGATAGTGCAACATACTCTTGTATTTGACTAAAAGCCCAAGGCCAGCTAGAAATATCTACATAGAATACAAGTAGAAACACTACCCTAATCAAGTGATCCATGGAACTTCTAGACGCCATCAACTAGTGCTTGGGCTTATGTATGAATTTTAGGTGCATATAATAAGTAAGAATACATCAAAACAAAATTCTCTAATGAAAAATAAAATTATGAAATTTTATTAACCCTGTATTACTTTATTTGTTATATTTATCCTCTTACATCACATTTGATAAGTTTAAGTTGAATCTTGTAACCAATTATGAGTATTATGAAGGTTATGTGAAATTAATTTAACTAAAATTTGTCTAATAAACTAATTGATGGAGAGTATCCATGCACTTCATATGGTAATCACTTCATAATTCATTTCATTTATTTATACACCTAATCAAATGTTTTTTGTTTTCTATTGATTGATATTACTTTATATTACAAGTGAAGCATATTACTGGTTAGGATGTCGATAACCATTGAACTTACATTAAGTTCAATTAATTCATATCATTTATTACTACAGTCTCCTCTTCAACTAGCGACAAATGATACACCTTGGTTATATAAACTCCACAATCTTCACCTATATCACATCAAACCATAACATTTTTAGTCATGATAGTCCATATCTGTAGACATACATAGACCTCATTGCTATAACAAGGTTATACCACCTGTTAAATCCCAACCTTCTTACAATGATTGTAACTATATAAAAATTGCATATGGTGTTTTCAAGAAGAAAGCATCCATTAAATGATTTTTCTCAATAAGTAAAACAGAACAACATGGTGGCTGATGAATAGTGTGGACTCACTCTACATATTGAAAACTAATCACAAGATGAGTCAATTAAGTCTGAATTAATCACTACATCTCATATGTCATTTCTTGTATGTAATATTTGACTCAACAATTATGTAGCCTATTTATTTAGAAACTAATTATTTTATAATGTAAATTTAGAGATTGAATCATCATCTCTAAACTAAGCTATGTTATCTAATGAATCCATCACAAACTACCCAACTATGATACACTATAAGTTTGTAGTTGATCTTATGCAATTTCTAGGTATAGAATATATGTTTATGATGTTAAAGATATTGATAATCAAGATAATTTATTCAGTGATAATACAAACATTTGAGATATAATATGTTATCACATTAATATATCAAATTGGCTAGTCTGTTACATATAGAATTATACTAGTGGGTTCCACGTAATGTTGTACTAGTGTGAGTAATACTAATGACCAATAATATAGATTTAGTAAAAAGATAAATTAATAACAAGATGATACTTCAAATAATTAATGGTCACTAATCATAGAGAACTACAATTACTTTAGTATTTACTAAATGCTTACGTGGTACCTAGATATGAAATGTTGTATTCTCAATAAATTTCATTAAAAGAAATATAAACACTATGAGATATATGTGTATTTATTGTTAGTTATTGTATTTAAAGCCAATATGAATTCATATATATAATGTATAAAATGTTATGTGAGAGAAAGAGGATGTATTAATATAATTTATTTTTATATATATATATGCATGTATGCATGTATGTATATATATATATATATATATGACAAATACATTAATGTTTTATATAATGTTGACACTATAATAAATTATATTCCATATGATACATACAATATTAAACATAGGATAAACTAAAATGTAATAGGTTGTTTACCTATTATAAAAAAATAAGTGGATATGTTTGAGATACTTCTAAATGAAGTTTGTTCCAACTAGTATGGCTACTTCTTAAGGTAGAGAGAACCTCGGCCAAGTGAAATCCAACAAGTATATGGGTACTTCTTAAGGAAGGGCAAACCATGGCCACTTCTACAAGAAGGGAAATAATTGGCTATCTCATTAACAGGGAGAGGACATTGGACACTTCTATAAGAACGGTAAACTAAAGTGTTACATGTATCTTTCAAGAAGAGAAAACCTTGGCCACATCTACACAAAGGGTGTTCCTCAGTGATAATGGAAGTACCTTTATTTTTTATGTTTCAAGTTTTATAAACTTGTATATATGAAAAATGGAAGATTACTTAGTGGGAACATATTAAATCAAACAAATAGAGTGCCAAGAACATGACCAAAACTGAATAATATTGGCCCACCATAAATGTTTCGGTACTAGTCCACCTTGATAATGTAACTCATCTAGAAAATTGATTAAAATTGGCATACAAAATTGACTGAAATTGGCACCTTGCACTTATTAATTTTTTTCCATGTTCTAGTTACTTTCATTCTACAATATTTTCATTTTGTGATAATTGTAAATATATGGATCTTTCTACATATGAACACAACACCTTATGTGTTGATCCATTATTTCATATATGTTTTAGGTTCAATGCTTGTACGGGAGAAAAGAAGGGAAGTGAGGAGTTGTACATGCTGTACCTATTATGCAAGATTCAAGTTAGCATATATGTTCATACTTGTAAAATAATTTATTCAATGTAAAAATTTATGTTGCAAAAAAACACGTTGCAATAATAAAACATGGTGCGTAAAATGCTTCTACATTTCACTCTAAATAACATTTTAAAATTCCATCCTCTTAATCTCATAGGGTTTTGAGGAGGAGGAATCCAGGGAGGTTACAATTGGTATTCGAGAATGAACATTAGCTACACCGGACTATTGCTTGCCATGAAAAATTCAAAACTAAATTGAACCTTTTAATGAAAATCCTATAAACTTAGTGAGTTGTTCTAAAGAACTAGTGTGGACTTACTCTCGAGGTAGATCTTTGGGAACTAGGTTTAGACAAGTGTTTTAAACCCTTTTCATATACAGCTCGTATGCATTGGATAGATACACTAATCTACAACCTTGTTATCATGATTTCACTAGGTGGCATGGCACTAGACTTTGTACTACTTGTGGGGGAACTTGGTTTTTCTCATTTGGTACTGCCTTGAGTCAGCCCGAACATCAAAAGTTTTCTCTGATGCCTTCTATTCTTATATGAAAACTATAGTATTTTATTATATATATGTAAATATGAACATGTCTCCCTCACATAGGAGAGTAGAAGGTGTTACCTAAGTGAAAGGAGTGACATCAATCTCGTAAAGAGAATAGTACTGGAGTAGATGTCTTGAGCCTTTTCAGGATATGTGATAGATAGATAGACAATAAAATGATAAATGGTATAAGTATGGATAATATTGTCCAAGTTAAATATCTAATGATATATGTCACTTTTAAATATTTAAGTTGTGTATGAAGTACGAATCTAATTTATCAAAATATCAGCCAGGTCTTGATGATGCAATTATGTAAGATTTTTTTCTAACATAAGGTAATCTAAGATAAGATAGGGTTGAATATGCATGAATGTTAAGCTCTTATACATAGGAGGACCTCCAATCCTAGGAAGAGATATGTGGGGAACTCTAGAGAGAGTAAAATCCATAGGGAAAATATCATAGATTCTATCCTCCAATATATGAGAAATGTGGGATATATGTGAAATGATGTGTCCTAAGTTGGGTTAATCCTGAGTAGATGCATTGCGTATCTTATTCATCTTTCCTAAAATTAATCTAAATAATAGATATGAGAGTTGGATTAAAATGTTATTGGTATAAAAACTCATGATAAAAAAGTCAACCCTTTGTCTAGATTAGGTCCTAGGTTTAGTGAATTAAGTTTTTGAAACTCATCATTAGGTGTAAGTGAGGTCATATATGGAACTCTGGTTCACATAGTAAAAGTCCTTGAGTTTACAATATTCACAAATGGTGTTCCTTACCCTTCTCTTTCTTAATATATGTTTCTAGAAAAGTCACTTGAGATATATTGATGAGAAGTCACCACTAGTATAGATTCCACAATAAACTTCGGATAAAATATCCCTCTAATGTTGGTTTCATACTAACATCTAAGTGGGGGACACTGTTGGGAAGTCAGGGAAACAAATAAGGAAGCAAAAAAAAATTTAATTCCTAATTACCTAACCAACGAAAGGGTGACGGTGTTGCAGAAGTCGACAGTGTTGAAGCATCATGATCGATGCAGAGGGGTTGTTGGGCATCGAGGTTAGAGGGGCATGTTTTAGCAATGTCGATGCAGGGTCGGGGGTTGCTAGAAGGCAATGTTGTGCACTTATTGTGAGTGGGTCTAGGCATCATGATTGAAGGAGAAGAGAAGGAAGAGGGAAGCTAGGGTTTTTGTGGTGGGAAGAAAAAAGAAAGGATAGGGGCAGAAGATATAGGAGGCAGAGAGTAGAGAAGGGGATGATGGAACATCACCCATTTCGGAGGGTGAGAATGCAACATTGCATTTGAGATGAAGGGAGTGTAGTTCAGCGTTGCATTACGCTTGGTTTAGGAAGTTGTTAATTTGTTTAATCAAATATCACTATTAAAGTCGATGTTAATGAAGATTTTAGTTACCAATTCAATTGGGAAAGCAGTTCCTATTCAATGGTCAAACAAATTAAAGGGAAGACTAAATAGGAGTCAATGAGGTTTCCTTTTCCATGTAATAGGCATTTATATATATTAGAGTAGAATATTCATTTAATTAATTAAGAGGATAGAAAAATACCAATTGACATGAAAATTTATGGGTTTGATAATTAATGTTTGAGGAGTGTGACTTCACATTAACTTATCTTCTTGAATGCATTTTTGTATTTAATTGTTTGCTAAGTGCCTAATAAATATTTTTAACACTTTTCTTAATAAATTTCAATATAAATTTTCTTTTTTCTAATTTCTTGTCCCACCAAGCCATAAAATCTTTAAATTAATATAATCTACTAATTATCTCTCATAAATGGTCATTTTACATAATTAGACTCTAATTAACACATTATTTGAGATATTTTTGCAAACACCCATTCATTGAAATGAATGTGGGTAAATATAGTTCAAACCATTAATTATTCCTCAATTTCAATATTGAGGACAAAGAGGATAGAAATGATAGCAAAATTTAGGAAAAAGGGACAAAAAGGATGAGAACAAATAAAATCTTGGAAATGGGTAAAATTGCAATTGAATCCAAGATTCAATATGTTATACTAGGTGATGAGAGGTGACGAGCCATCAACCCTTTGAGGATGATGTCATTATCCTTCCCTCAAGCACCTCAAAATCCAAGATAAAGGTTAGGGTTTGATATCAAGGATGCAACACAATACAAACATGGTTTAAAGGAATAAAAATCACATCAAGAAAAGTGCATAGTAGAGTACTTCGTATTTCTTAATTCATCTTTACAACTTTTTCATTCTAATAAGATATCTCAAAACTACGACAAAATGGTCTTATTAAAACCAAATTAGTTTTTTCTTCTGAAAAAGATTCTGGATCTTAGTCAAGAATTAATGTAGAATTAACAAGCAATATTTTGGGATATTCTAGGTTAGGGGACTTACAGTCTAAGTCCCTACCAAATTCTTTTTCCCTTAAATTCTAAAACAAGTTTGGGTAATTCCTATGTATCTCATACTTTAACTTCCATGTGACTTCCATAAATTCAATACATGTCAGTCTAAGATCAAAACTAGACCCTGACCATACAGTCGGGCATCATCACCATGTACATTCACTAGCTGAAGAGTCTAAATTATATCATTATGACACTTCCTCAACACAAAGATGTGGAAAGAAATATACAAATGACTCAACTATGGTGGTAGCTAAAACTTGCAGGCCACCTTACCAACACTTTTGATGATAGGATTGGGACTCATAAACATGGGAGTTACCTTACCCCTCTTCATGAATCTCAAAGCACCCTACCAAGGTAATATCTTAAGATAAACAAGATATCCTATCTTGCGCTCAAGTGACCACATCAACTATTTGCACAAGGAAAATGTATCTCTTGTGTTTCATTCAACTATTGCTTGATGGATTAGATATTCCCTTTCATCTGCTTCACCTAAGCAGGTGCCCAAAAGCTAATTTTAATCGACCTTGTACCAACATAAAGGTGATCTATAATACCTTTCTTACACATACATTGTCTATACTACTTTGATAATTGTTATTGTACAATACTATATCAAAATCATGTGAATATACTAACTTCCAATAGCGTGTAGCACATGCGCTTTCAAAATTTCTTCTAAATGATGTATCTTCCTCTTAGACGACCATCCATATGTCGGTGAAATGTTTTAATGAGTCTCAACAATATCTACAATACTCCTTAAAGACAATAAAAAACATACTTGTGAATTGTGTCCTCTATCATAAACTATAGACTTTGGTAACCCATGCAAATTAACTACCATGCAGATTATCTTTGTCACCAGTACCAATTTGTGCTAGCCACTCAGCAATATAGGTTGTGTTGAATGGTATGAAGTTTCTTGACAGTTTCAAATGATAAATGATTACTGATATAAATCATAACCCTTGTATGACTTAGGGAGACCAACCATGAAGTGAATTCTATTATGATCCTACTTCCACTCAAGAGTCAACAATGGTTTTAACTATCTTATAGGCTTCTAATGACCCACTTTGATCATCTGTCAGAGTAGACACTTGGTCATGAACTTTCCCACATCATGCTTCATAATTTAACACCAATAAATGCCCTTCATACTATGATACATCTTGGTAATCCCAGGATGCATAAAATAAAACAATGAATATTCTTCCTCAAGCTCCATACTCTTAAAACCATCAACATATAGAACCACCATGCTATTGTGAAAGTAGAATTTTCTACCATCTATCTCATGAAATCCATTAGGTCTAAAAATACTAGACTCTAATGAAATATTTAGTATCATGATATAATTCCTATACAAAACATGGATATGGTATTTTTAATGTTGGCATTATATACAACTAATATAGAAAACCTACCAACAAGAAACATCCATTTTCATGGTTATTTACCAAAGATTAACAAAAATTCATCTACTGTAGCATGCATGTAATAGAAACAAACTTTGTTTGAAGAACAAGAAAGAGATGAAATTCTACTCAACATATTAACCACAAAATTCACCTTTCCTGGATGATAAAACATCATATTATCATATTCCATGGTGAACTGCAACAATCTCTATGACCTCATGTTCAACTCCTGTTGCAAAAAATATACTTCTGGTTTATGTGTCTCGTGTAAGATATGACACTTCTTCCTACATAGATAGTGCCTTTACACCTCAAAGATAAAACCACTAATTCCAACTCCAAATCATATGTTGGGTAGTGGTACTCGTATTTCTTAAGCTTCCAATAAGAAAAAGAGATCACATGCTTATTGTGCATCAACATAAAGCCTAAATGTTCCTTTGAAGAATCACAAATATGATATAGACCATCCCTAGATCTAGAAACACTAATTATGGTGTTGATGTCAACTACTCCTTCAACTATTGAAAAACAATGTTGACGCTTCTCATTCCACATAACAAGACATTCTTCATGGTTATCATTGTTAAAAACAAAGATACGACACTGAAGTTCCTGATGGACTGCCTATACAAATCAACTAAACCAAGGAGCGTGCGATCCTCTATTAGTTTCTGTAGGTTATCTCATTCCAACATAAAATCCTAATTCTTGGGATCTCCACATATTCCCTTCCAGATTTGAGATGACCAAGAAAAAATACCTCAGTCAACCAAAAGTTGCACTTACTGAACTTAGAATACAACTAATACTTCATCCAAAACATCAAATCCAACCATTGATGTTTCTCATGTTGATTCCTGTCCCCGGTGTATATTAAGATATCACCTATTAAAAGCACCACAAGATGATTTAATCACTTCATAAAGGCCTTATTTATTAGGTCCATGACAGTTGTCAGTGTGTTGGTTAAACAAACTGGAATAATCATGAACTCATAATGACCACACGTAGTCCAATAAGTTGTGTTAGCTATGTATCAACTTTGTCCCTCAAACGATGGCAACCTAACCACAAAGATATCCTCAAGAACACTATAGAACACTTAAATTAATTGAAAAGGTCACTATCCTTGGAAACAAATACTAATTCTTCATTGTAACTCTATTCAACATAATGAAGCCTATGCATAATGACATATATTATGTCCTTGTTCTTCACAAACAACACATGAGAAACTCATGGGGCATGCTTAGTTGTATGAACCATTTCACCAAAAAATCCAACATTATTCCTCAAGTTCTTCATATTGATAGATGTTGCCTATAAGGTGCTTCTTCTATGATTTGTGTGACCAACAATGTATTAATCTCAAAACCAATTTCTCTACAATTGGAACAACTAGCAACTTTTTAGAAAACACATCGACAAAATCCCCCACCATAAAAACATCCTCCATATTAGGAATCCTCAACTTGGAATCCACAACATTTTATATGAATTCTATGCAACCCTAACTAATAATTTATTCTCTATATATGCCAACATTAAGCATGTAGGGAGAATGCTATTATATCTTTGAAAAGATGAAGAGACATCAATACCCCACAATTCAAGACTGTGGAACCACAATCCAAAACTAACTTATACTTTTATCTATTATCTATCCCTAGTATCAATACATGCATTTCAAGTGGCATGATATCAATCAAATGGTGTGTTCAAAGAAATGAAGAAAAGAGGACGGGAAGACCTCCCACAATACATCAAAACCAACCAAAGGGGTTTCTAACATGACCATATCACTGATACGAAAGATACAATAGAGTATTACCTCGACATTGATGACTGAGTGCATCACACATGGTTCTACCAATTTGGATACATAAGAAGAAGAAAACAAATCAAAATGAAAAACTTCCATCCGACCCATCATAACATGTTGTTTTAGCACTCCTTCATGATGTGTCATAGAATAGAATTACTCATTGAGTGTTGACATCCATGACCTTGACTTCTTTTTGTTGGTCCTATTGACCCTTCTATGATGGATATCTTTGTAGTTTATTTCTGTGATTATATTGGTGTGACTCTACTTGCTCTTCTTGAATTTCTAGGTAGCCTCTTAGTTCAATAATTAGATGAAGATCTTCATAGGACCAATGTATTCGCAATTGCAACATCTACAAGTCTCAAACTAACACTGAACAAAGTGCATGTTTTTGGAAGATTTTCAATGTCTCCGTATGTATGTATGAGATGTCCTATCACTAATAAGGATTTGAAACTGTCCTCGATATAAGGTGAAAACAATTCTCCTCCATCCTTACAAGGAGACCACTCCAAACTAAAATTGTGCAATCTGATCTAACATTACGAAACTCTACTATGAATGTTACATTATTGTATTTCACGTGGAACATCTCAACATGGCTTCTTTTATCCATTATAACATTTACCCTATGATTGAGTTAGTTGAATCCTTAAATAAACATCATGATGGGCATTGTTATCATTTCTATCTAGTTAACTACATCTGTAAAGGTTGAGAACATTTTATGCATCTCTAGAGTGGACATAAAGTGAGCCAACTTAATACTCAAACTCTTCTCAAATCTTCCAATCATGTTATTCTCTATAGTGTATAGATGAGGAAAATACCTTAACAACTCCATGAATTGTGATGAAAGTCATTCACATATTATTTCCAATTATGTAGATGGTCAAGCTAGGTCATCTTCTTCTCTGGATAAGACTAAGGGACTTATTTACTCTCAAACTCCTTATTTAGCCATAGTAGGCTCTAGTAAGTATGATGTCAGCAACGAATAAGGAAGGTGTTGATCTCTATTATCATCTAGGACATAGTTGAGAAGGAAAATATCAAGCATGTAATCTAATAGTTGAAGAGTAGTTGTAGTCATTGGTGGTTATATAGGAGTAGAAAATGCCTATAGATATTCCTTAGGTGGAAAAATTGCCACACATTTAGTCAAGTGTCAAAAATGGACATAATCATCATCAAACTAAACATCACCTAAAATGCTTGATCAATAGGTCATGTAGTTTCAAGGAATGTCGTATAGACTATGTTGTACTTGAGTTTAAAATCCAATGGATCCTATGATCATATAAGCAACAAGAAAGCATGAAGAAAATGATAAATTGATAAGGCTCGGAGTTTCCACCTAGTTTTATACAAAAACAAGGTAAGAATAAAGTTGGTGTTTAAACTAGAGGGACAACACATAAAATCTAAGTTTGATTCCATCACGAGCTGGATAAGAAATATATGCATAATTTAGAGATCTTGTTACAAGTGGGAACGATGTTAGCATCCCCATCCCACCTGAAAATGGGATTGTAACCTTTGTAGTCATCATTAATATGTTGTGAAAGAAAAACAATGGAAAACATGAAAAGATGGTTTTAATGTTGGCAAACCTTTGGGGATGGAGGAAATTGTGACTTTCCCATCATAGCCTTAAAGGTCCTGATTTCTCAGCGTGTTGTTGTTGCAATTTCATCATGACTTACCAAGGCAGTGATCCATCATTGGTGGTTACGACCAATGCATTGGAAGAGAGAAAGGAAAGAGAGAGAATGAGAGAGATCTATTAAGCAATATTACATCGTTCAAAGAAAGTGTCCAGATATGAATAGTAACAAATAGATTAAAGAAATCAATAAAAATGATATGGATAATAATAGAAAAAAGTAGCGGTTATTGGTTTGCAACCCACTGAAGTTAGCAAAGTCATTGGTCTCAGAGGAATGAACTTATATTTACAAAATGAAATTAAAAAATGGAGATAGTCAATTCTATCGCTTCAAGAGTGTCAAGAGGGGCCTGAAGTACGTTGGGTATGGGGTACTATTTGTTGGTGGATTTTATTGTTCAGCTTTTCCAATTGCAAGATCTTGTAAAAGGCGTAGATTGCGTCGAAACGCCATGAGGAGTGACATGTGTATCACAACCATCTTCCATGTGTCATCAATAGATTTCTCTAATTCACTCGGTGGTGTGGGCTGGATAAAGTTTATTTTCTATATTTATGGATATTAAAGAATGTTTTAGAGAAAAATGTGGAAAAGGTGGATTTCAAATAAAAGTCAAATAAAGTAATGAAGTATAGAGAAAAGGCATTAAATTAGTATTATCCTTCATTATTATCAAAAAAATATATTTTTATGGGGAAAAGGTAAATTAATTATCCATTGGGACAAATGAGAATATTTAATTCAATATAACTTCAATGGGATACTTATCAAAAAGTCTTATAAAAACAATAAATAGAAAAATGCACTTGAGTCCAAATAAAACATTTTATCTGCTAAAAGCCCCAATTTTTGTTAGTGTGGGTGGAAAAAAAGTGGATTAAATAGGCAGAACATGTGGAAAAAGGGTAACGTGTGGAAAATGGGATAAAATATATTATTATCTAGAGAATTAGCATTTCATGGTTTTCTGATGAGTCATTAAAAATTGGGTGTCAATTGTTCCCATCCCAAGGCAAGGTTTGAGATAAGAGTGAGAATCGTAGCCTTAAGCCAAGTTTGACCCCCATTTTTGGTCACGAAAGGCAAAAAATGTCGAACTTTCAAGATGCTCTAACAAAATTTGTGGAGGGTGACAACAATAGTCAATGTCAATTCCTTCAGTGGATGAATTAGTGAGGAAAATATTTCAAATAAATTACTTTTCCATAGTAAAGGCAACCTATCATGTAGGCAGTTTCCTATATCTGATCAATTATTTATTCACTTGGAGTTCTAATGAGCCTTAAGAGGTTTTTTGGTCACACAAGTTCGCATCATTGCTTTAGTTCATAAACCATTGCATGTCTGATTCTCCTAATTACTCATGCCTTAGTGATAAATTGTGGATATGAATAATCGGATGTTATTTGTAGTGTGATAGAGATATTAAGATCAAGATTCTATAATAATTGAAAATTATTACAACTTATCTACTATAAAAAGATCTTGAAAAGTAGTCATCGTCTCTTTTATCTTTGTATAAGTTTTTGTTTTTTTTGTTCTTTAGAGGAGTGCACAAAATGAGGGTTAGGACCACAGCCCTAAAAGTTAAAATTGGGTAAGTTCCCCTACATGGAAATAGGGCTTTAATCGCTTAGGATTGAACTTTATGGCATCAGTGGCATTCACATATATGGTATCCTTTAAGGCTAATGATTGTGATGGTTATTGTATACTCCCTAAAGCATGTGTTATGACATAGTGTGAAGTTAATAGGAAGAATGTTTAAAAGAGTTGATATCGGGTATCAGGTGATCCTCCAATGTTAAGCTATCCTTCACAACATTTTCCTCTAGTAGTCCATCATCTATCCCCCTAGATTGTCAACCGATGATTATCCCCCTAGATTGTCAACCGATGATTATCCTTAATACTATAGTTATCACTGAATTTCACACAACCTCTTTTGAACTGCATCATTATTGATAAAGGATAGTCAAATATGGAAATTATAGCATGTGTGATCATCTAGAAGCTCTAATCAGATGTAGGATTGAAAATCGTGATATCTACGAGACATGATTGGTGCAATCTTAGGTTATGATCTTGGATCTGGAAAGATTCAAAATTTGACCTTATGATTGGTTCAATTTTAGGTCATGATCCAAGACCATAGATTAATTTGTAATGAAGGAATGATTAGTTTAGTTTAGTTTTAGGAGAGGAGGTAGGATCATAGATTGGGTATCATAAAGATATCTAGATTAAGAGACTTTCCAATTTTTCCAAAAGTTCTCAACATAGGTAAAGTTGGGAATTTGGACACATTTACGAATTAAAGGTGACCTCAACAACCAATGAATGTATCAGTTAGATGTCTAAATCCAAGAGCATCAACTCACAATTCAACAAGTTATAGATTACTTTTTAGGATCCTCGAAAGCATCACCATGCTAGTTCTAGTTATTCTAACATGCTCAAGATGGATGGTATTGGGAAATAGACAAATATATCGAGTTAAGGTGGCCATCACAACCACGGAATGTAGCGGGTCAATTGGTTGCACGATAGAGAATTTACAATTCCTTGTAGGATAAATTTTGCAGTAACGATGTTGAAAGTAAATAAGAGTCGGTGTCAAGTGATTATCTAGTGTTAAGGGGGCCTCCTCGACATGATCCTCCACTAGCCTATCATATGTCCCCTAAAGGTCAAAGTATGATTATCCCCAATCCTCTAGTTCTTACTTGATTTTATCAAACTTCCTTTAAGCTACATTCTAACTAGGAATTGTTCATTCTTGAAGTAATAATGAGTTAGATCATATTTAAACATAATTCTTGTGTTAATGTTGTATAACATTGATTGATAGAAATTATAATGGAACTACATGATCATTTGAAAGATCCTACTAGAAGTAGGAATCAATAGAGTATCTTGATGTCATCTGAATAGTCCAGGTTACTTGTTAGGACCTTTGAAAGCATAGTATTAGCTTTTCTACATGAGTAATCTACATGATATGTTGGATATCAGACAATTTTTCAAATTTAAGGTGGAATTTATAGAGAATCTTCTTGTATCAATTAGATAGATATGATCGATAAGATGTCTAGAGAAGTTTCTAGATTCATGGTGGCCTTCACGACTAGTGATTAAATCAATCAATTGTCTATTCCTCAAACAATTTCTTGTTTTTCAAAAGTTCTCCACACAGATTATTTTAGGCACTAGATAAGTTTCCATATTCAAGGTGGCCTTTATGACCAGTGTTTGTATCTGACAATTGTCTACTCCCTAGAGCATCTCTGGTATACAAGATGGTGTAGTGCAATTAGACCAATATTTTCCTACTGTATGTAGGTCTTTAATTGATGTGCCTATCTATTAATAGGGATTTTGCAAGGAGTAACTGTTTGAATGTAGGTTTCTTTCGAGTGTTCCTACCTGATTGTATGGCTTGAGTTCAAGGAGACCCCTGTGATGGATAGGGCTTGAATGTGGATTCCTATTTAGGAAAGGACTTTGTTAAAGATGAATGCCTATTCAAGATAGTACATATTAGATTTGTAAAAAATATCGACTTATGCATATTCAGAATAGGTCTTTATCATAGATGCCTATATGTGTATAGGGATTTTATCTGAATACCAATGTGAAAGGGTTTTTGATCAACATGGGTGCCTATTACCGATAGGGACTAAACTCAATGGCCTCCTAGAGTGTAAGGCTTAAATCGAAGGGAATTCCTATGTGTGATAGGCTTCGATAAGGGCTCCTACTAGATGTAGGGATTTGACTAGTCGAATACATATTTCAGATAGGTCTTTGATAAAGAAACCTTCTATATATATGGTCTAAACCAAAGGAAATGCCTATTCAAGATAGGGCTTGTCAAGATGCCTACCTAAATGTAGATTGTGAATTGAAGGAAATTCCTATTTGAGATATGCCTTGAAGAGATGACTACCTAAATGTAGAGATTGAATTGAAGGGAATGCCTAGTCAGGATAGGGCTTGGAAAGATTCCTACTTGAACATAGGGATTATAAAGGGATACTTATCTTGTTATATGGCTTTGTTGGGATTTCTTATATAGAATAGGGATTGAGGTGATTCTTCCCTGAATGTAAGGCATAAACAAAGGGAGTTTCTTACCAAGGATATGACTTTCAGAAGAGGTCATGCCTATTTAGGATATGAGCTATAAAAGAGTAGATGCCTACTGAAGAAAGGGCTTGAAGCATGAATATATCAGGGTCAAGCCCAACTAGGAACATTTGAACTTGAGTTGTATGGACCATAGTTCGAGATTCCAGTTCTAGATGATACTTAGGCCTTAGGGGAAATCAAGAGTTTAATTTTTGAGTGCTACCCAAACATTTGTTTTTGAGAAGTGAAATGCCTATTATGGATAGGATTTGAGAATAGGGGTGCCTATTGATAATTGGGCTTAAGTGTAGGTGCCTTACTTAGCATAGGGAATTTTGGTTAGAACAAAATGTGCCAATAAATGATAGGGCTTGTGGTATAGTTTAAAGTCTTAGTCAGAGACTCAAAAAGGTTGGAAGATAATTCACATGATCTATCGAGTTTTAGGTCACGATGCAAGACCCAAAAAATTGGAAGATACATGATTGACATAGTTTTAGGTTATGGTCTAGGACCGAAAAAAAAGGTTGTGGTTTAGGACCCAAAATTGGTTGGAAATTAAGTTTGTTAGTTGTCTAGTTTTGGGTCATGGTATAGGACCAAAAGAGATTGGAAATGACAATACATGGATGCGTTCATGGTTGAGGATGCCTAGAAGTGTGTAGGACATTGACTTTGGGATAAAGCATCAATAAGAGGCAATTCCACTATTTACATGGTTGATGAATCTGGGTCATGCTTTATCTATGAAGTCTAGATGCATGTTTTGTTGACATTATGAACTCCTCAACTTTAGTTTCTTGGAAAAGAAGGAATCTGATTGAGAAATATATAACGATGATAACAATATGGAATCAAGGGTCGACATATCATTCACTCTGCTTTAGATATGTTGCCATGATGTTGTGTTTTTGACATGTCTATGGTGGGCCTGTGCAAACTGATCAGTGCATTTTGATTGGAAGGTAGAGGCTTCAGTTGTGTGATTGTCATCAATAGATGTTGTATCGTGTTGTCTCTACTGTTAGACGAGTCCTCTGAGGTGACATGATATCATTTTATCCAAGTTTTCCATATAAAAGGTCTTTCAAAAAGATGTCCCTTGATTATTCAGTAGTTTTTATACAGAGAGTATTCCATGTGAGGCCGCATCAACTAATAGGAGGTAACCCTTATATAGGTTGTAGTCCTATCTTGGAGAGCATGAATGGTTTTTAGTATCTTAGAAGATGATTGGCTTGTCAGACGCTTCCTCTGAAGATGTATCCAAGCATTTATTGAGACAGATTTAATTCAAACTTTGTCTTTGTAATGAGCAATTCATCACTCATTGATGTTTGCAATCTTCTTCCAATGGTTCCTTGAATTTTTCTAGTAGAGATGTATCATGATTTCTAGAGTGATTTATGATATTGACGTAGAGTGAGCCACTAACATCTGATATTTCCCTTATTTATTTGTCTTTTTCAAGTCAAGGGTTTATCATGATCAAATATTAGTGGTAGAATTCTACCTCGTTGTATTCTTTCAAATGTTTTGTTCTTATGTTGACATTAATGTGAGCATGTTAGTTAGAAAGAATTTTTTTTTGAAGTTGATTTCTAGTTTGATTTTTATTTAATGCACCATGGTTTGTGGATTCTTATATTTCTATTTACCATGGGAGATGTTAGGATATGACCCCTAGGGGGGATTTTTCTTTGTTGTTTTTATTTTCTTTTGGGCTTAATTCGTTGGTCATCATTCAAGTTTTTGGGATTGATACCCTTTGACAACCTGAAGGTAACCACATGTTAGTTAAGAGACATGTCATGAGATGTAATTAGGGGTGGTCATGCAATCTATATTATTTGATTGCAAATGACAACTACCCTACTCACCCTACTTTCCATCTTTATGTTCATGAGTTTAAGGTAATTTGAAACCCAAAGAATGATTGATCTCGTCAAAGGTCTTCTATGAATTGGTTGGTTCTCCCTCGTGATGAACATATTCGGATGTACCACTATGAGAAGGTTCATTTAGGATGTATTTGATTCTCCATTGGCTCTTGATTTCATGCTTGTACGAGTCAAGTTGTTCCATGTGGTGAGTATTCAAGTGACAATACCCTATCTAGCTGGGTTAAGGTGCCAAATGTCAGATACAACCATATGGTCTCTATTTTTGATACTTCATGGTGTGTGCAATTTTTCACAAACATGTACCAACATTCTCAGGTGTCCTTTGGAATTAGTTGTTCATCATTTTGATTATTTTGCATTTAAGCCCATGGATATTGAAGCTTAGAACCATAGGAAAAGAGTTTTAGTCTCCCAAAGAGAGTTTAATTGATCCATTGGTCATGCATGTTATGCTTCATAAGAAATTCACCACAAACATATGCCAAAGTTCAAGTGCCTGCTGGGCTTGACAGTTGATGTATGTTTAAGAAATTGTTTGATGTTGTGGACATTGATGCTCAAAGCCTTCGATTAAGAACTTGAATTTCAGATTAATGGGCGTCTCCTAGAGAAGTTTCCCCATTTGTGGTTCTCATGGAAGATCATCATGGAAAATGGTAAGACTTGGATAATACCACAAGGAATCCATATCTCCTTATAATCAACTTAACATGGCTTTATGGTGACCCTTGACTAGGGTTATTTTCATCTTTAAAAATTAAAGTTTAGGTAGGGAGTGACCCCTAAATTTGTTTTCTGGATAGCGTGCTTGGACTAAATCAACATTGATCAGGTCTTGAATATCGTGCTTGAAGGCAATGCATGAGTCTATTTTGTGCCCCTTGTTGCGATTGAAATTTCAGTAAGCATTGGAATTGTATCTCTTTTGAAGGGGAATCCTTATGTCTAAAAACATCCAAAGGTGCTCGATCACTGGAATATTTCTACTTCTAGAAGGCCCCAAAGGTGTGAACCTTCTTGTGGCTTCTGTTTTAGTGTCTCCTATTTGACAATGGTGGAAGAAACATGCACCTCTATAAAAATATCCCCTTACAACATGCATTTGAAATTAGGTGTTGTGATCTTCTGGTGGTGACCTCTAAAGGGGTGGATTTCTACTATCTTGATCTCTAGATATCCTGGTGTAACATACCAAAACTCGGGTTATTTGCAATTTATCCCCTCTTCAAGCATTTCTTCACTTTTATATCTTTTTTCGACTTATTCCTAAAAATTCTTATCTTTCCAGTCCATTTTATCCTCAAAGTTGAAATTGAGGATTATTCAATGGTTTAAATGATTTTTTTTAGATATGCCAAAATTTTGATTTATGCACAAATACATCAATTAGTATTTTAATTGGAGTCTAAAGTGTAAAATGACCACTAATGAGAGATAAATAGTAGAGAATAGTAATTCTGAATTTATAGGACCTTTTGGGATAAGAAATAAGAATTTTGTGGTTTGTGTTGGTTAATAAGAGTTTTATTCCTCTTTAATTTCTCTCCTCTTAGAGGGAAATTAAGCATAAAAAGGGGAATATTAAGTAGAGTTGACCCTAATTTGTTAATCTAAAAGTACAATTAGTCTAACTGATAAAATAGATTTGATAAATGAAATAATACATCAAATTAATCAATAAAAGAATTAAAATTGAAAGTGAGTACCAAACTTAGAAGTTATTAATTTAAATATCAAATATTTCCGAAAGCTAAACTTAGCATTGAATATTGATTCAGCATGTCTTAATTGGCCAACATGCCCAATTTCAGGTTGATAGGATTTCAATTGAAAACTCATTTAATTGGTAATAACTCAACGTTTTATGCGTTCAATGTCTGATTTAACACTTTGGTCTATAGATTCATTTAATTACATACCAAACAAACGCATAGCGTTACTATTCTGTAATCTTTTCCCCTATTGACACGGATTCCCCGCGTCATCCGTCCCCATCTGTTCTCCTTTCTCTTCTCTCCCTGATTCCCTTCTTTCCCTCTTCCTTTCTCCATACTTAACCCCTCATAATCTTCCTTCCATATTCATTGCTAACCCTAGTGGCCTACATCTCCTCTCCACTCACAAACCTAGCAGTCGGCTCCTCCCTTCTGCATACACCGCCAACCACCACCACAGCGCACCACCTTGGTGCCCTACGACCAGGCCAACTGATGGCCACCGCCGCCTCCCAGCAGTAGAACCGGATCTTGCCACAGTTTGTGAAGAAATCAAGGGGATGCATGTTGACACCAATAGTGGGTTCGTATTTCTTCTCCCCGGTTAGATGTTGCTTGATGAAGGTTGTCTTCCCCGTGCCACCATCGCCTCCCAACAGTATCACCCATCTGTAGCCACCCCATGAGGTGCCACCCTACTCGACGTGGCTCACCCTACCGCCACCTACACTGTCTTCCTCCTCCTCCACACCTCTGTAGTTGCTTCCTCTGTCGACCTCCTGCAACGATGTCACAGACGTTCATCACTATCCACAACAGTCTACGTGACTCTCTGTTGGCCGTCGGTGGGTCTGCACCACCGCCCCCGCATCTCCACCTTTCTCTGGACCTGCTGTGTCGCCAGGCCAGTACGAGTTCAGGATGGCAGTAGTTCTCCTCGCCAGCCACCACCCTGCTAGCTGCAACGAGAACTTTACACATCACCATTGCAACCAAAATTTGTTGGATCTTACCGCTAATCAACTGCTAGAAGGGAGACATCTGAATCTGTTTCCTCCAACCATCAACATCGCCTTAGATCACCGCATCATTTTCCTCACCAGTATCACCACCAATCATCCATCTCAACACCACTCAAAGCACCCTGCTCCAGATCTGTCACCAACCTTGACTTGACGACCACCTGTTGCAAATCATCTTTGCAATGATCTTCTTGAACCTCAGAACTAGCTCATCACGTTTCCTCAGGTTCTGAACCAGAAATTGGACAACAATTTTAGATGCCATGCTAATTCATGTCTACTGTTAAGAAAATTGCATCAAGGATAGTGAAAACTCCAAACTCGTCAATCCTTACACATTATCCATTGAAGCAATCATGGATCCGTCGTATGCCTCCTTGGCTACAGGTTACTACTTTTCCTTTCATTACATTTCTGACATTAAAGAGCTAAGTATAGATAATAACATATAAGCAACACACGAGACGATTAAACAATGGGTGGAATAATGCATAATGGAAACATGCACCATAATCAATTGATTGTACTCTAGTGTCCACATATGAGAATATACATTGGTAAATTCATGAATGGATGTATAGATTTGGTTAAGATATGCCATGCATAAGTTTGTTAACAAAGATTACCATGCTGCCTTATTGTAATTAGAATTAAGAAATATATATATATATATATATATATCGGTTCATAGACTTATTTACTGCACATGAGTAATCAGAATTAAGATAGATATGTAAAACATCCCATATTCTCAACAAATATTAAAATCATAAATCCTAACATGATATTAGATAATTGGGATTTGGGTAAAAATGATATAAAAATATAATAGGAATGAATATGTTCACTTTGACTTGGCTAACATACATAATGTGTTTCTAGGATGAAATGTTGACTTTGTGGACCAAAGTATACTATTCAATTTAACCTTTATGTGTGAAAAGAATGTGCATTCTAAACCCAAAGTTGGGAATTTTGATTTCCAACACTAATATTTCCAACGAGGCATTGTTTTAGCCTTTATTCTCTTTATTGCCTTCTTGTAGCGCCTTTACTTTAATTATTCTAGGGTCTTAGACCCACTTACAAAGTTTTCAATTTATTAAATATTTCATTATATTATTCTAGAATGATGATGTAAATGACTAATTAACTAATGTAGAGTATGTGAGTACAAACCACCAATAGTGGGCATGTATAAATTCGCCCAGCGAAATGTATTATTTCTCCCCATTTTATATATATTCAGGTCTGGGATTGTGTTATTCTCCATCACCCTCAGGTTGAGGTTAGGTAGGTATCTCAGCCCTATATTAGTGTAATGTAGTCATATTAAATCTTACATGCAACTTTATTATTACTTAACTTGGAAGAATTCTTAGTTATTTATTTGCCTCGTACTTTGACCCCCTTAGCATAGTAAATCTTTATTGTGCAATACTTCACTTTATAATTGTCCTATATCTTTATTTGACACATACTTTTTATCTTCTCTTGCTGGGTGATCGCAATCACCCAGGTGTTGGATCAGAGTGCGCAATAGGACTATGATGGACTGGCCTAAGTTTAGGGATAAGATGTCTTCATGGACCCATCTTTGGAGTTAATATTTCTTGGAGGAAAATTGTAGTGGTTTAGTTTCCCTCTGTCTTAATATCCATATGTTGTATCATGTAAATTCCTTTGGGATATTTGATGTACATCCTTATATAAATTGAATATAGTCAAAGTTTTAACTTCTACTACTATGTTTACCATTTTAGTAGAGCAAGTGATTATGCTTCTGTACAACATGGTATCAGAGCCAATGGTAGTCAGATCCTTGACTATTTCAATTTGTCTCCTTAGTTAGAAACCCTCACCTCATATAATTTTCCCTTTAGTTCACCTTATAATTGACCTATGATAAAAGGTTGATCTAGAACCATAATAGTTTTATATTGTAAATATTTTTAATCTAATTTTAGGTGATTAGTATATTGAGTAGCTACTTGGGTAATAAGAAGAAAGTGATGGTGTCTAGAAAGGGTCAGAACTTGGGGGTTGGCAATATTTTCCTCTATGCCACAAGCTTGGTTTACGGGGACTCCCGAGTTCATATGACACTAGTCTGGCCTGATCTAATACGGTAGCATACCTTTAGGCATATTACCTCATTGTTGAGTGTCGTTGGAAAACCTAATATGATGATTTTATTACCCAAACAACATCATCTTGTAAACCCTTAAATACCATATATGAGTCTTTCCATGTTTAGGGTTAGTGTACCCTATACTAGACTTGAAGTTTGGTAATAATCATTAGAAAAGCAATTAAGTGTTGGACCTTATACATGATTAGACATACTCTTTTATCTCTAGTTTAGTTTGACTTAGTCAACCCTTTTAAGTGAAGTAATAGTGTTAGTACCATATTAGATTTTGCATATCTGATTTCGAGTATGAAATCTTTTTTTAGGGGGGTGGAATCCTATACATAGAAAAATCTATCCACTTTGGAATTAGAAACCCTAACTCCATAGACAAGAGATTAGTGCGCTTATATGATTAGAATTGACCAAACAAATTATAATCATAATTTATCTTGTTTGTTTATATACAAATGAAAATATAATAAGTCATCTAAAAGAATAGTTCATATGATTGAACCTTAATGAATGCTTAATGCACATAATATGAGTAATCGACCTACTAATACACTTTATGATGCACATGATGTTGAACATGTCATCAACCCTAATAATATGATGTGCAAGATAGATTGGAACTTAGCCCTAGACTTAAATCTGTTGGGTTTTGGAGGAGGCAGAGAAGCAGCGGAAACAAAAAAAAAATTTCTCCCCAAACTCGGAACAAAAGGAATCGTGTCAACATCTATATAATAGGAAAGATGGTTTGTTAATCATACCTTGTCCCGAGGCTTGCTCGGCGACAATACCACGCGCCTTGCGCGGACTTCAACTCCGGTCTTGGACGGTGTATGTGCAGCTCCTGGTCGCACCGGGACTGAAGACTCCTCCTCCTACCGGACTGTCAGATGACAGTTGTCCTCCTGAGCGGCAGTGACCTCCCGCCTCTGAAGTAGTCCACACAGACCACCCGGAACTCCACTCTCCTTGTCCCACAAGGAAGTGGAACGAGTCGCACCCTCCTGTTGACGTACTAGTCGCCAACACACTCTCCTGCCGTCGACTGCAACTGCAGTTGTCCTTCCCTTGCTGCACCTCCGTTTGCGGGAAGCACTTGCTCGGGCTCTCTCTCGGTTACCAAAACCAGAGAGAACGACAACTTTGCAGAGCAATCAACATGCACTGAGTTGTACTCTGAGAAGCCCCCAATACCCCTATATATATAGGCGGGTCATGGGACAGGGTTCTCTGTGCCCGGCAATACGGGACTAAAGCAGGAGTAGAAGGGTTTGGGATTTTCCACAAAAAGCAACCATCTCGCCACCTGAACCGATCGGTTCACAAGTGAACCGGTCGGTTGGGGACCTGAACCGATCGGTTCACCACTGAACCGATCGTTTGGGACCCTTGAACCGATCGGTTCACTCATGAACCAGTCGGTTGGGGTTCCAGGTTGGTTCCCGATTGACTTTCCTTGTTTCTTTCCCAATTGGTATCGAATACCAATATTATTCCCAATCGAATTGGGAAATTGAAACGAAAGGAAAATTCTCACCAATCCTACTTTCCCAAGTTGCTCGATTGCACCAGTTGAACCGATCGGTTCAACACTTGAACCGGTCGTTTCACTCTGTGCATGAGCCGATCAGTTCAACAATTGAGCCGACCGGTTCAGCAACCTCAGCCGACCGGTTCATCACATGAACTGATCGGTTGGGAATGCAGATTGTGCAGAATCAGTCAAATGCGATTTCAATCAATCCGATACTCCAATCAATGCGTCCAACACCTTGAACATTATGATATTGAGCTATCGATTAATTGAGTGTTTAATTGAACTACTAAACTCCTTTAGTAATCAATCTAAACATTGCTTGTGGACAAAACTCCTCTTCCAGGTTAAATCCTATGTGTGTGACCCTGCAGGTCCATTTCACGTTGGCAGTGAAAGTCCATAACATTTATGACTTCACAAGCAAAGAGCGGTGTCTAGTCACACATCATTGCTACCCAAGTGAAAGTAGAAAGTCAGAGAACAACTTTCATCCTACAATCCGTGAGTGGTGTTACAGTGAATGTATAATTCCTTTGTCACTGATATTCAGAATGAACTCGAGGCATGGAACAGTCATCCTGTCAATGTTCATTCATTTCCTTGATCTCAGAGTAGACCGAGTGAGATGTGTATGACATCAATATCACATATTGATTCACACGTGCATGCGCATGCCTTTCTCAATCCTACTCATCAAGTGGCCAAGGATATCAAACAACCTTAGGAGGGACAAATCCCATATCTATCACTCACCCCTCAAAAGCCCCATGTGTCAAAGTCACCCAATCATCACCTTTATAACAACCCATGTTTCAGGACTGCGTTTGATGATGTCAAAGTGTACCCAACGACATGTGTTGAGTGCAGTGATTTCAGGTCTAAGAATCAAACTCACCACCATCACTGTGAGAGCTGACTGTGACTACCATGTCATGGTTCCATGTGTCACTCTCACGGTGGGTCTGTCCGGTACCTTGTTCTCTAACAAGTACCTATGTGCTTGGTTTGATATCACCATATCATGACTAATGAGATTCTGTCATCAACCAACACACAATCTAGTCTTTAGTGTTATTGATGTCTATGGTTATTTCCACAATAACAACCGACTAGGGACTATACAAGAATGTATACTCTTAACATCCGTATGATCTCATCGTTTAGGTCCTTAACCTAAAAGCATACGTCATTGAGTAAAACAATCTTTAGACATCTATCATGTTACACCATCATCTCAGAAACAGTTTAAACATATAGATTGGAAATTGCCTTTATTTTTATTCAAATCATTTACAAAGTATCCCATTACAATCATCATATGACTTGCTCTATGGGCATACATACCAACAGACTCCCACTTGCACTTAGAGCCAGTCACCAAGGAAACACAGTCCTTGTGACCTAGCATGACCATCATGCTTCTGCTGAAAAAGGGCCTTAGTCAGTGGATCAGCTATGTTGTCTTCAGTTGGTACTTTGCAAATCTTCACATCTCCTCGCTGTACGATCTCTCGTATGAGATGGAAGCGCCACAGTATGTGCTTGGACCGCTGATGTGATCTGGGCTCCTTAGCTTGTGCAATAGCTCCATTATTGTCACAATAAAGCTCAATTGCATCACAGCTACTGGGAACTACACCAAGTTCAGAAATGAACTTCCTGATCCACACAGCCTCCTTTGCTGCATGCGAAGCAGCAATATACTCGGCCTCTGTAGTAGAATCGACAACTGTTTCTTGCTTGGAACTCTTCCAGCTCACAGCTCCATTATTAAGGCAAAACACAAATCCTGACTGCGATCTGTAATCATCTTTATCAGTTTGGAAGCTTGCATCGGTGTAACCCTTTAGAACCAGCTCTTCCTCACCGCCGTACACAACAAACTGATCCTTAGTCCTTCGCAAGTACTTGAGGATGTTCTTCACGGCTGTCCAGTGAGCATCCCCGGGATCTGACTGGTACCTGCTCGTCATGCTGAGAGCATACGAGACATCTGGGCGTGTGCACAACATAGCGTACATGATGGATCCGATGGCTGATGCATATGGGATCCCATTCATACGCTCCCTCTCTTCACAAGATTGGGGACATTGAGCTCTAGAGATGGTAACTCCATGTAGCATAGGGACGTTTCCTCTCTTTGAGTTCTCCATGCTGAACCACTTCAGCATCTTATCAATGTACGTGCTCTGACTTAGTCCGAGAAGCCTTCTAGATCTATCTCTATAGATCTTAATTCCTAGAATATAGGATGCTTCTCCTAAGTCCTTCATTGAGAAAGTTTTCCCAAGCCAAGTCTTTACCTTATCTAAGGCTAAGACATCATTCCCCATCAAAAGTATGTCATCCACATACAATATGAGGAATGTGGTTGAGCTCCCACTAACCTTCTTGTACACACAAGGTTCATCTTCATTTTGAATAAAGCCAAACACTTTGACTTCTTCATCAAATCAAAGATTCCAACTCCGAGATGCTTTCTTCAATCCATAGATTGACCTTTGCAGTTTATAGACTTTATTGGCATTCTTTGGATCTACAAAACCTTCAGGCTGTGTCATGTACACATCCTCATGAATATTCCCGTTAAGGAATGCGGTTTTAACATCCATCTGCCAAATCTCATAGTCATAATAAGCTGCAATAGAAAGCATGATCCTGATGGACTTAATCATGGCAAATGGAGAAAAGGTTTCGTCATAGTCAACACCTTGAACTTGTCCAAATCCCTTTGCAACCAATCTGCCTTTATAAGTTTGCACATTGCCATCCATGTCGGTCTTTTTCTTGAAGACCCACTTGCACCCTATGGGTTTTACCCCTTCAGGTGGTTCCACCAAAGTCCATACTTTGTTGGAGTACATGGATTCCATCTCGGATCTCATGGCTTCTAGCCATTTCTTAGAATCTGGTCCCTCCATAGCCTCTACGTAGGTAGTTGGATCATCATCTATGATCAACTCTCCACCTTCCTGAGTTACAAGGTATCCAAACCTCTCAGGTTCAAGGTGAGTCCTACTAGATCTACGAGGTCCTTGTGTTACCTGAGGAGACTGAGATTCCACAACACCTTGTGAATCTCCATTTTCCTCTGGTACATCTACCGGTTCAATGTTTTCTTGTTGGGCTTGAACCTCTTCAAGCTCTACTTTCCTCCCACTGTTTCCTTTGGAAATAAATTCCTTCTCTAGGAACACAGCTGTCCTGGCAACAAACACTTTGTTGTCAGTAGGGTGGTATAAACAGTATCCCCTCGTTTCCTTGGGGTATCCAACAAAATAACATTTATCAGATTTGGGTCCAATCTTATCAGGAAACATTTTCCTAACGTAAGCCTCACAACCCCAAATCTTCAGAAAAGACAAATCGGGACACTTCCCAGTCCATATCTCATATGGTGTCTTTTGAACCGATTTAGATGGCACATGGTTAAGAGTAAACGCGGCGGTTTCAAGAGCATGACCCCAGAAAGAATTAGCAAAACTCATCATTGATCGCACCATATCTAACAATGTGCGATTCCTTCTTTCAGACACACCATTATGTTGTGGTGTTCCAGGCGGAGTCCATTGTGATACAATACCACGGGCTCGCAAAAGGTCCTCAAACTCCTGGCTCAAGTATTCTCCACCTCGATCAGAACGAAGTGCCTTAATACTTTTACCATGCTGGTTCTGTACTTCATTCATGAAATCCTTGAACCTTTCAAGGGTTTCTGACTTATGTTTCATCAGGTACACATAGCCATACCTACTGAAATCATCAGTAAATGTAATGAAGTACTGATACCCATTTCTGGCTTTAGTTCTAAAAGGCCCACATACATCAGTATGTATGAGTCCTAATAGATCACTAGCTCTCTCACCTTTACCTGAAAAGGGAGTCTTGGTCATCTTTCCCAACAAACAAGATTCACATGTCTCTATTGATTCAAAATCAAAAGAGTCTAGATAACCATCTTTATGGAGTCTAGAAATGCGCTTCTCATTTATGTGCCCTAGACGACAATGCCAGAAATATGTTTCGTTTGAGTCATTGAGTTTTTGGTTTTTGGTGTTTATGTTGTATACACTTGTCTCCAAGTCTATCAAGTATAGACCATAAGACATAGGGGCACTGCCATAAAAGATCCCATCTTTAGAAATGGAACACTTTCCATTCTTAATAAGAAATTCAAATCCATCTTTGTCCAAACAAGAGACGAAAATGATATTCCTATTTATGGCATGTACATAATAGCAGTTCTTCAACTCTATTATTAGCCCACTAGGTAGAGTTAACTCATAGGTTCCTACGGCACTGGCGGCAACTCTCGCCCCATTAGCAACACGTAGTTCAACCTCGCCTTTCCCCAAAGGCCTACTTCTTTTAAGATCCTTCACATTTGAACAAATGTGAGATCCGCATCCGGTATCAAGTACCCATGACGAATAAGTAGTGAAGTTAATCTCTATCACGTATACACCAGAAGTAGAGATCTTCATCTCCGACTTCTTCTTCCATTGTTCCTTCCATCCTCTCCATGTAGAAGAAATTGGTTTGGCGAGAGAACACTTCTCTCCCTTACCTACTTTCTCCTTCACCAACGCATTAAGCGTACATAGAGTGGATTCTAAGGCTCCTGGTATATCTGGATTGTGCAGAACACTTCTCACAGTCCTCAACCAGTTATGGAATTTATTCTCAATTAATTTGCCCTTTTTAAAAGATGATTCTTTTGCCATTCTACAAGAGAAAATTTGCATTTGTCAAAACCTTTTTGATTTGATTTGAATAAAATTTGACGATAGTTAATTAGGCCTTTAATTAATTACCGTTCCCACTATTTTGACTCAAATTGATAGCCCTCACCATCAATTCAGAAGATTGCAGCGTACAATCTTCTAGTGGGTCAAGATCCTCAAATCCTCTGAACCATGGACCAGCTTGGGCTGTCACCCACAACTCAGATCTTCCAGGTAGGAAACTCTTGCCAATTGCATCATATGCAACTCTTAAAAGATGTCATATGCAACTCCTTGCAATGATCATCTCCATGCCTCAAGGCGCTAGATCCTATCTAGGTCACCTTGTTAAGTCCAACCCAAAGCCAACACGATGAACATGCACCCTGCTTGGGCAGACCCACATATTCATCCTTCACGCTTCCACGAGATAGACGGTGCACCACGCTTGGGCGTGCCCACACTTGGTCGATCAAGCTTTTCACGTGTGTCACATTTGGAAGGCATCTGAAACTTAATATTTAATGAGGGATTTGGTTTTTATATACATATACATATCCAATCACCACAATATATAGTATGTATCATATACATGCTATATCCCACACAAAACATGCATAAACGATAAAAAGCAATGATTATGGCCATCCTATTTGTGATTCCTCGATCCAAGAGGAATCACGGTCATCTAGGTCTACATCACATGCAACCTGTACAAGATGAAATCTGTGCCTGCCTTTCTGGGTTTGATCAGCTCATCTCCATGACTGATCGGCTCGCCATCAGGTTGGTTGTTCGGGTGCCACCAGCCGATCAACTGGCGCCTCCAGCCGATCGGTTCACCGGTCATCGTGCATCTCCTCAGGTCGCCACCCGCTCATCTCGTTCCTCGAACCGGCCGTCTGGATCACCAACCGATCGGTTCACTCCTTGAACCGATCGTCTTCAGGTTGTCCGCCGTTCTTTGACATAACATGAAATAAAATCTAACCTATTTACAATTGAATTGTGAAACCCCGAGTTACATTCGGGGGGAGCAAAGGTAGGAAAAGAATTCTCGAATTATTTCGAGTTACATCAGGAATATGAGAAAGGGAATCAGTGCGCAGACCGAGATGCAAGCAACCACACAAACAACCATTCACAGATATAGGGGTTTATAGGCCATAATCATGCTACACATCCATCACAAAACTCGTTTAAGGGCGACGCGTATCGAGTGCATTAATATTACATATCATATATGTATATTAGGGATTTGTGGATTGGACATGTATAAAGCCGATATTATTCGCATCGCATGCAATAAATAAAGGCGACAAACCAAAATCGATCATATCGATAATCCTAAAATATAGAGCGGTTGACGTGGCTCTGATACCACTGTTGGGTTTTGGAGGAGGCAGAGAAGCAGCGGAAATAAAAAAAATTTTCTCCCCAAACCCAGAACAAAAGGAATCGCGTCAACATCTATATAATAGGAAAGATGGTTTGTTAATCATACCTTGTCCCGAGGCTTGCTCGGCGACAATACCACGCGCCTTGCATGGACTTCAACTCCGGTCTTGGACGGTGTCTGTGCAGCTCCTGGTCGCACTGGGACTGAAGACTCCTCCTCCTACCAGACTGTCGGATGACAGTTGTCCTCCTGAGCGGCAGTGACCTCCCGCCTATGAAGTAGTCCACACAGACCACCCGGAACTCCACTCTCCTTGTCCCACAAGGAAGTGGAAGGAGTCGCACCCTCCTGTTGACGTACTAGTCGCCAACACACTCTCCTGCTGTCGACTGCAACTGCAGTTGTCCTTCCCTTGCTGCACCTCCCTTTGCGGGAAGCACTTGCTCGGGCTCTCTCTCGGTTACCAAAACCAGAGAGAACGACAACTTTGCAGAGCAATCAACATGCACTGAGTTGTACTCTGAGAAGCCCCCAATACCCCTATATATAGGCGGGTCATGGGACAGGGTTCTCTGTGCCCGGCAATACGGGACTAAAGCAGGAGTAGAAGGGTTCGGAATTTTCCACAAAAAGCAACCATCTCGCAACCTGAACCGATCGGTTCACAAGTGAACCGGTCGGTTGGGGACCTGAACCGATCGTTTGGGACCCTTGAACCGATCGGTTCACTCATGAACCGGTCGGGTGGGGTTCCAGGTTGGTTCCCGATTGACTTTCCTTGTTTCCTTCCCAATTGGTATCGAATACCAATATTATTCCCAATCGAATTGGGCAATTGAAATGAAAGGAAAATTCTCACCAATCCTACTTTCCCAAGTTGCTCGATTGCACCAGTTGAACCGATCGGTTCAACACTTGAACCAGTCATTTCACTCTGTGCATGAGCCGATCGGTTCAACAATTGAGCCGACCGGTTCAGCAACCTCAGCCGACCGGTTCATCACATGAACCGATCGGTTGGGAATGCAGATTGTGCAGAATCAGTCAAATGCGATTTCAATCAATTCGATACTCCAATAAATGCGTCCAACACCTTGAACATTATGATATTGAGCTATCGATTAATTGAGTGTTTAATTGAACTACTAAACTCCTTTATTAATCAATCTAAACATTGCTTGTGGACAAAACTCCTCTTCCAGGTTAAATCCTATGTGTGTGACCCTACAGGTCCATTTCACGTTGGCAGTGAAAGTCCATAACATTTATGACTTCACAAGCAAAGAGCGGTGTCTAGTCACACATCATTGCTACCCAAGTGAAAGTAGAAAGTCAGAGAACAACTTTCATCCTACAATCCGTGAGTGGTGTTACAGTGAATGTATAATTCCTTTGTCACTGATATCCAGAATGAACTCGAGGCATGGAACAGTCATCCAGTCAATGTTCATTCATTTCCTTGATCTCAGAGTAGACCGAGTGAGATGTGTATGACATCAATATCACATATTGATTCACACGTGCATGCGCATGCCTTTCTCAATCCTACTCATCAAGTGGCCAAGGATATCAAACTCCCTTAGGAGGGACAAATCCCATATCTATCACTCACCCCTCAAAAGCCCCATGTGTCAAAGTCACCCAATCATCACCTTTATAACAACCCATGTTTCAGGACTGCGTTTGATGATGTCAAAGTGTACCCAACGACATGTGTTGAGTGTAGTGATTTCAGGTCTAAGAATCACACTCACCACCATCACTGTGAGAGCTGACTGTGACTACCATGTCATGGTTCCATGTGTCACTCTCACGGTGGGTCTGTCCGGTACCTTGTTCTCTAACAAGTACCTATGTGCTTGGTTTGATATCACCATATCATGACTAATGAGATTCTGTCATCAACCAACACACAATCTAGTCTTTAGTGTTATTGATGTCTATGGTTATTTCCACAATAACAACCGACTAGGGACTATACAATAATGTATACTCTTAACATCCTTATGATCTCATCGTTTAGGTCCTTAACCTAAAAACATACGTCATTGAGTAAAACAATCTTTAGACATCTATCATGTTACACCATCATCTCAGAAACAGTTTAAACATATAGATTGGAAATTGCCTTTATTTTTATTCAAATCATTTACAAAGTATCCCATTACAATCATCATATGACTTGCTCTATGGGCATACATACCAACAAAATCATACTAAGAAGGTATAGGTGGCACATAATTGTCATTATGACCCAAACCATAAGAGGTAATCACGTAGTCTTAACACATATATACATCCTTGATGACTTCCAAGATACAATAATAACATTAGGTGATACAATCAAGTAACATACTTTGATGCACATAATTGTTATGTTATCAGCATATCATGATTTGGGTAATAAATCATTAACTAGTTTACTAAAATCAGCTAATGACTCATTTATGGGTAATGTGTAATTTGTTTCACATAGATATGCATGTGAGGTTAAAATCAATAATGGGAAGTAATAAATGTTATAAAATGTGAGATGGTGACATTAATGTGAATTAGAAAGTTAATGTGACTATGTGTAATCTAGATATAAGTAACTAATGTGACATCATTTGGATTAATGAAAGATCTAAAAATCTGGTTGGATAAAATTATCTATTTCATGTAATAATGTTTTACAATCTAATATGATGTTAATATGAGAATGATGGTGTGTGAATTTAAACAAGTAAAGATTGGAATTTAATTTATTAATATAAATATTGAGATGATTTAGTAATCTTAATTGTGTTTAATCCTTAATGAGATCAATAAGAATATATATATCTATAGGGATTCATACATAATGTTGCAATATAACTCCTTTTGCAACAAAGTGAGTTCAACAAGACACAATTCATAGATTAATAAGGATAATGTAATAAACTAATGAATAAAATGTTTATAAGCTTAGAATGTTAATAATGGTACCCTTAGTAATCCATGAGGACTTGACCTAGAGTAGTGCATATGAAGCTCTCTAGAAGTACCAAAGATTAATAGTAACCACTTAGTGTCTTAGTGTTGGGGTGTTACGTACTCACCCTTCCCTATGGTTGTGATATTGGGGACAAAATCCTCTTAAAGGGGTGGAGTGTTGTAACATGCCGAAACTCGAGTTATTTGCAATTTAACCCCTCTTCAAGATTTTCTTCACTTTTATATCATTTTTAGACTTCTTCCTAAATATTCTTATCTTTCGTATCCTTTTTGTCCTCAAAGTTGAAATTGAGGATTATTCAATGGTTTAAATGATATTTTATTTTGATATATGCCAACATTTGGGTTTATGTACAAATACCTCAATTAGTATTTTAATTCGCGTCCAAAGTGTAAAATGACCACTAATGAGAGATAAATAGTAGATAATATTAATTCAGAGTTTATAGGACCTTTTGGGATAAGAAATAAGACTTTTTGTGGTTTGTGTTAGTTAATAAGAGTTTTATTCCTCTTTTAATTTCTCTATCCTCTTAGAGGGAAATTAAGCATAAAAATGGGAATGTTAAGTAGATTTGATCCTAATTTGTTAATCCAAAATTACCATTAGTCTAACTAATAAAATTGTTTTGATAAATGAAATAATACATTAAATTAATCAATAAAGGCATTAAATTTGTAGGTGAGTACCAAACGTAGAAGTTATTAATTTAAATATCAAATATTCCCTAAAGATGAAATTAGCATTGAATATTGATTCAGCATGTCTTATTTGGCCAACATGCCCAATTTTAGGTTGATATGATTTCAATTGAAAACTCATTTAATTGGTAATAACTCTATGTTTTATGCATTCAATGTCTCCTTTAACACTTTGGTCAACATATTCATTTAAATACATACCAAGAAAATGCATAGTGTTACTATTCCGTAATCCTTTCCCCTATTCACGCGGATTCCCCACGTCTTCCTTCGCCGTCCATTTCTCCTTTCTCTTCTATTCGATATTCCCTTCTTTCCCTCTTCATTTCTCCATAATTACCTCATCATCATCTTCCTTCCATATCTATTGCTAACCCTAGCGGTCTACATCTCCTCTACACTCACAAACCTAGCAGCCGTCTCCTCCCTTCTGCATACACCACCAACCACTTAGTAGTGTCATTTTGTTGCTAAGTTTAATGTTAAAGAAGATGCTCAGAAGAACTACCCTCATAAGGGCTCGAGGGAGAGGCATCTGGGGTGAGTCATGATCCATTTACCTCACTGTTCTCATCCTATGGGATAGTTGCAATGAATAAAACATGTCACTTGACACAAATACACATGTTGATGATTTCTTGCACTAGCAACTAATTCACAATCACCTATTCCTCCATATTCTCTTACTCCCTGGTTGCCCTCTAATCTAGCTAATAGTATTGGAGAGTCATCATTCTAGACTTTGACTCTACTCTCTCCTCTCCTAATAGGTGCATGTCTACAGTAGAAATAATCATGTGTACATCTGACGGCTTGGAAGAGACACATCCCATTGGTGGTTGTTTGGAGGCGGACGAGCAAAGGAAACCTAACCATGTATGATTCTGTTTTCATGTGTTATACTTGCCTATTGTGATGGGGAGTGCAAGAGTTCAAGAAACTAGTGACAAGAAGGTATTAAAGGATTCTCTTGCAGGAGTTGTATGTAGCATGGAGGAAAATAATGTGTGGAATAGGAAATGGTGGTGCAAGGAGGTTGTGGTGATGTTAGCATTAAAGGGTGGCAATATATGTATTGGAGAGAAGTTTATTGGTTCGTTGAAAAGTTTTATTTGAGGACGCAATGACGTGCTTGTTTGCACTATCACAAGTGGTCAAAGAGACTAGTTACCTCGTTGGTGGGCAACAAATAGAATCCATGACAATTATCACTACTACAGAAATGGCTTATAACGTCACTTTTAAAGGCGTCGGTTGTAACAAAACCTGACGCCTAAACAATAAAGTGTTGGTTAAATAATTAAACCGACATATATCTGTGAAGGTTGACTAGACATGGGTATCGCTTTTTATTTAGTGTCGGTTCCTAAATTAGAAACCGATGCTAAACATTGACTGCCAAATCCAAAATTTTGAGCGGAAAAAATTACCTCCAAAATTTAACATACAACATCGGTTATTAACATAGAAACCGACGACTAAAGGTTTTCTGCAAAATAGAAATTTGACCAATTTTTGTCGTCAGTTCTGTTACAATAACCGACGTCGATGTGTTTCCGTGCGCTTTACTGCGAACATTTTCACCACCATATAGCTATGGGTTTTACATGGAAACCGACGAGTATGGTCTTAATTTGAGAATATTTATTTTTTGTTGGCATATATATATATATATATATATATATATATATATATATATATATATATAGACGTTAGTTTTTCTTATTTGAACCGACGACTATAAGAGAACAAAAGTGTTCATTTTTTGTTGGTAACCGACGCCTATAGTTTTCAATGTCAGTTTTATTTAAGAACCGATGCCTATTGTTAACTTAACAACACTCGCCGAGCCAGACTCTTCCCATTTCTTTGTTTCATTCAATCTCGCACAACTGAGGTCTTGGTCCGATGATTTTCTGCTCACCGCTGCTCATTTCTCCTCTGCCCCCACCTCCAACACCGCTTGCTATGGCCATTGCTCTGGCTCGCTTGTTGGTCCTCTGCCCACCTCCGCCGCCGCTTTCCCTCTGCCCCCAGCTCACAGATCCGGTGGCCTTCTGGTATCATGCTCTCCTACTCTAGCTCTGGCGCCACCTGCTCTCCTGCTCCGACGGCCTTCTATCCTGCCCCAACTCGCTGCTCCACCACTGCTCTTCTCCATGCTGCTAGCTGCTCGACATGTAGCCCTCTTCTTCTTCCTTCTCCCTCATTACCAACAGCAAGAACGACCGTGGCTATGTTGGCCAACCACGACCTTGCTAGGCAGCACGGCCGTGGTCGGCCAACACAACCACGACCGTGCTTGCTGTTGGTAAGGAGGGAGAAGGAAGAAAAGAGGGTATTTTGTTCATTTATTTTTTTATCTATTGCTTTATATTTGTTTATCTACGGATTATATTTATTTATCTAATTCTTTGAGTTTATATATTTAGATGTTGCTATTGTAAATCAACCTAGGATATGAACAAATCTTTTGCTTCCATATATTTGTACTACTAATCCTAATGCTTGGCCTAATTCAGAAAATTTTGATGCATGTTGAAATAAGATTTAAACTTGTCCATTCTAGCATTCTAATTTGATTTGATTAAACCCTAACATTGATGAAACCCTAACATCAATTGTGTTGAAACCCTAACATGTACATATCTATCATTGTGTTTGTTGGCCTAGAAACCCATCCAAGATTTACTAATTAGGAGTAAATCTTAGATAGTCCCCGGTTTGGGACTGTTCTTGAACACCTATTCTCACTTAGGATGTAAGTGTATAATGAGTATTGGGTTTTTGAGAAAATTTCAGTAGCATTTCCCCGTTTGTTATCTAAGTACATATGTACTTAGAGAACATCAAGGAAATGTTGCCGAAATTTTCTTGAAAACCCAATACACATTATACACTTACTAGTGAGATTAGGTGTTCAAGAATTGGATAGGTGGTACACATTTATTATATATAAGAATGACATCACAGTATAAATTGACGACTTCAAGGGAGTCCAAAACTGGTTCTCCTGCCAAGGTGATGTGGTATCTACCTATAATATCACGATTTCAATGCTTGTTTGCAAATCTGATAGATGTGAAGAATTTGAGGTGGCATGCAGATGTTAAGAAAAATAATGATGGGATCCTACGACATGCGTCTGATTCCCCACAAAGGAAGAAGATTGATCTATTGTACTCCAAATTTTGTGAAGAAGACAGGAACCTAAGACTTGGGTTTTGTACAAATGGGATGAATCCGTATGGGACATTGAGAAGCCAACATAACACTTGGCCAGTCATGCTTGTTATATACAATCTTCCTCCCTGGCTGTGTATGAAAAATAAGTATGTAATGCTGTCGTTGTTGATATCGGGCCCTAAACAACCTGGAAATGATATCGATGTTTATCATGAACCTCGGATTGATGACTTAAAGAAACTCTGGGGTGAAGGTGTGATGACCTATGATGCTTCACGAAAAGAGACATTTCGTTTGCATGCTATGTTGTTTTGTACTATTAATGACTTTCCAGCATATGGGAATTTGTCTGGATATAGTTTCAAAGGAGCTAAAGCGTGTCCTATATCTGAAGAGAACATTGATTCAACGAGACTAAAACATGGTGGTAAGACTGTATATCTCGGTCATCGAAGGTTTCTTACAAAATTACATCTGTATCGTAGGAAGCGCAAAGCATTCAATGGATTAAATGAGGAACAGAGTGCACCTAAACCTATACCAGGGAGGCTGTTTATGAAAGAGTAAAAGACTTTGTCAATGAATTTGGTAAGAGATTACAATGTACTATGGCCACACAGAGTGACAAATCTTTATTCAAGAAGAAGTCAATATTTTTGGATCTTCCTTATTGGAGTTCTTTGACAGTCAGGCATTGTATCGATGTCATGCACGTTGAGAAAAATGTCTGTGATAGTGTCATTGGTACTTTGTTGAATATACCAGTTAATACTAAAGGTGGGATAAAATCCAGACTGGACCTACGTGAAATGGGAATAAGGTTAGAATTAACAGAATTACATGAAATGGGAAATTAAAGAACATACTTACCTACCGCTTGTTACATATTATCAAGAAAGGAGAAGAAAGCTTTTTGTGAATGTTTGGTAAATGTTTAGGTGCCAGAAGGTTACTTATCCAACATCCGTAGATTGGTATCAATGAAAAATCTGAAGTTGATAGATCTTAAATCTCATGATTGTCACACTCTAATGCAACAAATATTGCATGTGGAAATTCGATCTATATTGCTGAAGCATGTAAGGTTTGCAATCACCATACTTTGTTTCTTTTTCAACAGTCTGTGTAGCGAAGTTATTGACCCTGATACTCTCGATAATTTGCAAAGAGAAGTGGTTGTTACCCTATGTCAGCTTGAGATGTATTTCCCTCCTTTGTACTTTGATATCATGATACATCTTGTTGTCCACTTGACTAGGGAAGTGAAAATGTTGGGACCAGTTTTCTTACATTGGATGTATCCCTTTAAACGATACATGAGCATTTTTAAAAGTGATGTTCAAAACCGTTATTAGCCTGAAGGGAGTATTATTGAGGGTTATGTGGCGAGAGAGGTTATGGATTTATGCAATGACTTTCTCAGTGGTAATGACACTCCTGGTGATGACAAGAATATTGAGGAGCAATTTGGCAAATGAATTTTGGGATCACTGGTGAAAGTAATCAGCCGTGAGTAGTTGGAACACTGTCACTTGTATATTTTACACAACATGGACGGAGTGAGTGTTTATATCGAAGCACATACCAATTTCATCAAGAGACAATATCCTCGAGCCAATACAATGTGGCTTGCTAGAGAGTATAACAAGACATTTATTAAGTGGTTTGAAGATAGAGTCTTACATCAACTATCTCAAACACCAGATGATATTACTGAAACTATCAAATTCCTCGCCTTTAAACCAAAATTGAATGTTATGTCTTATGAAGGGTATGACATCAATGGATTCACATATTACACAAAGTGCCAAGATGATAAGTGTTGTCCAAAACAGTGGGGTCACCCTTCAAGCGTCGACTATGTTTTTTGCATGTGTAAAGGATAAGAGTCTACGTGAAGCTAAAATGTCATATTACGGTGTCATTGAAGACATATGGGAGTTTGACTACATAGATTTCAAAATTCCGCTCTTCAAATGTAATTGGGTTGATAACACCAAAGGAGTTATAATGGATGAATTGGGTTTCACTTTAGTGAATTTTGAAAAGATTGGTGAGAAGGGTGAACTATTCATATTGGCATCACAGGCGAAACAAGTATTTTATATCGATGATACTGCAAATGATAAATGGTCGGTTGTTCTTCATGATTAAAGACAATTAATTGAAGATCCTATAGATGAAGAAGAGTACTATGATAAGTATGATGACTCCAGTCCATTCTCAGTTGGGTTGCCAACACAAGAAAATATTGAAGGTAATGATGACTTGTATGTGCGCGGAGATCACAATGAAGGATTGTTAATTTGATAAAAAATCACAATATTAGAGGCATGTTTATATTTTTTTATATGTTTTAGTTTTCTGAATGTGAACTTTACAATATGAATTACTTTACAATGTGAATGTGAACTTTACAATGTGAATTTTACAATGTGAATTACTTTACAATGTGAACTTTACAATTTGAATTACTTTACAATGTGAATGTGAAGTTTCAATGTGAGCTTTACAATGTGAACTTTATAATGTGAATGTGAACTTTCAGATGGTTGAGCATTCTCCTGATGACCGTGATGATGATTACTGTGAGCGTGAGGACATCAATGCGCCACCTCACAATGTAAGTTTTAAAAATATATCATATATTTATATCTATATGTCCATTTATAGTTATATCATGTAAGTGTGTTTATTTTGTCAGATTTTAGGTTGATGATGCACATGTAACCTATGAAGCACTTGAGGCACTTGATGAGAAGCACCAACAAGTTGACAAGAGAAGGGGCATCACTATGAGGAAGAAGTTAACAGCGCTAAGGGGAAATGGACCCAAACTTGTTGTGGATTTTGATAATGTAGGAATTGCAATTGGAGTGAATCACAACTCATTTGTTTCATATCTTGGGTATGTTACTCGTAGCCATTGCGGTTGTAAGATAGATTCTTGGCATAAAGTTCCTAAGGGGAAGAAAGACGTAATATGGAAGGATTTATGCGTGAGTTATTATTTATTTGCAATTCTATTTTTTAGATTACTAATTTTTTGGATACTAGTTATTAGCAATTCTATTTTGTAGAGTATATTTGCATTGGATGAAAAGCTACATTGTAAATGAATGATGCAACGTTGTGGGAGAGTCCTAAGGAACTATAGGACAAATCTCACCCGAGAATACATAAAAGAATGTGACAAGAGGAAGAAGACAACCACTGAACAATAGAACTTCCTGGACCAAGAAGAATGGGACGCGTTTGTTGCATCAAGAAAAACTGATGAATTCAAGGTATTAGGCATCACTCCCAATTTAATTAATATACGTTGTATTCACCTATTCAAGATTAACATTTAGTGTTACTAACCAAATCATTAATGTGCATACTAAATAGGCCCTCAGTGAGGCGCAAAGAGCAAGGCGTGCACTGAATGTGCATGACCACACAATGGGTCCAAAGGGGTATGTAGGCATTCGCCTAAGAGTACATGATGAGTCTACTGCTCAGTCTGCTGCTACTCAGGAGTCCTCTACTATAGGTACCACACCTCTGCCTCGCCATGATGCCTAGATAGCTGGGAGGTAAAATAAGAAGGGAGAAATAAGGAAGCCCACAACTGTTGAGGCAACTTCAAAAATGGTAAAATACAACTCATAGAGTAATCGTTCGAATATTGATTATTTGTGGTTTTTACTTAATTACAAATTTTTATTTTGGCGATTAGCGGGAGCTGCACGAGTTGAGGAAACAAGCAAAGTTCATCCCTGAGGGCACAAGGGATGAATTGAGAGTTTCTCTGGGTAACCCAGAGCATCCTGGACGTGTTAGGGCTACATGCGCTGGTGTGGTCATCAAAGCATTCTTTGGGCCATCCCAGCGCAAACATGTCCCAAAAGTGGGAATTTCACAAGAGGTAACCTATTCTTTCTTTAGAATATTACTGTAAAAGAGAATTCAATAATTAGAAGCTAACATTTCTTTTATCCATGTATAGGTAGATAAGATAGTTGATAGGAGAGTCGATGAAGTAGTTGATAAGAGAATCAAGGAAGCAGTTGATAAGACACTCCATGAAGCAATGAGCAAGTGGCAGGCATCTTTGACTGCCACTCAGCAGACATTACCTATGGCGTCCCGCTCTACTCCTACTGTAGAGGTTGGGAGTAGTAATCTTGTAGACCCACCACCTAGTACATCCGCTGTAAGTATTTTTATGACATAGTAACTAGTCTTTTCAAGATGATATGTTTTCAAGATGATATGTATATATATAACATTATTTACACAAATTAGTAGGGGTTGAAGCGATGCCATCTAAAAAGTAAAGAATATGTCGTTGCAGAGGCATCGTCTTACCCATCCCTACCAGGGGAAATGTTTCATGGGTCTCCATTACAAGATGGTTGGGTTCGTGTGAGCTTGCTACGTATATTCCCCAAGTGGATGGATCTTCCATTACCATATGCCCACCTAGATTGTGAAAAGCTTGGTGAGGCAGAAGGCGGAGTGATATTGTGACCAAAAGTGGATGTCCTCTATACTGAAATTGTATGGTAAATTCACATTACGTTAAATTGTTAGTGTGTGTATATGATGTCAACTGATCTGAAATTATATATATAGGTTAAAAAGAAGACACCCAGAGCATCTAGGCCTCCACCTCCACCTCCTACATTACCAAGTTGGGTTCCACATGACCTACCAGTCCCGTTAGGTCCTAATTGGAGGGGTATGGAAATATGGTTAGGAAAACATGATATAAATTACCCTATAACTATTTCTATAGATGCGGATGCTGCAGGTCAATCATACAAAAACAAACTATTTATACAAGATATTATGGAGTTGTTTTGATATGATTGGCTGAATACATCTGTGATAGAGCTATGGATAAGGTGAGATCTTCTTTATACATCCATATACCTTGTGTAGGATCTGGTTATCTGATTTATTATATATTAATGCATACGTAATACATGTTTTGAAGCTACTTAGACAAGATATGTGCACATTTTTCATTCAAACATGTAGGATTTTTTATTCCATCTTTGATTAGTCTAGTAGCTAAAGACCCTTCATCAGTTCAATAATACTACTGTGATGATTTTACAATTTTTTCTCAAAATAACAAGATGGTGATAATAGCTCCATTCAATGTGGAGTAAGTTTACTTTGCTTATAATTTCGACTTAATAAAATTACATTTTTATTGTGGATTTTGAGTTATTAATTTTTAACTTTTGTACCTCTAGGGGTATGCATTGGGAGCTACTAGTTATTGTCTCTAATACATTCACTGTATATTATCTAGATCCTAAGGGGACTAAATTGAATTCAAAATATGGACACACAATGAAGATGGCATTATTCCGATGAGAAATATTTCATTTTCATATCCATTAACATATGTTATTACATTACTATTTAATTATGCAATGTACTGTGTTACATTAACATGTAGTGGTTTAGATGAGTTCCAAAAGGCTAGAGGAAAGGTCCCTAGGAAAAAGAACCAGCCAATAATTTGGAAGAACATGGAAGTAAGTTCCCGACTATAATGTATATATTATTTATGTGAACAATACTTAATTAGTTGTATTTTTTAATATTTTGTATGTTTCAATTTATAGTGTGCTACACAAGACAATGGATGGGCATGTGCATACTATGTGATGTGATTTATGCACATGATTATCAAATATGCCGCAGTGGACATCAATATCATTCCTGAGGTATTATATATAGTCTCATTAGATAATATGAAATATATCAATCTTATTTATATATTATTAATTATATATATACATCATTCTCTTTGCAGGTGTTTAAAACTAACCACACTATAGGAAAGGCCTTACTAGATGTACATGCTGCCTATACGACGGAAGAATTAAATGATGTAAGAGAAGAATGGGCAAAATCCATACAAGTAGTGGGCTTTTTAAAATATAATTGGGATGTTGATAGCAAATAATGACTAAAGAATGATATTTTGTAAATGAATTTCTGAATTATAATATGTGTGAATGTTTCTACATGTCTAAATGTTTCTACATGTGTGAATGTGAAAATGAAGCTGCTGGTTGCTATATGAATGTTTCTACATGTGTGAATGTGAAATTAAATGGAACTGTAGATTACTACAAGAATGTTTCTACATGTGTATAAATCAAATGGAACTGCAGGTTGCTAAATGTGTGGAAATTAATGTTGTTAATTTTGCAGGTTTGTGGCATGTTGTTGGCTGATATCAATGGATGTCATAAAGCCTACAGTTCATAACTGAACTGTAGGTTTCTCATCCTGTGACCAGCCACAACAAGCCTACAGACTGATAAAAAAATACATACAATAGGCGTCAGTTATTTGAAAAAACTGACGAAACATGCTTACAACATCGAATAATAGCTAAAACCGATGCCTAATGAGACCAGACACCACAGCCATGCTGGCCAGCATGTCCCTGATAGTAGGTGATATGGCGTCGATTATCAATAAAAAACCGACACTCATGGTGCCCTAAATGGCACCCTTTCTGTAGCGTGAAGGTTTATGGCGTCAATTTCCGTAATAATAGTTGATGCCTATATCCCCCTGCTGATGCATTTTCAGTGGCTCACGAAGGTTTCTGGCATTGGTTTGGAAACTGACGCCTAACAATTTGCCTTTTAGGCACATAGGTGTTGCATTGAAACTGACACTAAAGGTCTTAAATAACCGACACTAAAGGTAGGTTATGTACTAGTGTATGTTATCATGGCGGTAGGAGTACTTGGTGAGGAGATACATGGGTCTCGAGTTAGCTTTTGTTTGTGGATAAAGGAATGAGATGGAGGATTGAGTAAGAAGAGAAGAACAAGTATGAAACGGAAGAGGAGACACCAAGGTAGAGATGAGGATGTGGTGAGCCTTCAGTTAAGCGGGAAGAGACTGATGTCGATTACAGAACGACACCCAAGCGTTAAGATGGGAAGGGGTCACATGTGATGAGAAAGAAGGCGTTATGTACATAAATCAATAGATTAAAGAGGATCAACCTCGTAAATGACGAAATTAAACAAAACTAAGTTTATTTCTAACTTGATTTAATAGAGGGAGCAATTAACCTCTAATTTTCATGATAAATGGTAAGCATAGGAACCCAATTTTAACATTAACTTATTCTTTCAAGAATGTTTGATATTTTATTCTCTTGAATTTCATTACTAATTACTATATTTATTTCATTAGAAATTATGGGTGATGTTTTTCTATTCATCTATTTTCCTTCTTCCTCTAACCATGAGTAAGGTTCCCATGTACTAACCTAAAACCAAAACTTGATTATTTGGTGATTATTCCATAATTGAACTCAAATAAATACTTTATTACTCATATTATCCTTAGGATCTCATAGATTAGTGATTTACTAAAATGTTATATTGTCATTTCTTGAGGACATCATCAAAATCTTTCTATTCCTTCCATGAATGTTTTTTGAAGATCTTTTTTTTAGATGTTCTTGGTAAGTGATTTAACATGAATATGTTAGAACGGATTCTATGTAGATGTTCAATGACCACATTGAAAAAATAAGAATGAATTTGTTATTTAATGTAGCCCTAGCCAATCTCCAATTACTTCAATTACTACTAAAATTTTCAAATTTTTGGAAAGGAAGCTATAGAGGTGTAATAAAAAAGACCTGTGAAAAAGGAAGTTTTAGGTATGAGTCTAGATTCGGGTATGTTATATTTTTGCACCCACCATAATTGATTCATCATTTTGTTTATAAATCATAGAGTTATATTTTGATTATATCTTACATTGAGGTATTATGCATAATTGTCTTTCTTGAAGATCTCTATTGAAAATTATAAATTATAAATTTTACATTTTTGAATCACATTAAACTTTGAAAAAAAGATGTAATAATTTATCAATGAATAATATGAACCGCACTTGAATACTAGAGATAATTTCATGATACTAATATTAGAATCACCATACTTCATTTACTAACTTCAAATGTTAATAGTTGAATTAATTCCGAGAGAAATTTAGTTGACCATATCAAAATAATTATTAGGAGAGATAGTATTTCAAGAACTCTGCCTTAGTGAATTCTAACACATTGTTAAAATCTTAAAATACTAGGAATAGTCATTTAGGAGACATAAATATTAGAAATTTATTCAAAATAGGTAGTGAATACTATTTATTATTTATGAAGTATAATTGTCTTTAAGTTTGTAACATAATATGGTTTATGCTTACATACTTTGATGTACACGTAAAGATAAGTTAATAGAAGATATAGACACATAAATTTGTATGAATTTATATATATATATATACAGACACAAAGATATATAAAGGCGGATTTAACTAAAGCCTATGATTCAGTTAAGTGGCCTTTTCTGGTTCAAGGTGATGGAGAAGATGAACTTTCCTTACTGTTTTGTGGATTGGATCAAGACTATTATGAAGACCACCAGCTTGCACATTCTTGTTAATGGCTGTCCTTCTGATGTGATTTATCCTTCCAATGGTATTTGCCAAGGTGATCCTCTGGCACCTTCTTTGTTTGTCATTGATATGCAGGGGTTTAGTGCTATGATGGACAATGTTGTGAAAAGGAATATTCTTGATCCTATTAGTAATGGGAGAGCTGCTATTTCGCATACTTTATTTGCTGATGATGTTATGATTTTTGCTAAAGGCAATTTTGAGAATGCTATTTCTATTAAATCTCTTCTGGAGCATTTTGGAAAAATTTCTGGCTTGGAAATGAATCTGAATAAGAGTCATGTGTTCTATAGTAGAAATGTTAATGGGTATTTCATTGCTAGTATCTTAAAGATCAATAAAGGTGTGCTTCCTATGCGATATCTTGGTCTCCCTCTTTTCTGTGGAAAATTGAAGAGTTCTTACTGTTTGCCTCTCATTGATAAGATGAAGAAGAAGTTAGAGAGTTGGAAGATGAAATCCTTATCCTTTGGAGGAAGAGTTGAACTTGTGAACTCTACCTTGAATGCTTTACACCTCTTTTGGTCTGTGACTTTTCCTTTTCCTGCTAGTACTATGAAGGAGATAAACAGTATCTGTAAAGGTTTTATTTGGGAAGGTTCTGCTGCTAAAAAGAAGATTCACTATGTGAAATGAGACAAAGTTTGTAAGCCAAAGAAAGAAGGTGGTTTGGGGATATGGAAGGTTGATGATTCTAATAATGCTAGTATGATTGTGAATGTTTGGAATATTGCTTCTAAAAAGGATTATTTATGGGTAAGATGGCTTAACGGAAAGTATTTAAAGAATGATTCTTTCTGGTCCAGTAAAGCGAATTCTAACAGCTCATGGATGTGGAAGTAGCTTTGCAGTTACAAAAGTACTATTTTGCCTCTTATTAAGCTTCACATTGGGAATGGGTCTTGTTTTAGGGTTTGGAAAGATCCTTGGCTACCCAATAATAAATTCCTTGGAGATTGTATTGATACTACTAATGTGCTAAAGATCGGAGTTGGTCTAAATGGCTTTCTTAGTACTTTCATTAGTGATAAAAAGTGGATCATTCTGGAGAGAAGATGCTTTAAGGTTTTCAAGAGCTGCATTTGATGAAGTTGGTATTGATCTTCATGATGTGAATTTGATTAGTATTCAAGGTCTTTATTCTCTTAAGATCAAAGATGCTTGGAATGTCTTTAGAGGCAATAAGACTTGCCCTGCCTGGGCCAATTGGATTTGGAAATTTGACCATCCAAGAGTTATGATTATCAATGCTTGGAAGATTTTCTTAGGCAAGCTTCCAACCCTTGATTATCTTCAGAAGGTGGGTATTCATCTAGCCCCTCGCTGCTGTCTTTGTGAGAGTGATTCTGAAAGTATTGGTCATGTTTTCTTCAATTGCAATTTTGCTGATACAGCATGGAGACATGGGGTGAGTGTTGGGTACATTTATAATGCCCCGAACTGTCCTGAAGACTGTCTGAAAATGAAGACGAAAAAGCAGCAGCTGATGTGTCTTGCTACTCTGTTCTTCATATGGAAGGAGAGAAATTTCAGATTCTTCAAGAGTTCATCTGCTGTTAATAAGAGATGCTGGGAAAGCATAGCTGAGATAATTTCTTTGTATGATTGATTGCTGGGTTCATTTATAATGCCCCGATCTATTCTGAAGGTTGTCTAAAGATGAAGACGGAAAAGCAGTAGCCGATGTGTCTTGCTACTCTGTTCTTCATATGGAAGGAGAGAATTTTCAGATTCTTTAAGAGTTCATCTGCTGATATTAATAGATGCTGGAAAAGCATAGCTGAGATAGTTTTTTTCTTTGTTTCAGTTGTATAGATGTTTTTACTCTCTTTCCTCTTCTATACCTGTACATACGAACTCTTTTCCTATCTAATAAAGAGTAAGGCGCTTACTAAGCAAATATACATATATATATATATATAAATATAAATATAAATATATATATATATATATAAATATAAATATATATATATATATATAAATATAAATATATATATATATATATATATATATATATATATGTATGACGTCAGGCAGTGTGTACCGGCCGGTACATGCAACTTATGTATACCAGTCATGAAAATGACATTTGTAGAATATATTTATTCAATCAAAACATATAGATTGAATCAAAATTCAATAGATTACATGTGTTCTAAAAATCACAACCATTCCCAATGTATATCATGAGATCTAAGTATATATCATTCAACGATTTCTGCAATTTCTGCAACTTACCGTTGATTAGAAAATATGTATATTCTTTCATTTAATGGTCTACGAACCTCAGTTTAAAGTGATTTTTAATACACATGTTATCTAAGGCATATGCATCACATCCATAAGTTTGGATTATTTTTTATACTTATGTAATCATCACAAATGAAGATGGGTACATGTACGCTACATGTACTCAAGTACACAATTCTTTTATCCTATATATATATATATATATATATATATATAATCAGGCTAGTGTACACTCGACTGTACTGGAGGCACCATACACCTCAGTCATTTTTAAAGATGTAGTCCCTTTTTGAAAAATTTGAACTGGGGATCTTCTTAAATATCTTAAGAAAATACTATATAATAAATTTTAGCTCATTTGGGAGGGGGGAGATAAATCTCTCTCTTAATCCCATATACATATATGCATATATAGATACAAATATGCATAGATGTATATATATACACACATATACATATACATATATATATATATATATATATATATATATATATATATATATATATATATATATTTATATATAGAGAGAGAGAGAGAGAGTCAGACTAGAATAAAACTCAAGTGTACAGATCATGTTTTACACCCCAATGGTGTTTGTCTATGTAGACCATATTTTTCAAAAATCTAATCCATTGATTTTCGTGGTTACAATAATAATAGGTCACATACAAAATTTGAACACATTTGGATGAATGTAAGTCACTCATTCAAGGACAAAAAAATTGATGCACAAAACTAATTTGAAATACATCATTTTTGCCTCCTTTAGATGCACGTCCTAGAAGTGTCCAAATAAGCTAAAATTTATTATATAGTATGTTCTTATGATAATTAAGAAGATCAATGGTTTAGATTTTTTGAAAATTTACTGCATCTTCAAAAATGACTGAGGTGTACGGTGCCTCCGATACATTCAAATATATACTAGCCTGACTCTCTCTCTCTCCCTCTATATATATATATATATATATATATATATATATATATATATATATATATATATACATATATATATATATATACATATATATATATATATATATATATATATATATATATATATATATATATATACATATCCCCTACAACATAATGTGTGTCAGAAAAAAAAATCGCGACATGAGTATTAATGGTCTTGCTCGGAACAAGGCATATGCCATGCCCATGTATATTTATTTCCACTTCTCAGTGCTAGTGGTCTTGCTCACCATACCCTTGATTCTCCAATAAGTTGTCTGTCATGTCCGGTCGAATCTAGCAAGTGTGAGAATTCTCATGGTCGTACAACCGTCGTTCGGGCAGATGTTTACATATATCTACCTTAAAAGAGGATAGATCTTCCCACGATCTTAACTACGACTACAGAACGAGGATGAATAGACTACCAGTGTATGCACCAGTGTAATAAATTATGGACTATCGATCCAAAGAGGGCCTAAGTTAATAACTAATTGTCTACTGATACATTGTGCAATTACACAACAAAAATCCCACTCCAACCTAAACCCTTTGTTCTCATGAAAACCATTCCGCTCCCACAGTCCCGATCTTTTCACGGTGGATAGAGAAACCCCCCCCCTCCAGTTGCACGATCTCGCTCCAGCCTATCTTGCATTCCCAAAAACCTCATCTTGGCCTAGCGACACTACTTTAAAGAAGACTTTACGTTTCTCCATAGTGGCATCGAACATCTCATCTTGGTCTCTTCAAATATTTGTGAGTTCTTGTGTCTTTCGGATCCATGAATGTATAGGGACGATCGATAATGTCAGACGAATGAGTTAATCCATGGTACCTTCATGCCTCTCCTCGGAGTTTTGCAACTTCCATCCAACTAGTCCTTGAAATTTCCAGTGATGGCCCTTGTCCAATGCCATCTGTAACACAGAGCTAATAGAGAGATATTGCACAAGAAGGCGGATTTTCATCTTTAGCATCCCTCACGATCCCATCAGCAAGTAATTCCATTGTCAAATTCTACTCAGATATAAAACCTGCTCTTTTTCTCTGACCAAGCAGTTGTGTTGTTGTTTCTGGACACCACTCTAGTATTGTGCAAGGATAGCATTCTTTTTCTCATTAAACATAATATTTTCAGCTTAGCACAAGGACGGTAATTCCTTTTCAGCTTCTTTGAACTTCACACAGATTGCTTCTCAGCTTGGTGTTGCACCACCTATAGATATTTCTCAACTATGGACTACAACCGATTGGACTTTCAGACCTTCAAACCTTCTCATCTTAGAGGGGGTAAACATTGTCATAGGATGTTGTTGTATACATTAATGATTGTTTTTTACAACTAAGGGGTCGTCATCGTTTGCAATTCATAGATTTTTTTATTAATTTTTTGTTGGCATGAATAATGCACATAATAGTGTTATGTGAGAATTAGTTATGTATCGTTGAGAATATGTACCGCTATTATTTATAGCCATCAACAGCTATTCCCAACATGTTTTTAATTGTTCCTTCTAAACTATCAACTACAACTTTGAGTGTGGACGGAAACTATGCAATGCATTTATGTGTATAGACAAACTCACACAATAATGATGGTGTCAGTATCTATTTACTCCATTAACTATGTCTCTTGACATTTTGTTATCTTATCCATATAAATATATGCTAAGTCTTTCATTTATCCAAAAAAAGACTAGCTTTTGATCAACATAATGTACAATATATTTATTTTACAAAGATCATATACATAGTTTCATATTAAAATAATAAATATCATCAAGTTATAAATATGAGTACCAAGCCTCTAAAGTAATTATGACGGCCACTCGTTCTGTATCTTGTTCTACCAAGAGTAACATAATTGGGAAAGATCCTCAAAACACTCCACTCCTGATTTGGGATTTTAATACCAATTCATAGATCCACAACACTCTCACATAAGGTCCATTGATTTGATCATTCACAATTTAAAATTATATCATGCTTGATTAATACATGCTGATACGATTTCTGAATGCATTTATGTAATACCTTTATGTTCATTTTCACATTTAATTTTTTGGAATTTTAGTGTATTGACGTATGTTTTATCTTTTATATTTACAATATGAATCATCAATATATAATGGATGAAAGTTGGATGTACAAACCAAAAGCAAAGTTTGAATGTTGTCAAGATAAAGATTTTCATAAAGGGATAGCTATTTTTTTTAGTTTGCATCGGATAATGTTAATTTGACGGAGATGCATTATCCATGTGTTAAGTGTGAGAACAGACGAAATTGGGATTTAACAGTGATAAGAAAACACATAATAAATTATTGGTTTTATCCTACATATACCAAATGAACTTATCATCTCATGCCACATTGACTTGATACACCAACTTCAACAAGATCAACGCACATGTTTTTTGATATAATGATTGAGATGATTAATGATGCATTATTACACACTCCAAATTATGATGTCAATGTCAATCTCAACAATAACACAACACATCAACATCAACATGAAGCTAAAATTTTTGAAGATAGTTTGAAAGAAGCTAGTAAATTGGTACATGAAGGGTGTAAAATATATCCACTTGCCTTTGTTTCAGCCCTCTTTAGCATTAAATCTGACAATCATTAGATGAATAAATCTATGTTTGAGCTTCTTAAATTACTACATTTGGTATTTCGTGAAAGTAACAATTTTACAAAGACATCGTATGAAACTAACAAGATGATGACCACTTTATTTTTTAAAAAAGAAGTTATACATGCATGTCCTAGTGATTACATGTTGTGCAGAGGTGTCAATGCCAACATAGATTTATGCTCAAGGTGTAAAACTTCTAGACGAAAACTTCTTGTAGCCAAAAAGAAAGAAAATCAAAGGTACCAGCTAAATTTGGTCTCTATCTGTCAATTATACCTAGGTTGAAGACACTACATAACTCTAGAAGAACATCTGGGTTAATGAAATGTCACATTCTAATCCAAGTCATGTAGAGGGAAAAATGAATCATCCTTGAGATGATGAACTTTGGCAAGATTTTGATAAAAAGCATCCTAAATTTTATAAACATCCTAGTAATGTAAGGCTTGCATTATTTTCTAATGGATTTATTCCTTTTAGCAAGGAATATGGTTACAATAAAAGCATTTGGCCAGTTATTTTCATAAACTACAATCTTCCTCCTTTGTTGATAATGAAAAAAATCTTATTTTATTATGCTTATTCTTATTAATGTTCCAAATGGTGTTGGTAACAATAGAGATGTTTAATTAGAGCCATTAATTGATGTGTTGAAAATTCAATGGACTGAAGGTGTTGATACATATGATGTAGAATAAGAGACACTTTTAAGATGAGGGTAGCCTTGTTGGGTACTATAAGTGATAATCATGCATATGGTATGTTATCTGGTCAAAAAAAGGAGGTAAATTTGGATATCCTGATTGCCACATTGATCTTAAATATAGTCATAAGCACGTGTACATGAAACCTCATAAATTTCTACCAGTGGAGCATCCTTGGCTCTATGATGAACAAAAGTTTGATGATATGGTAGATCTAAGCACTCCTCCACAACCTCTTTCTAGTGAGAATTTTGAATAAATTTGGAAAGACTATGACAATATTATCTATGGTAAGGGGAGATTTGGTGAGGCACGAGGTAAACAAAGGCTTCCTCCAAGTTTGACAAAAAGAGTATTTTTTTAGCTTCCATATTGGAAGACACTACTAGTCCATCACATTTTTGACATTATGCATATTGATAAATAGTTAGTTAAAACATATTGAGTTGGATATTATGTAAGGATGGAAAAAGCAAAGACAATCGCAATGCTCGGATGGACCTAAAATATTACCTGAAAGTTAGAAAATCATTGTGACCTCTGAAGTGTAGTGTTGCTAAAATGCAATATTTCACCGACATCATATAGCATGACCAATGATGAAAATAATTGTTCCTATCAGTTCTGTAATAAGCAACAATGATAAGGAATTGTCGTCTTTGAAAGAAATACTAACATGGTAAAGATTTATGTCATCAAAAATAGTAAAACTTAAATTGCCATATGGGTTTTCTTCAAGTCTTTACAATTTGGTTCAAGTAGAAGAAAAAAGATCATATGAATGAAGTTTCATGATCACCATGTTCTAGTGAAACAATTGCTTCCTCTAGAAATCAGAAAATTTGCTAGAAATCTAGTTGAAAAAGTTTTCAATGAATTGTCTTTATATTTTAAACAATTACGTGCAAGAAGTATTGATGCCAAAACTATAGAAAGTCTTGAAAATCCAATTACTACTATTTTGTGCAAGCTTTAATGGATTTTCCCTCTAGCACTTTTGATATCATAGTTCATTTGATTGTTCACCTTGCAAAACAAGAAAAAAATATTGGGCCTGTACAATATAGATGGATGTACCACATTCGGAGTTATCTGTAAACCTTGAAGAAACATTTAAGGAACAAAAGTAGACCCAAAAGTTCGATCGTTGAAGGTTTTCTGAGAAATGAAGTTTCGACCTTTTAAGCACGCTATCTAAGTGATGTATATTCAAAATTAATCACATGTGTTGCTTATGAGGATGGACTAATTGGAAGTAGAAGGGTTATTGGTTTTACTATTGATGAGGTCCATCAAGCACATCAGTTTATTTTATACAATTAAGATCTCATAATCCCTTACTTTAAGAATTTTGTTTTCACTGCATTGGCTTTTTCTTTAAATATTAATACTTAAACGTTTTGTTACAAACCATAGGAACCATGAAGATCGATTATGTGTAGTCATCTACTTGAAGTGATGATGAAGTTTAAATGGATCGACACAAATTTTTTATTAGTTGGTTTAGTGGTTATTTAAGTTCAATTAAAGAATAAACATATCTCTTTAACGATATATACATAATTTATTTAGAGTGACATGTTTTAGAATTTTACATCTGAACGGGGTAGAAAGTTAGACAAGCATCCTATTTTTCTAGATAAACTCAAGTCTTTCTCTCAAGGACCATCCATAAAGGCACTATCTTATCAAGGATTTTTCATGAATGGTTTTAGAAAAAACCATGACCCACATGAGGTCCATGAGACTCTTTGCTTTGCAAATAGATCCTGGTAGCAGAAGTTTAAGAAATAAGATATTTCATGCAGAAACAAATAATAATGACTTTTTGATTTGTTAGATAATCAATATATGAGATATATGCAAGTATCCAAGAAATTCTAAGATAATTTGTAATTTAGATAATTAATGGAGTAATTATCTGATCTTAACTTGCAACACAAGTTTTTAGTTATCAAATAAGGGTATTTGTATCATACTTTTGGAATATGTGATAATAATAAGAAAAATAAGAAAATTTTGGAATTCGAGATAAAACAGACTTTACATATGGTGTGGGCAATTAAATTGAGGAAACCCTTAAAGAGAAAGTTTCATCTATGAAAGTTATTCCAATAAATCCCAAATATCATATATAAGATTACATAGCTATTAATGAGTTTCCCTCCAAATTTTATTGTAGAAGGATGTTCCTAGTTCCCTATAGGAAACCGAGAAGGTAGAGGGACCTTATTTTCATGATTAAATCATTTACCCTTATTTGAAAAGAGAGAAAACGAATATCTAGAATCATCCCTTAGACACCAAATTTGGCTCAAAGTGAGATTATAAGATTATAGGAACATATCCAAACTTGAGATCAATTTGAGTAAAAATGAAAGAGATAAAAATTTTCTAATACTTGTATAAAGTTTCCTTTTATAGAGAATGTTTGACTCAAGTTACACAAAATAGTGGAGTACCAACTGCAGTTGTAGGGGATATTTTATATTACTGTCATGTTATGGCTATTTATGAAGTTCATTTTCCATAGGTAGATCCATAATACCTTTTTAAATGCTTGTGGTATGATGCTCAATAGGAGAATTATAATGAATGTAGATGAATTTAATTTTACCTCATTGGACACAACACAATATACTTTTGAGGATGAACCATTTGTCTTTCCTGAACAAGAAATGCAAGTATTCTACTCTTTAGATCCTAAAGATGGAAATCAAGATTATGGTGTGCACATGCATCTCTCATGATACATATAATTTTCCTATTCATGGTGTGCCTAATTAGACTAATATAATAAATAATGATGTTGTTATGGAACATATCATACACGAGGGAGATGATTTTTGGGTTAGGATAGACATTGATACAAACACATCACTAAGTTAATAGGATGAAAGTGACTTCTAAGAACTAACATCTACAAGGAAATGAAAACACTCATTGGTAATTGTTGTCATGTTTACCTATCTATCCATGTCTTATATGTTGTTACAAATTGTGTTCTATCATGGTAGAAGTTTTAGTTATTTGTTTACTTATATAGATTCATACCTCCTAAAAGGAATTCAATAAATGGAGTGATAATGATATCCGTACAATTTCACTCTGATCTCAATGAGTCTTTACAAGATGTTTCTGGTAAGAGTAAGTCTGAATACTTTCATGATTAATCTATATCAAAAATATATGCGCTTCATAGTATTTTCTTGTAGGTCTTATGCAAACTAAAAAACACATGGTAGTTTTTCTCATTTACACGAGTCTCCCTGAGATAGAAGGTGGACCATATTTGATAACACAAGAAACAAATAAAGAGAAAATTAGTCTTCAAACCTTTGTACCATACAAGGTAATGTATATTTTTCCATGTCAAGTATTGTGATTAGAGTATGATGTTGACTAATCAAAATTTTGTTATAGATGTTTATGTGGGGGTGGGATGCCAAAATATTGGTAAAAAAAGGAAACTGAAACCATGTAAAGTGAAGTCAGTAACCTCTAAGAATCATAAATCACATGAGGAAAATAAAAAAGGAAGTCAAGTAATGGATATTGAAGATGGTATTAGTTATGTGATTTGTTAGTATTTACAATTGTATTGCACTCATATATATTTTATTAGAAGTCTCCTTGAACTAAATATATGAAAAAAAATTCCAAGAAGAGGAACATGTTGATCAAAGAGGGAGACCCAATGTGAAAAATGTTCCTTCCAAAAGGAGTTCAATGGTGGAAACTCATGTCAACCCACAAGCTGATTTTGAAGATGGTATTAGTTATTTGATGTGTTAGCATTTACAATTTTAAGGAACTCATATATATTGTGTTAGTATACTCATCAAACTATACACATGAAATAGATTTCCAAGAAATGGAACATGTTAAATAGAGAGGGAGTACCAATGTGAACATTGTTCCTTCTAGAAGGGGTACAATGGTGGAAACTCATCTCAACTCAAAAGTTGGTTTAGAAGATCGTATTTCTTATTTGACTTCATAGTATCTACAATTTTAATGAACTCATATATATTTTATTAGTATTCTTGTCAAACTGAATATATGCAACAAATTTCCAAGAAAGGGAACATGTTGATCAAAGAGGGAGAAGTAATGTGAATAATGTTCCTTCTAGAAGGAGTATAGTGGTGGAAACTCATCCCAATTCACAAGTTGGTTTAGAATATGGTATTCAATATTATATTTATTAGACTTTTACTATTTTGATGGACTCATATATATTTTATTTGAATTCTCCTCAAACTAAATATATGTAAAAAAATTCAATAATGGGAATATGTTGAACACATACGAGGAACCCAAGTGAAAAATGTTCCAACTAGAAGGGGTTTAGTAGTGGAAAATCATCTCACGTGATAAGATCATTTTGAAGGTGGTATTAGTAAAACTTCTTTGGATTGTCTATTCTGATGAACTCAAATTTATCTTGTTAGTAGTCTTGTTACAACCTGTTCCTAGCTTTGTGGGTAATCCTAGAGTTTTAAGATAATCTTAGTGCTTGGCATATTTTTGTTAGTAATTTTCTATGTGGTTCTTTGTAACCTTAAATTCTATTTTGGGCAACTCATAATCATAAAGATCCGAGTTGAAGTTAAGATAGAATTAACCCATACGTGTGTGCAAGAAGAGAGTTAATGACATAGGAGGAAATAATTAATAATGATTTTTCATTTGAGAATTTTATCAAAATAATATATTAGGATTTTAGAGAATCCAATTATGAATCCAAAAAAAATAATAATAAACCAAATAGAAGTTAAAATGACAAAGAACAAACCGTTGGACCAGAAGCAAATTGTTGTTAAAACAAAATGGTCTCTCTCCACGGCCGCAACCTAGCGCTCTGGCGACTAGGGTTTCGGCGTGTGGGAGTCCCTCTACCCGCACGGGTCATCGTCTCTTGCAGGTCCAAGGATAGGGAGAGCTTCTTGGTACTCTCCCCATGATGGCGGAGGAACTGGCAGAGAGATACGAACGGCTACAGTTGACGACGGAGGAGGAAGAGACGATCGAAGTTGGGGACGAACGAAACTGTGAAGAGGAGCATCTAGGGCTAGCGCTGGTGGCGCGTTTCCTGGTGGACCGAGCGCCCAACTTCTGGGCGATGCGGCGCACTCTCACACAATCCTGGGGACTATCGCAGAAGGTTGTGTTCAAGCAATTGGAAGGCGACGTCTTTATCATCCAATTCTTCGAATGGAGGGACAAGCAGAAGGTGGTGGACGGGGCGCCATGGAATTTCGACAATAAGCTGTTGATCTTCAAGGAGATTGAGAAGGAAGAGCAGCCGGGGGTGATCACCATCAAGCATACCCCCTTCTGGGCTCGGATCTACGGGCTTCCTTTAGGGTTCCGGTCGAATCAGGCTATCAGGAAGATCGCTAGCAGACTGGGCGAGGTCCTCGACTTGGACATCGACGAACTCGGGTCAGAGTCATCGGCGAGGGTCAGGATCAACTTGGACATCACGAAACTGCTGAAGAGGGTCCTGCGGCTAGCAGGGAATCATAACAACATCATCACGTTGGATGTGAAGTATGAAAGGTTGGTGCACTTCAGCCATATTTGCGGGAGACTTGGTCACGTAGAGCGGGACTGTACTGATAGAATTGAAGGCGAGGAAGGAAGCCAACAATGGGGACCGTGGCTGAGAGCATCCCCAAGGAAGCCGAGGACGACTTTGCATGAAGAACTTCATGGCCACACTCGGGTCACGAGAAGGATAGTGTTCAGAAACAAGCCGACGGAGCAGGGATCGTCGACCAAGGAGACGACTGGAGGAGGCGGATCGCAGAGCAGTCAGGCCGGTGGTGAGGAGGACGGCGAGGCAACAGACAAAGGAGGGCACGACGCAGACAATAAAAGAAGCGGACAGTCACAGCTATATCAAGAAGGCAGCGCGGAATCCAATTACGAGCTAGATGTGCTATTCCCAGAGAGGCAGGAAACATTAAGGGTGGATGGAGGCAAAGGCACAAGCAAAGGGAAGATGACGGAGGAAGGGCAAGCGGAAAGAAGACATGCTTCATTTGGCAGGGAAGAACTCCTGGAGATGCACCAGCGGGAAAAGCCAAATCTGGGCGGCGAGGCGGAGTGCGGAAGAGCATCCACTGAGCATACGATCGATCCAGTTTTGAGAATGGTTGGGACAAGGGAGGAATCGGAGGCCACATCCAAGCAACAGGAGACAGGTAGCAATCCAGTACAGCAACCGACGCAAAGACAGATTAAGACGAGGGCACATATGAAGATGGAAAGCAGGAAAAGATGGGGAAGAGAGACAAGGGAGAAGCGAAGAAGAATAAGAAGCCACCGTGGGTATACAAGATGAGCAGGGCACAAAGACTGGGGATACCAGAGCAAGAAGTTGTTTGGGAAACTATCTCGGGGAAGAGAGGAAGACATTCTGATTATTGTGATATGGAGCTAGATATAGCAAGCCCCATGGAAGACATATCCAAGAAAGTAAGGAGCAGTGCACCAACTTCATAGCTAGAAGGGACACAAAGTGTTCAAGTAGCGGGGACTGGCGGAGACCAGCCCCGTGAACAACCATGAAAATCATGAGCTGGAATTGTCAGGGGTTGGGCAACCCTGACACAGTGAACACTCTCCGATCATGGTGTTGGAGGGAGAGCCCGAATCTTGTCTTCTTAATGGAGACACTCATTACTAGTGCGGACTTAGAGACGGTGAAAAGAAAATGTGGCTTCACACAGGGCATTTGCATTGACAGAGTGGGCAGAGCAGGAGGGATTGGATTGTGGTGGAAAGACATTGATCTCAATATTATATCTTATTCACAGCACCATTGCAGTTGTGAGGTTGAAGATGGAACAGGGGCTGAAAAATGGAGAGCAGTGGGAATCTATGGGTGGGCGGACCAACAGTTGAAGCCTAATACGTGGAATTTGTTACGTGAATTGAAAAATACTTCTGATTTACCTACTGTGTTCTTTGGTGACTTCAATGAGATTGTTGCCAACATGGAAAAATCGGGAGGCCCTCCAAAACCATACCGCCACATGTAGGATTTCCGTGATGTGATAGACGACTGTGATTTGACAGATATGGGTTACAGTGGAAACATTTTCACATGGCAGAGGGGAACAACACCTGAAACGCTTGTTAGGGAGAGGTTGGATAGAGCATTGGCATACCCAAGCTGGGTGGCAAGATTTCCACAGGCATGTGTCATCCATCTTCTGATTGTTGAGTCCAATCATGCACCGATAATCATCAACACGGAATACAGAAGGAGGAAACAAAGAGGAAAGCAGGAAAAATTTATCTTCGAGCCCATGTGGATGGAGGATGAGATGTGTGAAAAAATCATCAAGGAATCATGGGATGGTGGAGTATCGATTGATCTGCATGGAAAGATGGAAAGGTGCAGCTTAAAACTAAAATCATGGGCACAGGAAAAGTTTGGGAAAATGAGAATAAGGATAAAAGAATTAGAAGGACAGCTAGGGGAAGCTCAACTTTTACCGCCAGATAGAATCAATCTTGATAGGTGTTCCCGCATGGCAGCAGAACTCCAAGAATGGCACAGGCGTGATGAAAAGTACTGGCATGCAAGGGCGAGAGTGAATGAGATGAAAGCGGGCGATAGAAACACGGCGTATTTTCACCATAAAGCGTCCCAAAGGAAAAAAAGAAACAAGATAGAAGGACTCCATGACGCTGAGGGACAGTGGCAGACGAAGGAAGAAGATATTGAGAGAGTCGTCACCACTTATTTTCAAGGGTTGTTCACGACGTCAAATCCAACGGGATGGGAGGCAGCCACTAAAGGGGTCGAAAGGAAAATTGGGAGTGCGGATAATGAAGATCTGGAAAGGGATATCACCATGGAAGAAATCCAAACAGCGCTGAAAAATATGCATCCTAACAAAGCACCTGGGCCCGATGGAATGAAAGCAATGTTCTTCCAAAAATACTGGCACATAGTGGGAAACGATGTAGCTAATTACATAAAAGGGTGGTGGAAATCCGAAGGCAGTATAGCTGATGTAAATTCCACTCTAGTTGTTCTCATTCCCAAAGTGAAATCACCGAAGGAGATGGAGGAGTTCTGACCCATTAGTTTGTGCAACGTGATCTATAAAATTGCAGCAAAAGTCCTTGCCAATCGACTCTGCCCTATGATGGATAAAATTACTTCCGAGCAGCAAAGTGCCTTTATACCAGGAAGGCTTATCACAGACAATGTTCTTGTTGCCTATGAGCTGTTCCACAAGATGAAAGGTGCGACGGGGAAGAAGAAGGGTCATATAGCTCTGAAGCTTGATATGTCAAAAGCATATGACAGGGTGGAATGGGGTTTTGTTGATTATATCCAGAAGAAGCTGGGTTTTGGAGAGCTTTGGAGGAAAAAAATCATGAACTGTATGTCGACAGTGTCTCATTCTTTTGCCATTAATGGGGAACGTACTAGGAAATCTCAACCTTCCAGAGGACTGCGCGAGGGTGACCCTCTCTCACCTTATCTTTTTATTTTATGTGTTGAAGCTTTCTCTTCTTTAAATCTAGCTTCACAACAAAATGATATTCATGGAGTACGAGCCAGCCGACATGGGCCCCGTATTTCTCACCTTTTCTTTGCAGACGACTCTATCCTTTTTGCGAGGGCGACCAAGGAGGAATGCCTCAGATTAGCTGTGATCATCAGCCAGTACAAACAGGCATCCGGACAAAAAATCAACCTATCTAAAACCGAGGTGGCCTTCAGCAAAGGAGTCAGCCGAGAGAGGAAGGACGAGATATGTCAAGTGCTCCAAGTCAAAGAGGTGGAGAGGCACGGGAAGTATTTAGGTCTACCAGCCGCAGTGGGAAGATCTAAAAAGCAAGCCTTTTCATACATCCAGGACAAAGTATGGAACAAATTGCAAGGTTGGAAGGAAAAGCTACTATCCAAGGCGGGAAAGGAGGTTCTAATCAAGGCAGTGGCCCAAGCGATCCCGTCATACATGATGAGTATTTTCCAGTTACCAGGGTATCTTCTTGACGCCATCAACAGTTCTATTGCTAGATTCTGGTGGGGAGCAAAAGATGGAGAAAGGAAGTTAGCTTGGGTCAGTTGGGAAAAACTTTGTACGCCGAAGAACCAAGGAGGCATGGGGTTCCGAGACATTAGCGCTTTTAATCAAGCTCTCCTTGCTAAGCAAGTATGGCGGCTTTTTCACAGGAGGGACACATTGGCTTACAAAGTTCTAAAGGCCAAGTACTTTCCATCATGCAGTGTTCTTGAGGCTAGAAGGGGTCACAATCCAAGCTTTACGTGGAGAAGTATATGGAATTCCAAAAGCATTGTGCTAGAAGGCATGCAATGGAGAGTGGGTGACGGCAAGGATATAAACATATGGACAGACAGCTGTATTCCAAATTTAAATGGCAGCATAGAAAGGAGGATGGGTATATCATCACCGACGGTGCAAAAAGTCCATCAACTGATTGATCAAGAAACTGGGCAGTGGAATTGCGGGATGGTCTACGAGCTGCTATCACAAGACATGGCTGCTATGGTGCTAGCCATTCCTCTAGGAGTCGCAACAAGGGAGGACATGATTTTCTGGAAACCAAGAAAGAGCGGGGATTACACGGTGAGGTCGGCATATTGGCTGGCAACCCAACAGCCGAGCAGAAATGAGCAACCGGTCAACCAGGCGGAAAAGGATGTGTGGCGGGCGGTATGGAAGACGGGTCTAAATCCAAAAGCGGCTCACTTTCTATGGCGCGGTTTCGTCGGCTCTTTGGCCACTGTTGGTAGGCTGTTTGATAGGCACTGTCATGAGGATGGAATATGCACTATATGTCGGAGGGAGAAGGAAGATATTGGTCACATGCTCTTCAAATGTGATCAGGCATGGGAGCTATGGAAGGACTACCCGTTGGAAGTGCAGCACCGCATAGAAGAGCTGGGCGCAAAACCAGTCAAGGCAGCTATCATGGCTGCGGTTTGGCCGGTCCAAGGAAAGCTAGATGATGACATGGCAGCTGCTCTTTGGGCCATATGGAGTAGAAGGAATGACATTATGTTTGGGAACAGGGTGCGTCATCCTCTCCTGATGAAGAACGCACTGCTACCACTAGTTAGAACCTGCCCGACGCCGAGCAGCAATGCACACTGTCCCAGAACGGCGGCTGCACGTGTGCACTGGTGTAGGCCGCCGGAGGGCGTTCACAAGCTGAATTGTGATGCTGCGGTTAATGTCCAAGGACAAGACGGTCTGGGGATGGTGTGGAGGACAGCTGCGGGAGAAGCAACAAAGCTAGAAGGGAAACAACAGCCGACACTCAAGGGTCCAATATGCGCTGAAGCTCTTGCTATTAGAGAAGGACTTCTCATTTCCAAAGATATGAACCTCTCTCAGCTAATGGTGGAATCGGACGCCGAAGCGGTGATCAAGCTCATTGAGAATGGGACTAAGAGAGCGGACCTCCTGGGTTCTATCCTTGAGGACATATGCCATCTTAAAAGTTTCTTTACTAGCATTTCTTTTGTTTACTGTCGTAGAGTGGCTAATGGGGTAGCGCATCAGTTAGCCCGGTTGGCTGCTAGTAGTAGTTTTTCTTTTCTTAATAGTAGCTCTTTACCTTTTATTGTAACGAACTGCATTCAGGCAGATTTGCTCACCTAATATATTAGATCTGTTGATTTCAAAAAAAAAAGTTAAAATGAGAGAGTTATGCTATTTTCAGTAAACATATATAGAGCACCGTGACCGCGGCCGACACCGTGACTGACACTGCGTCGACACCTCCACCGCGGTCTACACTATGACTCACGATGCTGCATCGACACCGCGACCCGTCACTCTACATCGACACCATGACCATGGTCTACACCATGACCCATGACATTGCATCGACACCGCAACCCGTGACGCTACATCGACACCGCGACCGCGACCGACGCCGCCCAGGACAACAAATCATAAAATGATCTTATCTCGAGCTATACTTATTTGTTTTCAAAAAAATGAAGTGCATTAGAACCGAAACTCGATCCTCTATCATTCTAGATACCTTGATCTATGAGAGGGCAACCTGGAGGGTGATTTTGTGGGTGATTTTTGGGGAAGACTGTGAAGAACAGTGGAAACCCAAAAGGGTTGTTAAAGATTTGACTTGGTAAGTAGTTTTATCCATTGATTCTTCCTCCTCCTACTTTCCCCTTGCTTAGAATCCCTGGTCCAACGAATTTGAGGTTTGGGTTAACCTTTGCTCTTTGTCTTCTACCTTCAGCAGACCCTATTTAGGGTTGAAAGGAAGAAGAAAACAATGGATTTTGCTAAAGTTCTGATATAGATTTGAGAGTTTCAGAGATGGGCTACGTTTTTAAGATGTTTTCACACCTTAGGGTGAGTGGGTACTTGCTTTCAATAGTAGATTGCATGAAAATGAGTTAAATCATCAATAATCTTCAATTTTTTGGTATGCGAGTACAAACACTAAGTTTCCTTTTTGATTTAGCTTTTGCTAGATGATATGAAATTGATTATTTATCTGTGTCGCGAATTTCAAATGATGAAATCACATTAGAAATGATTGAAATCCACCTAAATGATAATTCTTAAGGTATTTGTAGAGGTTATAAAAGTAAATAGAAATTTAGGGTTTTCGGCTATGACTAAATTTGTTGTATAATTTAATAAAGAAGTTTACCTAGTTGAATCTCATTGGTTACAAATGATTGTTTTATCTGTTATCATATTACATGTATGTTAGATAAGATCTTAGATTTCATTCAATTATATGTTAACTGCTGAGAGAAATTCTTAATGAATGATGTTATGAAGTATTCAATCCTTAAGTGAGTTATGTGATAAGTAAATGAGGTAAATGAAACCCTAATGATAGGGTGTTCAGTGAAACAAGTATTGTGATATCAATGTTTCTCAGTTTGAGATGTGGTGATGCTTAGCAGTTCAATTGTGGTAAATGTTATCAGATGGTTTATGAAATGAACGATTTATACAACTAAACAAAGATATGTTGATGCGATGATTGAATTGTGAATTTAAAGAGTGAATTAGACATGTAGCTGACCTGAACACTATAGAATCCTCACAGGTTGAGGCCTGCACTGTGAGGAGGAAACAGTTTCCCGACTGGAGGTATTCCAGATTGAGGTAAGTCAGAGCGCACCAATAGGATGTGGGGGTATTGACCAGTAGGGAAGACTCCTTACAATTGTGTGGTACCGGACACGAACCGCGGATGCCGGTGGTACCTGTGTTACATGTTGATTAATGAGTAGTCAGTAGGTCCACTGATGCACAATAAGCCTGAGGGATTTGACTCACCGCCTGAGTACCCAGGTTGAGAGGTGGAGTCTGAGATTTCTGGCCACTTCCATTGGGCACTGAGAGGCAGATGTGTCGAGGCCTACTGCAGATGGGGTCTTACTCAAGTGATAGGCTTAGGAACCCGGGCATGATTCTATGTCTTGTACAATGAGATCGTAGCTTGTTGTGATTCTTTCACATGTTGTAGTACACCTCATGTGTGTTCAGGGAATAATAAGATGAATGAGAGGTTAACTGAGTGTGTGCAGTTATTGAATTATCCTTTGTTTGTTTCTGAGTTATTAATTCTCTTTGAGATTTATCAAGCATGTTCATATATTGATTCATTGTTGTAGATATCCATAGTATCTTGACATATTTACATTTGCAAATGATTAATCTATGTAAATCTTACTACTATTATAATTGATATTGGTTTCTCAATAGTATATTTGTAATTATAATAGTGTTTTAGACTGTTTCTTTGAAGTACTAATTCACTGAGCAAGTAGGCTCACCCCTCTACTCATAATTTTTAGGGCAACCACATGGACTTGAAGAAGATCAAAGCATTAACGTAGATCTACCACATGAGTTAAGTATGGGAATAGTTTAGTTCAGTCGGTCCCTGTCACTCTAGGTCCTTGTATAGATGTGAGAGGGTTGTAAATGATGTTTTGTATCTTTGTTTACTTAATAAGATAGAATGTATTTGGTTGTCATGTCTTATGTACATAGAAGTGTGAGAAACAAAATGAATGTATGGATGTGTATCATTAATGTTGAGATCATATTAGAGAAATAAAAGTTTAATTCTCTTGTAAAGTTTGTTTATGTGATTGGATGCGAGAAAACAAAGAGTTTGAAATGAAATAATGAAAAAAAGTAAGGGAGTGAACTTTGTATTAAGTATAATCCTCAAACTTATCCCCTAATCTCATGATTAGTGGTAATCTTGAGATGCAGGTGTGACAACTTTGGTATTAGAGCTTAGGCTGAGTTGTCAGGGACCATTAGGATAGAAAGTTAGAGTTCTATGTGTGGCAGATAGTAGGTGATCTGTCTATAGCTCTGGGAAGTCTGGGTATTTTGATACCCTGGCCCGATATCTGAATACTTAGATTGACTAGTATCAAGCTACTCTGTCTATTCTTCTCGGGATGCCCTGACCAGGTATGCAGAGGAAGGATGGGCTAGAGATAAACCCTATAAATCTTAGGTAGGAGACCAGAAAGTAATGATGGAGTAAGAGATTAAACATAGAATGTGATACAACTCTTTCTTTGTATTCCTTCTTTGATTAGACATCAATAGAAATGATCTTATATGTATGAATTCATATTATCAATTTGTAGAATATATATATGGTTCTTTTATATTGTTGCGTATCATGAAGTAGTTCAGTTATTGTTTATATTCTTTGTATCAAGTAGACCAGAAGTTATGTTTAAATGAGTTTTTCCTAAGTGAATATTCTTTCCACATGTTTGAGAATAATAGGAGTTGGTTAATCTTGAGTATCTCTTGGCTTCAGGACTGTAGGTTCGGCCTGGTCCAGATAGCAAGATGCGTTACTGGGATCTAATGACTCCTATTAACAATATAATAAAAGTAGACTATGGATAAATTATACCCACATCATAGTGAGAATGTCCATACACTAAGATGTTGAAACATATTGGAAATATTAGAATAGCTAAGAATTAGTTGGAACTGAAATCTAAGATCCAACTTGGGGCCTCCTATGAGAAACCCTTAATTGGAAATAAAATAACACGACATAAGGTTCATAGTATGTTTAATGATTAGTATTATAGGAACTCTAAATATGCAATATGGAAAGGATACGAGAAAAGTATGTAAGGTCCAAGATAGTAAGAATCAATCATGAGGAATGGATCATATAATCGAGTACAATGCTTTTATGTATTCCAAAGCAAAGGAAAAATAGAAGAAAAGAGTTAAGTATACAATAAGTACAAAGAAGTGAAGAATCTCCATAAGAGTTAAAGTAAAGAGAATTGTATGAACATGTATATCATAAGACTAAGATAACAAACGTGGTTGAAACAAAGAGAAATGTTAGAAATGATGAGATTGATTAAGAAATGAGGGTTATGATATAATTGAGAGCATGGAATGTATACCTTTATTATAAAGTTTAATACCTTCATTCTTACTACCTTTGGACTCTAAGTCTCTATAGAACAACAAACTAGTTTCTAAAAGAAGAACCAAAGTGAACAAATGAGTATGTCATACAAAGTTAGACTATATTCAGGAGGGAAAAAAAACTTGATTGAAAGAGAAACTAAGTTTGACGCATGCATGAGCCATTTGATTAAAAATGAAGGATATGTAATGTATTAAACATGATGTTAAACTAGTAGAGAGAATATTGATTTAGAATTTCAACTTCACATTAGTAAAAGGATAAAAATAAATATGTGCAACATGGTATGCATGATCATACACATGGATAACCAACATGATCATAAGAGAAAAATTAGAAGTTAAAGATGTCACGTGGAAGAGTAGTATATGGTAAGAGGATTATAAATAGTAAGGAAGGGCTTGAAACATGATGGAGTAATATAGATTATAAAAGAAAGAGGTTTTCGAGATTCAAGAAAGTGTTAATTAGTCAAGTGTCCTTGTTGATAGCTAATTAAACCTACATACGAGAAATGTATTAAGGGAATGTTTGAAGATAAGAATTCAAAGTCTTAGAATAATCTTATTTTCCATATATTACTTAATGAAATCAATGTGGGAATGAAGTGATAAGAAAATGAATCATATCTTATAAATAACCACCATGGTAGAGACATCTAGTGAATGTACTAATGACACACAATATGATGATGAAACCCTAGCAGGTTAAATTGAGAATGTAATCTATCTGAATGGACAAGTAAGAGAAAGTAAATTCAATTGATAAGATAAGGAAGACTTTAGTAAAACTTGTGAGATCCAAAGTTTGAATTTCAAATTAAGGGTGCAAAGTCACACCACAATAACGTCATGCTACTGATAAGGACCAAACCCTAGAATGTTTAGAGTTGTAGTAGTTCAAGGGATGTCACCACTGATTTGACCTTGAATACTAGAATCTTTATAAAATAAGATCATGAGATTTGCATTATGAGAAGTAAACTAGCACTGATCGTAATCCAGGGTTTGAAGGTAGCTAATCCGGAAGGTAGATAAACAATGTGGAAATGATTTAGAGCAAAGGATAAGAAATAGATTTGAAATATAAGAGGTGTAATTTGAACAAAAGGAGAAATACAACATGAGTAAAGTGTTATAAGAAATAAATTCTTACAGTGACATCAAGAATGATGAACAATCTATTCTTACCTTGTATGTTTCAATTTTTGGGATGTTTATTTTACATGATCAAAATGAGAAGGATAAGTAGCAAAAAGTAAGTAGTAATGAATGAGGAGAGAAATTAGAAAAAACAACAACTTTCATTAATACGTTAATTTGTTTTTAGAAGTGTAATTTGTTGAAGGTATAATGAGGGATGTAAATTGGTTCTATGTATGATTTCAGTGTACATGTGTAAGAAATATGTTAATTAAAGGTGTCTGATAGTTGTACTCATTCATACCAGTAATACATATTAGTATTGTACAATTGTGGTATGGTGATATGGGTTGAATGATGATGGAACAAATGGAGGGTTACCTTGAATAAGGTAGTCTTACCTATTCACTCATATGAATAGAAGGGATGATAACCATATTGTATTGATATGTAACCCCAATGAGGTATAGCTTATTATACTAAGCTTTATAAGTGATGGTAATTGGGTATGAATAGTCCTTGAATGACTAATACAATCATGGAGTACTCTATTACTATTGTTGAAACCCTAGTATGCTATAACTCGATGGTTACACCTTGATTTATGTGTGGGTCCATACTTGAGAATAGTATGGAATGTGAAGGTGATGCTTCACCTTATGCATCCATGATCCAATGGGGATGCCATGAGTAAGGGTTTGGGTATAAGTGCTGATTAGTAACATTAATATGATTTATCTTGTTGAACCTAACTCTACTACAAATAGATAAAGATGAGTATTCATGTTTAACATTCTTATATGATGGAATTATGGTGGAATAACCTCCCTAATATGTTAATTGGTGGTTATCATAGCCACATGGTTGATACTTTCTTATGGGGGTTAATCATATCTATATTACTTACCGGATGATGTAACAAAGGAATGTTCTTAATGTTAATATAACCCTTCTATGATTGCTTATGAATATATCCTAGCCCATTAATGCAATACTGTGTTGATCTGGTGTATTATATGTATGTGATGTTGTTGAGCCTTATTATAAGGCATGAAAAGATAAAGATGATCTTACAGGGAATAGTATGATGGTTTTAATGACCTTTGGGCATGGTTGAGCCCCAGATGAGGTGTAATCCTCTTGTGTTGATAAGGGTTGATACTCTGTGATATTGTGAAAAGGATTTATATCTTGTGATAGTATGATGACTAGTGTGGTCTCATGAATGGCAAGTGAATAGTACCATGTGATGATAAGATGAGGAATCATGTATTGAAGAAGTTACTTGTAAAGTAGAATCAGGGATGTTTAACAAGTATCTTTTCCTTTTTTAAAAATTTTCAGACAATTTTTATTAGAGGGGAAGAATTATTACAGCCCATTCCTAGCTTTGCGGGTAATCCTAGAGTTTTAAGATAATCTTAATTCTTGGCATATTTTTTTTAGTAATTTTCTATGTGGTTCTTTGTCTTAACTTTGGTAACCGTAATACTAGTTTGGGCAACTCATAATCATAACTTAAGCATACTATAAAGATTCGAGTTGGAGTTAAGATAGCATTAAAACATACATGTGTGCAAGATGAGAGTTAATGACATTGGAGGAAATAATTGATAAATGATTTTTTATTTGAGAATTTTACAGAACTAATATTGTAGGATTTTAGATAATTGAATTATTAATCCAATAAAAAAGAATGAACCAAATTGGAGTTAACATGAGAGAGTTATGCCCTTTTTAGTAAACATATACATAGTACCGCGACCGCAGCCGACACCACGATCGAAGCTACGTCGACAACACGAACGTTGTCTACACCGTGACCCATGACGCTACATCGACACCACGACCCACAACATTACGTCGACACCGCAAATGCTATCGCCCAGGATAGAAAATCGTAAAACGATCATATCTCAAGCTATACGTATCTGTTTTCAATAAAACAAAGTGTGTTAGAACCGCAAATCGATCTTCCCTCTATCATTCTAGATACCTTGCTCTATGAGAGTGCGACCTGAAAGGTGATTTATAGGGTATTTTTGGGAAATAACGTGAAGAACGGAAGAAACCCAAAAGGGTTTCTATTGATTTGACTTGGTAAGTAGTTTTATCCATCGATTCTTCCTCCTCCTCGTTTCCCCTTGCTCGAAATCCCTAGTCCAACGAATTTGAGGTTTGGCTTAACCTCTGATCTTTGTCTTCCACCTTCAGCAGACCCTGTTTAGGGTTGAAAGTAAGAAAAAAACTGTGGATTTTGCTAAAGTTCTGATATGGATTTGAGAGTTTCAGAGATGGGCTACGTTTTGAAGGTGTTTTCACACAATAGGGTCAGTGGGTACTTCCTTTAAACAATAGATTGCACAAAAATGAGTTAAATCATCAATAATCTTCAATTTCTTGGTATGCAAGTACAAGTTCTAAGTTGCCTTTTTGATTTAGCTTTTGCTAGATGATATGAAATGGATTATTTATCTATGTGACGAATTTCAGATGATGAAATCACAATAGAAATGATTGCAATCCATCTAAATGATAATTCTTAAGGTATTTGTAGAGGTCATAAAAGTAAAGTGAAATTTAGGTTTTTCAGCTATGACTGAAATAGTTTTATAATTGAATAAAGAAGTTTTCCTAGTTGAATCTCGTTGGTTACAAATGATTGTTTTATCTGTATACATATTACATGTATGGCAGATAAGATCTTAGATTTCATTCGATTATATGTGAACTACTGAGAGCAATTCTTATTGAATGATGTTATGATGTATTCAATCCTTAAGTGAGTTATGTGATAAGTAAATGAGGTAAATGAAACCCTAATGATAGTTTTTCAGTGAAACAAGCATTGTGATATAAATGTTTTTCAGTTTGAGATGTGGTGATGCTTAGAAGTTCAGTTGTGGTAAATGTTATCAGATGGTTTATGAAATGAATGGTTTACAAAGATGAACAAAGATATGTTGATATGATGATTGAATTGAGAATTTAAAGAGTGAATTAGACATGTAGACGCCCTGAACACTGTAGAATCCTCAGAGGATGAGGCATGCACTTTGAGGAGGAAACGGTTTCCTGACTGAAGGTAGTCCAAATTGAGGTAAGTGGGAGCGCACCAGTAGGGTGTGGGGGTCTTGAATAGTAGGGCAGACCCCTTACAATTGTGTGGTACCGAACACCAACCGGGGATGCCGGTGGTTCCTGTGTTACATGTTGAGTGATCAGTGGTCAGTAGGTCCACTGATGCACAATAAGCCTGAGGGTTTTGACTCACCACCAGAGTACCCAGGTTGAGAGGTGGAGTCTGAGATATCTGGTCACTTCCATTAGTCGTCGAGAGGCAGACATGCTGAGGCCCACAGAAGATGGGGTCTTACTAAAGTGATAGTCTTAGGAACATGGGCATGCTTCTAAGCCTTGTATAGTGAGATCGTAGCTTGCTGTGATTCTTTCACATGTTGTGGTACACCTCATGTCGGTCAGGGCATAATAAGATGAATGAGAGATTAACTGAGTGTGTGCAGTTGTTGAATTATCCTTTGTCTATTTCTGAGTTATTAGTTCTCTTTGAGATTCATCAAGCATGTTCATATATTGATTCATTGTTGTAGATATCCAGAGTATCTTGACATATTTACATTTGTGAATGATTAATCTCTTTAAAGCTTACTACTGTTATAACTGATATCAGTTGCTCAACAATATATTTGTAATTATAATAGTACTTTAGATTGTTTCTTTGAAGTATTGATTCACTGAGCGAGTAGGCTCACCCCTCTACTTACTTTTTTTAGGGAAACCACGCGTGGACTTGAAGAAGGTCAAAGCATCAGAGTAGAACTATCACATGAGTTAAGTATGAGAATAGTTTAGTTTAGTCGGTCCCTATCACTCTAGGTCCTTGTATAGACGTGAGAGAGTTGTAAATGATGTTTTGTATTTTTTTTCCTTAATAAGAGAGAATGTATTTGTACATAGAAGTGTGAGAAACAGAATGAATGTATGGATCTGTATCATTAATGTTGAGGTCATATTAGAAAAATAAAAGTTTAATTCTCTTGTAAAGTTTGTTTATGTGATTGGATGCAAGAAAACAAAGAGTTTGAATGAAATAAAGAAAAAAAAGTGACAACACTGTACTTTATGTACTTTCTATATATATTTTACATCACTTTTAATATAACTTTAGTTAGCTTTTCACATAATTTCTCTAACTTTTTTACTCCGGCCTTGTTTTATTGATTTCAGGGACCAACATCACCTCAGGTCACGGTCTTTGGGAACTGCAACCGCGATTCCAGAGTATCGAACCTCTCGAAGCCTCAAGCAATAAGCAGAAACCGCGACCGCAGTTATCCAAGACCACGAACACAGTTATTCCATAGACCACAACCACAGTTATCCAAGATCGTGATCACAATTATTCCATAGACCGTGACCGCTGTTATTCCATAGACCGCAACCACGGTTATTCCATAGACCATGACTACGGTTATTCCAAGACTGTGACCATGGCTGTGACATGGATCGAGACCAACAAAAACTGCGCGTTCCAAGACCAAGACTGCAGTCCTGCCTTCGCTTAAAAGAAAGACCGCGGTTGTGGTTCTAAGTCGGTGGAAGGCACCTATAAATAGCACCCCACCTGTCTTTTTAAAAGACCAGATCATACAGATTACATCCCGAGGCCACAAACTGCTTCTGCGTTCAGACTCATCTCTGACCATCCATTCAGCAATCTTGGATCTCTAGGAGTGAATGCTGAGGAGAGAGAAGATTTCCGTCTGCCCCTTCTTTGACAGGAGAAGGCCATCTACATGGTAGATCCAGATTTGAAGAAGTAGTGTGTAGTATCACAGTCTTCTCTTCCAGATCTGTCCCTTCATCCCGTAGTACCTTTCCCCTCTTCGTGAACATCATGGATCCATCTGTATGTAATGCCATCATGTTTTCCAGAAGCATGAGCGGCTAACACCTTAACTTGGTTTGGGAGTAGCCACTAAGGCTCTCCCAACATGTATATTGTCTCTTTCTTTTGAATATACATATTCTTATCAAGAATATCTCCATGCACTTGTTTTAATGCTTCACTTGTATGCTTAGCTACCATCTTGTGATGTTTGATTGTTGAAATCTGGAGAGTGTAATATCGCTTATATCCCATGTCATTGAGTGGTATGAATGCACGAGAGTGTTGGAATGCTAAAGCTTTAACCATATGTTTTGTTGTGAGGTTTTTGAGTTGTCATCTTGAGAGAGAGGCTTCTTTTAGACTTAGATATATCCACATATTGAGAGAGAGTGGAATAGAAATCTTTATGGTTGCTTGTAATCTTGATACGAGTATGTGTGAGAGAGAGTATGTACGTGTTGGAGAGGTACCTTAGGAGGTGAACCCCAACCCGAGTTTTCCCCATATACTTGTTTACTATTCGTTTCCTTTTCTTGTTTGTTTTTCAATTCTCGTTCTTGTGCTGCCATTCATTAGGGAACATCTCTTTACACCCTTCTCAACTGGAGTATAAGATTTTTTGACTCCGCATTCTTAACACGACAACCCTTGTCCCTGTGTTTGACCCCGATCACTACATCAGACCCCGTTCATCGTTGTAGGGGCCTTAGAGTCGGGTTATCTATTTAAAAGTTTGACTACTTTAAATCCACTCCTTTTGGGCGTGCGACTTAGGCCAGTCAACTTTTTGGTGTCGTTGTTGGGGACAAGACAAAACGGTACTGTTAAGAATCTGAGTCCACTTACTATACTCATGTGCCTCAAGCTTAGCAATAAGCTTGACAACATAATGATTTTTAGCTTTCTAACCTGAATTTGTGTAGGATAGTTCATTTTACTAGTTCGGTTTCTTAACCTGACTATATGACCTATTCAAGTACCTAGGAAGAAGCAATTTGTCCAACTTAACTCATGTTCATCATGCCACCTTGCATGGAAGGTCCTCTTTCAGAAGATGAGCGGAACGCGAGGATTGGACAACACCCACCTCCGCCAGGAACAAATGAAGATAGAAATGACTGTTATAATGATGATCATCTCTATGAAAAGAACAACCTGGAGATGATCATCACCATGAGGAGCATCGTCATCATCAAAGACATAGAAGAAACCATAACAACCATGAGCGCAATCGTAGGAACAAAAATAGAGAAGACGATGAGGAGGAGGAGAAGACTCTTCGGGAGTTGGAAGCTACAAAAGCAAATAACTCAAGATGTCCTGTGATCATCCCAAGGTTCAATGCAGCAAACTTTGAATTGAAACCAAATGTAATCTCTATGATCTAGAACAAAAGCTTTCAATGGAATTCAAAGATTGATAACCCTTATCATCACCTCAACGCTTTTAAGAACATCTGTGACACCATCAAAATGCGGGGAGTTCTGCAAGAAGTCATCTATTGCAAAGGTTTCAATTTCTCCTTAGAGGACAAAGAACTATCCTAGTACCTTAGACTACCACATCAAACTTTGAATGGATGGAATGCATTGGCAGACGTTTTTGTGAACAAGTTCTACCCCACTGAGAAGATTGTTCGTAATAGGCAGAAGATCACGTCTTTCATGTAGAAGCCAAGTGAGAAAATGCATAAAGCCTGGGAAAGGTATCAGGAATACCAGAGAGACTGCCGTCACCACAACTACAAGAAGGGATTCTTGATAACAACATTCGACAATGGTTTAACTCCTTAAGAAAGCGTCTCGCTAAATGCAGCAGCTGGAAGTGACTTTCTCGGTAAAAAGCCTAGTAGATCTAAAAAGATCATAGAAAACATGGCCGAGTTACAAGATGGGACTGACTATGATAGGACCGACATAGGTATACTAAGAAAGCCACCAATGAAGGGTCGTCGGTTGAATCAAAGGCATTCGAAGCAATCACATCTCAAATACAAAAGATAGCGACGGATGTCAAACAACTGAAGGAATCATGAGGGAAAGGAAAGAAACAAATTGAGAAGGTGATGAAATGTGTCACCTGTGGTGAAGGTGGGAATGAAATAGATAACTGCATATACACCCAACCTGGAGAATCAAGTGAAAGCGAGTTTGAGGAGGAGGAAGCTGAAAATGTCTCTTATGCAAACTTCAAGAGGCCAGATCACCCCAGTTTTAGTTATGACAACAAAGATGCTATAGAAAATTCGTATCAATTGAATAATCCACCCAAGAAACCACTGAGTTTTGAGAAGAAGAGCGAACAAGGATAGTAAACCAAGACAAGCACATTCCAGACAAACAAAACCAATTATCAAGGTCAAGGGAAGTATCAAAACCGCCAAGCTGCTAACACAAGTCAAGGACAAGGACAAGCTCAAGGATAGTGTCAAGCAAGGAGTAATAGTCAGCCTGACTTAGTGGGCCAACTATTCGATTTTGTTAAGAGATAGGACACGATAAACAATCAACTTGCACAAAGTGTTAGTCCAACTCTGGTGTGCTGAATACTATGTAGGTCCAAATGGCAGACATGCAAAAAATCAACGCCAGATAGACCAACAACTTTCCCAGTTGGCGGAGCTTGTGAAGAACCCTTCAAGGAAGATTCCCTCTAACATAAAATCTTCCAAGATGGCGATCCTTAGATCGGGAAAGACAATAGAGCACCTTGAGGTGACAAGACTAGAAGAACCAGAGCCAGAGCATGTTATAGAGAAACCAGCCAAAGGAGAGAACCAACACGCTCAAGTTAGAGAACCATAACCTAAGGAGGAAGTTTTTTCCAAAAGAAGTCAATACTCCCCGAGAGTACCTTTTCCATACAAACTTATAAAGGAGCACCTCAAGAAGAGGTATGAGAAGTTTATGGAGTCGGTGAAACAGCTCCACCTGGAGGTGCCATTTTTGGATGCTTTAGAAGAAATGCCAACATATGCCAAATTCTTCAAAGATCTAGTCACAAAGAAAAGAAGAGGGGGTAGGATTGAAACTGTGCATCTTTCCAGTATGTCAACAACCTTCATAAAAGCAGAACTACCTACCAAGAAGAAGGACCCTAGAGCCTTTGCTATACCTTTTGATGTAGGGGATAACATCGAAAGGAAAGGTCTCGCTGACTTGGGGGCTAGCATCAGTCTAATGCCTTAAGCCTCGCACAATGATCAGGACTGACTGATATGGTCAGGACTAATATGAGAATCAAGTTGGCAGATCACACCTTCAAGAAGCCAGTGGGAGTAGTCGAAGATGTTCCAATTCGCGTGGGGAGATTTTTCATCCCATGTGATATTATTATCATTGACACTATTAAAGACCCTAAATGCCCTATCATCTTTGGATGTCCCTTCTTGGCGATCGGGAGGGCACGAATTGATGTCACTGAAGACATCATAACTCTGAGGGTCGGCAATAACCACATTGATTTCAAGGTGAAAGACGCCATGAAAGGACTATCCCTACTCGAATCTTCGTACTTCGTGGATAGCTACAACCAATATTGTGAAGAAGTAGAAGAAGACACAACAATGGTAGACCCTCTTATGAGGACATTAAACAAAGAAGATTCAGAAATTGACGACCCAAAGGTTGCTGAGATCCTCAAATACCTAAGTCAAGACGAAGAAGAATTGAGCGACGAAGAGGAAGTTGTCGAGACAGTAAAGTATGCTTCTCTAGAGCTGACAACAGAAGAAGAGAAAGTACAAAAACCAAAACCAGAACTGAAACAATTACTGAAAGGTCTAAAGTATGAGTTTCTTGATCCTAAAGAAAGGAATCCTATCATAGTGAATGCCAGTCTTACTGAATAGAAAATGGAAAGATTTCTTAAGAGCTAAGGCTCCATAGGCAAGCTATAGGGTATTCGGTGAATGATATCAAGGGGCTAAACCCTTCCCTATGTATGCACCGCATAAATCTGGAAGAATCAGCAAAACCCCTTGTTCAACCCCAAAGGAAGCTGAATCAGATGTTAAAATAACTTGGAAAGAAGAAAGTCATCAAGATGAGAGATGCATGTATTATATACCCAATCACCGACAGCAATTGGGTGAGCCCGATTCATGTTGTACCAAAGAAAGGGGGGATGATAGTTATTTGAATGGTGATAAAGGAGATGAAGTACCCGTTCGTACTATTACCAGGTGGAGAATGTGTATTGATTATCGAAAGATGAATCAAGCAACAAAGAAGGATCACTACCCTCTTCCCTTTATCGACCAAGTGCTAGAAATACTTGCACATCACAAACATTTTTTCTTCTTGGACGATTATTCTGGATTTTACCAAGTTCCTATCCTACCTGATGACCAGGAGAAAAATACCTTCACCTGTCTATATGGTACCTATGCCTTCTGAAGAATGTCGTTTGGATTATGCAATGCTCCTACAACATTCCAATGTTGCATGATCTCGATGTTCTCAGACTTCTTAGAGGACATTGTAGAGGTCTTTATGGATGATTTTTCTATCTATGGAAGAGATTTAGATATTTGTTTGAAAAACCTATCGTTAGTCCTTCAACACTGTGAAGAGAAGAACTTAGTACTCAACTGGGAGAAATGCCATTTTATGGTGCAAGAAGGCATAATTCTGGGCCACGAGGTCTCAAGGAGAGGAATTGAAGTAGATTTCAGCAAGGTTGAGGCTATCTCTAGACTGCCTCCACCTAGGTCCATGAAAGGAGTGTGAAGTTTTCGTGGTTACGCTGGTTATTATTGAAGTTTCATAAAGGACTTTTCGAAGATTTCAAAACCCTTGTCAAATCTGTTGATCAAAGATGCAAAATTTGATTTTACAGATGATTGTTCGAAGGATTTTAAGACTTTGAAGGAAGCACTCGTAACCCCACCTATTCTTCAAGCTCCATATTGGGAGCTACCTTTTGAGATGATGTGTGATGCTAGTGACTATGTCGTGGGGGCAGTCCTAGGGCATAAGAAGGACAAGAAACATCATGTCATCTGCTATGCCAGTTTTACTCTAGACGAGGCACAAGTAAATTACACTACCACAGAGAAAGAAATCCTAGCTATTGTTTTTGCTTTCGACAAATTTAGGTCTTATCTGATTGGGGCAAAAGTAAAGGTCTACACTGACCACAGAGCAATAAGATACTTGATGCAGAAAAAGGACAGTAAGCCTAGGTTGCTAAGGTGGGCTTTATTACTCCAGGAGTTCGATCACGTGATCATTGATAAGAAAGGGGAGGAAAACATAGTTGTCGATCATTTGTCAAGGATCATCGTCGAAGACAAGAATGAGCCACCTGTAAATGATAACTATGCAGATGAAGCTTTGCTCATGATAGAAGCCAAAGAACAGAACTTGCCATGGTTCGCAGACATTTTCAGTTACCTTGCTTGCAGAGAGTTACCACCAGAAATAACCTATACTAAAAAAAACTCTTCTCCAATATTAAGAATTACTACTGGGATGATCCTATGCTCTTCCAAAGATGCTCAGATAATCTATACAGAAGATGTGTTGCTGAAGAAGAAGTACCTGATATTCTGAGGGAATGTCATTCCTCACCTTATGGAGGACATCTGTGGAGTGACAAGACAGCAGCCAAGGTCCTACAATTAGGCTTCTACTAGCCTTCGCTGTTCAAGGATGCCACAACATATGTAAAAACCTGCAAGGAATGTTAGATGACAGAGATATCGGAAAAAGAAACAAAATGCCTATGGAAAAGTCGGCAGAAGTTGAAATTTTTGATGTATGGGGGGTCGACTACATGGGACCTTTGCCGCCATCCCAAGGGTACAAATACATTCTCGTTGCTGTAGATTATGTTTCAAAATGGGTGGAAGTTGTTTCCACCAAAACTGGTGACTCCAAACCCATCATAAGGCTATTTGAGAAAACTATTTTCCCATGATTTGGTGTACCACACACTGCTATAAGTGATGGAGGATCCCACTTTGGAGAAAAGCAGTTTATTAAGTTGCTAGAAAAGTATGGAGTCAGACAAAAGGTTGCTACACCCTACCACCCGCAGACTTCAGGGCAAGTGGAAGTGTCAAACAGACAACTGAAGCAAATTCTAGAAAAGACTATTTGCAGAATGAGAAAAGATTGGGCAATAAAGTTGGACGATGCCCTTTGGGCATATAGAACTGCTTTTAAAACCCCCATCCTATATGGGAAATCCTGCCAGCTACCTCTGGAGATCGAGCACAAAGCCCTCTAGGCCATAAAGTTTCTGAATATGGATCTGGAGAAAGCTGGTCAAGGACGTTACTTAAAACATCAAGAATTGGAAGAATTAAGACTGCATGGCTACGAAAAAACAAGAATCTACAAACAAAGGACAAAGGTGTGGCACGATACCCACCTGAAAAACAAGGATGTCCATGAAGGAGACAAGGTGCTTCTTTTCAACTCCAGTATTTGTCTCTTCCCTGGAAAGCTAAGAACCAGATGGTCAGGACCTTTCATAGTAGTAAAAATCTATCCATCCGGATCAATGGAGATCAAAGGAGATAAAACTGGAATCTTTAAGGTTAATGGACACAGAGTGAACAAATTTTATGAAAATAAGGCTTTTGTGAGAAGGTCTGAGATTGATTTGGGGGAACCAAGCTATATGCCAAAGAAAACCAATGAAGAACTGCCACACCCTACCATACTGCCAGACAATTGAAGATTTCTGAAGTCTCGCTAAGAGACTTTAAAGCAAGCGCTTCTAGGGAGGCAACCCAAGTTTCTCTTTCTTAATCTTTGTTTGTTCTTTTTTTTCTTTCAGCTTAAGCTTTTCTTCCTTTTATGGTCTTTTTCTTTTTTCGATTTGAATTTTTCTAGTTTTTCTCAAGAGGCAGACTTGGGTTTAGTCTGGTCGTAGTTACGACCGCGATCGTAGTTTTTCTTTGGAATTATCGCGACCGCGATCTTTCCCTTTGACTGGAAAAACTATGACCGCAGTTCCATCAAGGAAAACCACAACCGCGATCATAACCGCAAACGCAGTCATTATCCTCAGATAAGTTAGGTCACAGTCTTAATGTCTATAAATAGCCTTAAACCCTGAACAATTCAGTTCTTTACATTCTTGCCACTCTCTTCTTAAGCCCTATAACCTCCGTGTCATTTCGAAATCACAAGTACGCCATTTGATGCCACCTTGGATTAATTGGTTCACACGAGATAGTTACTGTTATCGCATCCGCAACCATCAGCAAGGTAACCCTTCGTTTTTTTGTGCTTCTCATCACCATAGTTTTCTTATATCTCGAAAAACCCTACCTTCCTCTCTTGACGATTGACCGACTATCGTTTGTCGCAGATAGCAGGGGAATCACCGCCACACCTCACTTCTTTTCCACCACTGTCAACAAGGCAACCGTCTGTCTTTCTTAAACCCTGTCGATGTTGTTTTGCGGCAGGCGATTATTGTCATTGTTCTAGTTTTTCTGACCCTTTTGTTGTCTGTTTGTTGCCCTTAAGAACCCTAAAAATGGAATATGAATGAAGAAAAATCGAGAAGCTGAAGAGTCGGAAGAAGACGAACCGATCGCGGTCATCAAAATCGTGATCGCAGTTCCCTTGGGAACAATTACTGCGACCCGCGAACAAAACCGCGACCGCAGTGTCTGCCAAGAAACCCAAAACACTTTACAAGTTTAGCCTCTCCTAAAGTAAAATCACGACCACAGTAATAATCGCCATCGCGGTCCTTCTTTAGGAGACCGCGACCGGGTTAAATAATTATCATAAAAAAGAATCGTGACCACGGTTCCTTCAAGGAAAACTATGATCATGATTCTTTCTTATGACCCATAACCGCGACCGTGATCATAACCGCGACCATGGTAACAATAACCACGACCGCAATTCTTATTGTTTAAACCATAACTAGCCCGTTAATAAAAATAACTAAAGACCTAGTTGTCTGTGATGTTTTTAATTTGCAGAATGTCTTCCCCTACCACAAGTGACCCACTATACCAGAAAGCTACATCCTTGAAAGAAGTGGAAAAGATTGTCAAGAGTTTGTCATAAGTTCTGAAGAGAGACACCAATCTGCCAATGCCAAAAAAGGTGGAGATGCAACTGCGACTAGTGTAGTATCAGAGAATACTGGGGGAGCTACCGCAGGAGGAGTCCCCCGAAGAAATAGAACAAATGGATGAGATAGAGACCTCCGAATACCGACTAGAAGAGTCGGGAAGCCTGGTGCATGGTAAAAAGTGAAAAGCTGCACCAAGGGAAACCAAGCCCAGTAAGAAACCAAGGGTAGAGGATGTACTAGGAGAAACTTTTGCAGAAAAAGGGGAGTCATCGTTCATGCCCCAGGATGTAGCACACCAGTCTTCCTACGACTGAATGTCTTCAGACGAAGAATGCAGTCTGACACGTTACTTTAACATGGTGGACTTCAAGAAAATGGGGATATATGACAGGACGGTAAAGTTCTTAGAGGGTGAAATTCTCTGAACTATTTGCACACCCGAAGTGAAGTCCTACAGGAGGATGACTCTGGAGTTTTTGTCTTCACTAAAGAAGGTCGCCTCCAGTAGCGAGTCACGAGTAGCATGAGGTTGGGAATTCATGCTCCACGTACGGCTAGGGGGCGAAACCCGTGTGCTGACGGAGTTCGACCTGAACATGATTTTTACCACAATAGAAGAAGAAGCCAGATCATGTTCAGCTGCTCCGAGAGAAAGATAAGTCACTGAATACAACAACAACACCATGTGGAACAGATTGATTGGTGAGGAGAAGCACAACGCAAAGAACTCACAGGCCTCCCAGACCACCTCCTGCTTTATTAGGATAATATAGAAGATCACCACCTTTACAATAGATGCCAGATCAGAAACCAGGATGGTCAGCAAAGGGGACCTCTTCTTAATATGGTCCATGATCAACAAGCGACCGGTAAACATCGGTAGAATACTGATCAGAAGACTATCAGTGGCGATAGGAAGTGACTTGAAGAAAAGCTCCATTTTCTCTATGTGTGGTCAAATTACAATGATCGCCGATTACCTACTGGAAGAAGGAGAAATCCAAAAATATAAATAAATGGACGGACAAAAAAGCATACACATCAAGTCTCTCGCCAGCATGGGGATTCTGGATGTGAAGGGGGAGAAGATATACTTCAAGCATAAAGGATTGAAGAAACCCCTCCCCCTTCTTGAAATGGCATTTTATGATGCCCATAAACTGCGACCAACTCTCGACGACATCGAGAAGATTAGGTCCAGGGCACTGCACTCCAGCACACCAACGGATCCAACACCACAATAGGGAAAAGAAATGCCCCAACATTAAAAACAAAGAAGAAACAGGAGCCAAGAAAGAAACTGGCGGTAGAGAAAAAGAAAAACTGAAGCCACCATCAAGCCAACTGAGAAAGAAATGGCCACAGAACAACAACCTGGGGCAAAGGTTGTAGAGCCCACCTCTCCCAAGCCATAAGAAGAAACAATTGCAGTGGAGGGAGAAGTGGAGAAGAACAAGGCTACAGAAGAGGTCCCACGACCCACCAGCATGCCGGAGGCAGAGCCAGAAGGACAAGGCTCCCAGGCAGTACTGGAGGCAAGAGAGAACAGACCTCAGCCAGAATCCCTACAACCCACAGACGTACAAGAGGTGGAGCTAGAAATACAAGGATACCAGGTTGTACCAGAGGAAACAATAGAGAAATCAAGGGAGATGCCCCCACCTCCATCACTAAAGCAGTCAGCTGTGCCGAGTTCATCGATGGCATGCGTGGAGCAGCCGCTGCATTAACAACAATGACAGACACCCTCTTTCGGGGGTGCTTTAGGTACAAGGTTTGATGCAATGTGGGAACACATGCATCAAACGAACACTCTAAATGATAAAATTTCTACATCTTTTTCATCCATAACAACGCAAGTACATGCATTGGATGACAGGATGACAATATTCTCGGACTTCATCCAAGAGGTTTTAAGTAACCAGTGGATGATGATGGGGATGTTGAAGAAGATGTAGGAGGAGATGACGATCCTGCAAAGGAGGGGCAGGCCATCCGTGCAAACAACGAATAAATATGTCACGATTACGAAGAAGCGATGGCTGCCTCAAAGAAGAGCACTAGGGCATATAAGAAGACCGTCGGAAGCTCAAATACGAGCGCGAAGGACTCGAATCCCGGCATGAGAAAAAGAAGACGAAGCGCCCAGCCAACCCAGCATGCTCATTAGCCAGCTCCTCCAGCCACGACGACAACGTGGGGGGGTGGTGGCATGGGAGCCGACACAACAGGAGTCGGTACAATAAAATCTGGGAGTACAAGCAAGAAAGCATCTCCCATATATGAATAAAAAGGTCGAGCCCCCAGAATGAGAAGCACGCGACACAATCAAGGGGGTTCCAGCTCAACTGCAACCCAGAGGAAGAGATGGATGTAGCCGCCAATGAAGATAAACATCAGGCGGAACATCACCTCTCCCCCCAACACACACTCTAACTCTAGAAGAGCGGATTGCAACAACTCATCGGGTGGAGGTGGTCGCAGAATTCAGCTCAGCTGGAGCAGAAGAACTAGATAGGATGATCGCTGAGCTAGGGGTTGGGTTTGAAAAAAAGTAATGATTTACTCCTCTTCCAGCCTCATGACAAGCATCACGACTACATTTACGATGGGAAGATGGAGGCAACTCTAAAGATGATGGCAGAAGCCAAGCTGGGACAAACCTCTGAGGAAAGTCACGCCAAGGACACTACTACTGAAGCCTCCTCAGAGGTTGCTGGACTGGTAGCCACAACACAACCAACACTGAAAGTTGTTGAACAAGTGGCAAAGCATATGCCCACTGTACTAGAAGCCTCGACACTGACGACACAGGAGGCAACGTCCGAGGACGAGGATGGCAGGCTAGCAACCTTCTTCACTGATGAGCCCACCAGGGAGAGACAAGCTGAAGCTAGGATAGAGATACCTGCAACAACTCCCCCTCTACCCTGCAAGATGAAGGACATGGACATGACGACCATATGGTGCATCTCCTATTGAGATGTCCATGTCCTGGAAAATATCCTCGATGACGATCTACCCAGATTGGAAATCCTATACAAAAACAAGGGTAGATGTAACACCCAGATTTTCATAACACATGAGCGGAAGCAGTAATTTTTTTTTTTCATCTGAGAGTGTCACAAACATGATAGTCATTGCAATTAAAGCAAATGAAACACTTTGCATTTAAGAAAAATTGATTCATACATAGTTTTGACAAAGGAAACAAGTCATCTAATATACTGTGATAACAAGACCATGCATAAAAGAAGATATCTAAACTCTGGATCGTCTCGGTAGATGGCACCCCACTAGGCAAGCTTGAAAACCTGCTACATCTTTTCTTATTCTTTAAATCTTCCGCTGCTCCAAACCCTGCGGACATCGCGTCCCCAGCCATTCATTGGGAAAAACAGTCGTTAGAGTAAGTGGCATGAGTATTCTAAAAATATACATGACTAATAATCTGAAATCGACATTATAAATGACAAGTTACTATCAAGCTCTGAGTAAAATCTGAAACATAAAATCTCTTATTTCATAATCTGAAATTTATATTTTTCTATCTTATCTTTCTCTAGAGACATGTACCCTGGTACATGGATCTCATGACCTACGCCAAAGTGCCTAGGTCTTCCTTATCTTATCTAATACCCTCTCATCATTACTCATGGATGAGAATATGGGCATCTCTAATCTATGGTATCTTTTACTTACGATTTTTATCTGACTGTGGCCACCATTATACAATAAGTCCTCCTCTGTGACACCGAAGTGTCCTCTATGGTGCAACGCACCCTCTGTTGGCACAACGTGCCCTCTGTTGACACCGAAGTGTCCTCTATGGTGCAACGCACCCTCTGTTGGCATAACATGCCCTCTGTGACACCCATAGTGTCTGGCGCAACGCGCCCTCTGAATCGTCCCGGGACTCTCTGGTGAGGACTTATTATATAATGCATTATGTGAATGTTTCAAATTAATTATCTTACGTCTATCTTTACTAAATACTGAATCTGAACTTATCTGAAACTGAGTACTAAACATTAACTGAATTCTGAATCTGAAATCTGAATCTGAATCTCTGCTCTTTAAAATCTGAACATAATCTATTATAGAATTTGGATATGTATCTCAAATTACAACATATTTGAGATTGGGTCTATAACGCATATCATGTACCTTTTATTCAAAATATGGCTACTCACACAGTGAGTAGTCTAAGTCTGAATCTAAATCTCTTATTCTTGAGTTCTAAGCTGAATCTGTTATTGGATTTAATCATGTATCTCATTATCTAGGTAAACTTTATTCTAAAACACTGATTTGGTAAGATTACTTCATTGTACCAATTATATCACACATGAGTCTAATGTCTTATGAGACGAGATCTGAAATGAGTATAGAAATACTAAACATACAAAAGTAACTTAAGTAATGTGTATAGCTAAAGTATGATATCTGATTCTTGGCAAGATAACTCATTCTATGTTAAAACCTCATCAAAATCTGATCTTAATGGACTTAAGTCTTAAAATCATAAACCATAGAATAGAACCTTAGAAAATCTTAACTTGCATCTTAATCATACTCAATTTAATCTCATTAAGTCTGATCTCAAAACATTTGTATGAACTTAAATCTTAAACCTTAAGGTGGAAATCATATAGATTCTCATTGTGCAACTCAATCATGACTTAATATCTCATAATTTGATAATATCATCACAAACTCATGTTACAACATCTTTAATGCCACTAGTACATTTATCCTAGAAATTGGGCCATGGTCTACCATGTGCAACAACCATATTCTCACATAATACTTAACTTTTAAACATCAACCTTATTAAAGAATCTATTTTACTTCTTAATTTCTTAGATCACTACATATATAAGAAACCTTGATGACATGTTCCTATTTGAAATCTCAATACATGGTTACATCTATATTTAAGAGATATGATAGAACTATATTTTCTTATCCTTCTTATGAACTTAACTTCATGATCTAGAATCATTCTATGACACATCACTACTTAAGGTATTGAGCATATGAATTTCTACAATCATAAGCACATAAAATATTTCTTACATAGTTAACTCAGAATGTAGGACATGAAGGTCTTATCTAAGAAGCATGTAAATGTACTTGATTTGATAAACGTAAATACTCATGGGCATGAACCACTTACCTCTTGTGATGATGATGTCCTTAACTTAGTCTTGATTTCTTGTTCCAAATCTTAATCACCTGGATATAATCAAAGTTTTATAAGTCCAAGCACATGTTCCCTCTTTCTATTTCTAAATCTCAAAACCCCATCCTCCTAATTATATATACCAACTTAGGGTTCTTATTTAGACTAAACATAACTTTAATCTGAAATCACCATAAAATATTGATGTTGAAATAAAATAAACTCATATTATGTAGTTACTATAATATTTATACTCAACATAAATCGTCTTATGCACTAATATGGACATATACTTCATATAATGAGAATACTTACCAAACATAGTCACATATTAGAAAACTTACTGACTTGGTTAGGAAATCAAAATATAATACCAGCATGCTAATAATATTAGACCTAATTAGCCATACATATACCACTTACTGTCAAGATAATCATCTATTACCCTCACATTATGGTCACTCAGGTCCAAATCTTAATACAAATATGATAACACAAGAAAATCCATCAAATCTCTAGAAGAGTAATCACACAGTGTAGTAAGATCATGTATAAAATATTAGGTCATCTAAAAAAAATCATATCATGGGTGAAATACCCAAAATACCCTTATTAGGGTTTATATCAAAAACATCAATAAAACTTCATATATGAAAGATCAGGGTCTGAATTAATGTTAAACATATCAAAATATACATTCCATAAAATTTGTATGAATTTCTAAATTCGTTTGCTATTTTTAATTGACCGAACATCAAAATCATATAGTTTTGCATAAACTATTTTTAATAAATAACCGATATCAAAATCGTAATCTGAAAGTATTTTTATTTGATAGTACTTATCATGAGCTTTCTACAGGTACCTTGTTTGATAGAATCTGACTTCCTAATCTCAAGATATGGATTTTTGAATATACCTCCATTTGGATCAACACCGGCCGTTGATTTGAGATCTAAGGGACTGTGGCATGCGGCCCCCTTCTCCTTGCTTTCTGGGTCACGGATCCAGCAAACCTGTCTCCTTGTTCACCCGTGAACCTGAACGAGGGGAGGTCCCCTGTTCTATGTGCGCAGGCCGCCGCAACCGTAGGGTTTGCCGTTGGCACCCTCAATCTCGACAATCAGGTCGTCACAGTTTGCGCCCCAGCGTCAGATACCTCTGTCCGACCTCCCTGCCCTTGCCAGCACCGTCAAGAAGCACCATAAGACCAAGATCGGAATTGTTGGCCTCTGCCCTACTTCTGCCGCCATGGCTCTTCTCCACTCTTTCTCTTTTCCTCGCCCTCAGTTTCATATGAAACCCTAGAATCAAAGTCGGCGGCCCCCTCATAACTCAGAATCCGAGGTTTTTATAGCCTTTGGAGCCTGCAATCATGGGCGAGGGCCCCCTTTTGTGGGTGCTCTGCTCGCACCCTGTAAACAGGGGATGCGGCCTCCAGTCCACGCGGACTGGGGTCGCCCCCTCTTTTTTTTTCTTCTTCTTTTGATAAAAGTCCAAGGCAAAGAAATAATTAAATACCCAAATTCATAGCTCCAATTGATCCCAAATTTTAGTACAAACACTATATTATCTTCATCTTTAAATGAGAAAGATTCTAGATAGAATCTAAATGGATAGACAATCCAAAACTATCTTTTAAATAAAAACTAGATAATTATAAATATAATCACCTAGGCCATTAGATAAATCAAAAACATCTAAATTTTCTCCCTTGATCTTGTATATCAAATATCCATCTATCAAAATTATATTGTGTATTTATTATGAACACAAAATTCTAAATCCCCAGATTTGAATTCCAAGGACCCATATGTGAAACTTAATTGGTCCAAAAGGATTGGTGTTGGGATCTAGGGCACATGGCCCATCTCTTAGTATTTCAAAGGGTCCAAGAGCTTAATTATATTCTAAATCATGAAAAATATGTCTTCAATCAATATAATTTCTCAATTGAAGCTCATGTATGACATATGTGATTAATATTTCTTTAGTTACATAACATGAAGACCTAAGCTAGGTCTAAGGCTCAAGCCATGAACTAGACTCATCATATTATATATTTGTCACATTATTGTTCATAGGAATAATTCATTTATATTCATATACAACCGACCACAATCATACACATTTGTGAACTTAGTTACATACCTAGCCATGGTTATGTTCATTATGTCCATTGTCATGCCTTTACTAGAAAACCCCACATAAAAGGCTTACTTTAACTATGAAATTGAGGATGTTACAGTAGATGTCTATCCAGAGATGACTTTCGTGGGGTTTTCTTGAAGAGGGCACAAGTACACAAGAGAATGTTCAAAGTACTTTATGCCACCCTCCTAGAAGAATTTATGCACTCGGACAAGCCGCATCCAGTTTTTAACAGTACCACACGACTGACAAGCCTGCTATATAAAGAGAAATACATGGCGGCATACGTGGTTGAGCTAAAAGCAGTTGTCCGGAGGAAAGAGACCAAAATTGTGGTGTTGCCCATCCGAAATGCAAAACATTGGGCACTTATCGTCATCAATCTACTAGAACATAAGATGACGATGCTCAACTGTTGTGCAATTGAGATGGATCTCTCTGGTCTACAAAAGGAAGGATGCTAGGGATGCCTTGAAGATCCCAATACGCCTACAATGATCTATTAAAGAGGCGGGCATTAAGTTCCAAGGGTCCTGGAAGCTGTTCTCCATCGACAAGAATGTTCCCCAGCAAGAAGTTGGTTTAGGGGATTGTGCCTTCATCGTTCTGTGCATGATGGAAGCCATCAACAAGGGCATCCCCCTAGAAGATCTGAATGCGGAGGACCTGCATGGATTGCGGGGTGCATATGTCATGGAAGTCGTCGACGATCGCCAGTTCTTCAATGACCCCATGATGCCTGCAGACACCATACCCCATAGACTTCACATGGAAATACCTATTCCTGAAAAGAAAACTTAAAGGGAACAACTTAAGACAATGTGGGTCAATCTGTCTGAACTAGCCAGAGCTACAGCTTGGAAGATGGGCTAGGGTGTAGAGACTGAAGGAGCTATGAAGAAAATAGAAAAAGAAAATCAAACTTCAGTAACAGAAGCTCCCGAAGTTCCACCTACAGAAGCACAACCCACATAAGCAGAAGATGAAGAAGACCTGGGGGACGATGGACCAGACAGGCCGGTAGGAGAAATCGTGCCTTCTTTCGAGAACTTCAAAAGATGGAGATGCTTCAGTCTGTCGATGGAATAACTCACAATAATTATGAGTTGTATGAAAGAAGATGACTCGTCGGGAGATGTCATATTTCAAAGAGACGACATCTGCGTATTAAAAGACGACCTACGTGAAACTTTGAAAATAGGAGGATATCTTTCTGTAAGCACGATGTCGGCCTACCAGGCACTATTAGGGGACTCAATGCCAAACTCCCACATGTCGTACTTCTTATTGGTAGACAACATCTTAAAGGATAAGAAAACTGGAGAGATGGAGTGGCTGCAATGATGACTTGAAGCAGCCATGTCGGAGCATATCTTTCTGCCGATTCTTCACGATAAACACTGGACTTTGCTGCATGTCAACCTTCTAAAGAAGACTACAGTTCTTTATAACAACTCTGACGCAACCTTCATTCTCAACAAGAAGACAAACATGACAACAACAAAGTCTTCTACAGAAGAAAAGGAAAATACCTGCATGGAAGCCATCGCCAAGATGATAAATCAAGACTGCAGAGGGTACATCATCATGAAAGGCAACGAATTCAAGAAAACTCAATATTGTCATCGAAGCCCTCAGTAGGTACCCCTATCAAATGACTACGGGTTCTTCTATCTGTCATGGATGGTAGCTATCTCAACTACTAGCCTCAAGGAGGAGAATATGCAGTACGACCAATACCATACACTTAGGAGTATCTACACCAGCATGCTCCTAGAGTCCAAGTGGGCCTTCCCTGCCAAATAAACAAATAAAGAAGGCCCGTTTATACAATTTACACAAATTTTAACACCCCGAGACGGGGTGCAAGATAAGTTTGGGGGAGGAGTCATAAATGAGCAACATAGGTACATACACCTTCCTTTTTCACTACCTTTAATACATTTACTTTTCCCTTCTACCGATAAATTTTTGAAAATTTGAAATTTTGTCGCAACTAACCTTTTAGAAGATCACTTTCTCTCGCTAAAATTTTCATAATGTAGTGTTCTATCCCTCTGAGAGAGAAGGATATGAGCAACATACATAAGAATGCATGAGTAAAACAACAGTCATAGCAACACTGCTATATCTCATTCTTGCAATAAGACGTTGTAAATGTAACAACCTTAACTCAGGAAACCACTACAAACTAAGAGAACCTTAGTCGTACTCCTGAACAACCATTCCCACTTGATGCTCTCATCTAGAAAATCCTAGTCTCGGTAGATTGGAAAAAGCTGCCCCATTAAAAGAAAATATCCAAAAAGAGGCTTGGCTGCCCAGAAAACCAACCAAAATCCTCAAACCAAAGCCTGAAAGGAGAGGTAAAAAGCCAAAAAAAAATCAAATAAAAAAAAGAATATGAGAGATGTACCTTAAAAGATGCCAAAAGTTTCTACCCAGCCAGTATATTGTTGCACTCATGAATGCAGATATGTCATGCTCGTAAGTGGAAACTTGAAGCCAAGCTTACACACCTCAAATCCTGAATGGAACCTCACATACCACCATACTTAAAGTCAGAAGCCCAAAAAGGGCAACACTATTCTTACGACAATTGTGGGTGAGGAGTTCAGGGAGAAGAGAAAATAACTAAAACCTTCAAGCCTACATATACACATTAGCATAGGGCTCGTTGAAAATAAAGAATGGGTGTGAAAGCTACCTTTTGAAAAGATGTGGCATTAGTATGGATTTTGGCTAAGGGAGGGGTGATGAGTTGAAAAGGAGAAGCCATTTACAATAGAAGGTTATGATAGATAAGATGATCTATGCAACTCCTGGTTTAAAGGGGAAGATTGATACCTAAGGGATTGAATACAATCTACAACAGTCTTGATGCAAGGATGGGATATTTCATTCATGCTATTATGTTGTCTCTTAAGCTTGTTCATTCTTTCTCTCTCTAAGTTCTTGAACCTACACTTAGCCTGAGGACAGGTTTGATTCTAAGGTTGGGGGAGTTGACAACATTGTACTTTACGTACTTTCTATATATATTTTACATCACTTTTAGTATATCTTTAGTTAGCTTTTCACTTAATTTCTCAATCTTTTTGACTCCGATCTTATTTTATTGATGTCAAGGACCAACATCACCTCAGGTTGCGGTCTTTGGGAACTGCGACCGTGATTCCAGAGTATCGGACATCTCAAAGCCTCAAGCAATAAGCAGAAACTGTGACCGCGATTATCCAAGACCGCGATCGTGGTTATTCCATAGACCGTGATCGTGGTTATCCAAGACCGCAACACAGTTATTCCATAGACAGTGACCACAGTTATTCCATAGACTGCGACCGCGGTTATTCCAAGACCATGACCATGAGTGTGACATGGATCGCGACCAACAAAAACTGTGACCACGGTCATTCCGAGACCGCGACCGCAGTCTTGCCTTCACTTGAAAGAAAGACCACAACCGCAGTTCTAAGTCAGTGGAAGGCGCCTATAAACAGTGCCCCCACCTGTCTTGTTAAAAGATCAGATCATATAGATCAGATCCTGAGGCCATGAAGTGCTGCAACGTTCAAACTCATCTCCGACCATCCATTCAGCAGTCTTGGATCTCCTGGAGTGAAAGTTGAGGAGAGAGAAGACTGCCATTCGCCCCTTCTTCGATAGGAGAAGTACATCCACGCGGTGATCCAGATCTAAAGAAGTTGTGTGTAGTATCAAGGCCTTCTCTTCCAGATCTATCACTTCATCCCGCTATACCTTTTCCTCTCTTTGTGAACCTCATGGATCTGTCTGTATGTAGCGCCATCATGTTGTCCGCAAGAATGAGAGGCTAACACCTTAACTTTGGTTGGGAGTAGCCACTAAGGCTCTCCCAACATGTATATTGTCTCTTTCTTTTGAATATACATATTCTTATCAAGATTATCTCCATGCACCTATTTTAATGCTTTACTTGTATGCTTAGGTACCATCTAGTGATGTTTTATTTTTGATATCTCGACAGAGTAATATCACGTATATCCCATGTCATTGAGTGGTATGAATGCACGAGAGTGTTGGAATGCTAAAACTTTTACCATATGTTTTGCTGCGAGGTATTTGAGTGGTCATCTTGAGAGAGAGGCTTCTTTTAGACTTAGATCTATCCACATCTTGAGAAAGAGTGGAATAGACATCTTTATGGTTGCTTGTAATCTTGATACGAGTATGCGAGAGAGAGAGAGAGAGAGAGAGAGAGAGAGAGAGAGAGAGAGAGAGAATGTACGTGTTGGAGAGGTACCTTAGTAGGTGAACCCCAACCCGAGTTTTCCCCTTATACTTGTTTACTATTCATTTGCTTTTCTTGTTTGTTTTTCTGTTCTCATTCTTGTGATATGTTGTTCCTTAGGGAACATCTCTTCACACCCTTCTCGGATGGAGTATAAGAGCATTTGACTCTGTGTTCTTAACACGACCACACTTGTCCCTATGTTCGACCTCGATCACTACATCGGACCCCGTTCATCATTGTGGGGGCCTTAGAGTCAGGTTATCTATTTAAAAGTCCGACTACTTTAAATCCACTCCTTTTGGGCATGCGATTTAGGCCGGTCAAAAAGTAAGGGAGTGAACTTAGTATTAAGTATAATCCTCAAAATTATGCCCTAATCTCATGATTAGTGGTAATCTTGGGATGTGGGCATGACAAGTCTCCTCAAAGTTAATATACACAATTGATTTTCAAGAAAGGGATCATGTTGGCCACATATGGGGAACCCAAGTGAACGATATTTCAACCAGAAGGGGTTCAATAGTGGAAAGTCATCTCAACTCAGACGATGATTTTATAGATGGTATTGGTTAAAGTTCGTAGAATTTTCTATTTTAATGAACTCATATATATATTTTGTTAGTTCTCTCCTCGAACTAAATATATGCAACACATTTTCAAAAAAGGGAACATGTTGAACATAGAGGGGAAAATCAAGTGAACAATGTTCCAACCAGAAGGGGTTCACTAATGGAAACTCATATCAACTCAAAATATGATTTTGGATATGGTATTAGTTATTTGACTTGTTAGAATTTACTATTTTGATGAATATAATATATATATATATTTATATATATAAATATATATAAATATATATATATATATATATATATATATAATACAGAGAGAGTCAGGCTAGAATACAGTCGAGTGTATTCATAGTAGAATACACTCAAGTAGTTTTTCATGATGTAATATTTTTTTCAAAAATCTAATCCATTGATCTTCTTAAACATCTTTTGAATAACTCATATACAAAATTTGAGTACATTTGGACATTCATAGGTCATGTTATAAATACCACAAAAATTATGCATTTCAAAATAGTTTTGCATGTTTATTTTGTTGCCCTTGGATGAGTGACTTACGCTCATCCAAATGGGCTCAAAATTTGTATGTAGCCTACTTATAATATGACAGTGAAGATCAATGGTTTACATTTTGCGAAAAATTAGTCTTGATATGCAAACACATATGAGTGTATTCATTCAATCTGTATACTCGAGTGTATTCTAGTCTGGCAAATATATATATATATATATATATATATATATATGCATATATATACACATATATATATGCATATATATACACACACACACACACACACACACACACATATATATATATATATATATATATATATATATATATATATATATATATATATATATATATATATATATATATATGTTTGTAGTCTCCTCAAACTAAATATATGCAACAAATTTTCAAGAAAGGGAACATGGTAAGCACATAGGGAGAAACCAAGTGAACAATGTTCCAAACAAAAGGGGTTTGATAATGGAAACTCATCTTGACTCAAAAGCTGATTTTGAAGATGGTGTTGGTTAAAATTCTTAGAATTTTCTATTTTAATGACTCATATATATATATATATATATATATATATATATATATATATATATATATACTAGTAAACATACACGTGCCCATGCATGTGAAACATCATAAAAATCAATTTTAATTAGATTACATTTTTTAAAACTATCATCAAAAATTTTATGTAAGCAATTTAATCAAAAGCAAGTTTATGTATATGTTTTCATATGTCGACTATGCATCTTATATAATATTTTTAAAATATTCATATTCAGTAACATATTAATAATCAACCAAGGGGTCAAGATGATTATATTCTAATCATTTGATTCAATTGTATTAATTGTTTCCTAAATAGAAATTCAAACCTTGGCGAAATTTATTTTTATTTCATTAAATAAGCTTATATATGTGGTAATCTATTGTGTGTGTGATTATATTTCATTATTCCTTGTGAGAATATACTTATGTGTGTTTGTTTTAATTTGTTATCCTAGTCCAAGTATTCCATCTTTAGAAAATGATAACTATATAGGAAATAATATTGACATATGAGTATATGTAGTTCTAATTGTCCAGCCAGAGTAGCTCGGTTGGTTGCGGCTCAGTAAGTCCCAATGAAGGACCTGAGTTCAAATCACGTCGGAGGTGCTCTACGAAATGAAACTAAATTTAATTGGGCACGGGAGGGGGTGACCGGACCACTCACTGCTCGTATCCCTTGGGGTTACATTGCCGGGGTGGGGTCACCGAAGTGGCTCCTCCTCTAAGGTGGTTCCCAAGTACATCAAAAAAATATGCAATTCCAATTTTTTTGGCCTTTTTAAGAAATCATCATTTGTCTATGTGAATGTCGTACTTGTGATAATTTCTTTCTATAATAAATTATATTTTCCTTTTAGATTATGTAATTATATTATTGTATATAAGGTTGTCGTTAGGACACAAACGCGTAAACTGATTTTTTTACGCAAGTGTAAAAATATATGTATGTATTATTTCTTATTTTAGTCAATACAATAGGCAACTAATCATTTATTTTCAAGATTTATTTTGAGGATTTTATAATAAATCATATCCTACCAAATTTATAATTTACATATATTCATATTTTTAAAATAAAGTGATTTGTATTAAGTTATACTATACTACTTCAAAAATTATCAAGTGATATTTTTTTCATGGTACAAAATGCAAGTTATTACATATTTTATTATATAGTGTTAACCAGTCAAGACATGGAGGAAAAAGAAAAGACGGAGTGAAGATCGAGCTCGCCTTTGATTTTACTAAATTGTGCATGTATTGATAAGGGTGAACTGGTGGATGGAGAGGGGATACATATGCGATAATATTTACCGAAGTGGCTCCTCCTCCAAGGTGGTTCCCAAGTAGATCAAAAAAATATGCAATTCCAATTTTTTTGGCCTTTTTAAGAAATCACCATTTGTCTATGTGAATGTCATACTTGTGATAATTTCTTTCTATAATAAATTATATTTTCCTTTTAGATTATGTAATTATATTATTGTATATAAGGTTGTCGTTAGGACACAAACGCGTAAACTGATTTTTTTACGCAAGTGTAAAAAATATATGTATGTATTATTGCTTATTTTAGTCGATACAATAGGCAAATAATCATTTATTTTCAAGATTTATTTTGAGGATTTTATAATAAATCATATCCTACCAAATTTATAATTTACAAATATTCATATTTTTAAAATAAAGTGATTTGTATTAAGTTATACTATACTACTTCAAAAATTATCAAGTGATATTTTTTTCATGGTACAAAATGCAAGTTATTACATATTTTATTATATAGTGTTAACCAGTCAAGACATGGAGGAAAAAGAAAAGACGGAGTGAAGATCGAGCTCGCCTTTGATTTTACTAAATTGTGCATGTATTGATAAGGGTGAACTGGTGGATGGAGAGGGGATACATATGCGATAATATTTACCGAAGTGGCTCCTCCTCCAAGGTGGTTCCCAAGTAGATCAAAAAAATATGCAATTCCAATTTTTTTGGCCTTTTTAAGAAATCACCATTTGTCTATGTGAATGTCATACTTGTGATAATTTCTTTCTATAATAAATTATATTTTCCTTTTAGATTATGTAATTATATTATTGTATATAAGGTTGTCGTTAGGACACAAACGCGTAAACTGATTTTTTTACGCAAGTGTAAAAAATATATGTATGTATTATTGCTTATTTTAGTCGATACAATAGGCAAATAATCATTTATTTTCAAGATTTATTTTGAGGATTTGATAATAAATCATATCCTACCAAATTTATAATTTACATATATTCATATTTTTCAAATAAAGTGATTTGTATTAAGTTATACTATACTACTTCAAAAATTATCAAGTGATATTTTTTTCATGGTACAAAATGCAAGTTATTACATATTTTATTATATAGTGTTAACCAGTCAAGACATAGAGGAAAAAGAAAAGACGGAGTGAAGATCGAGCTCGCCTTTGATTTTACTAAATTGTGCATGTATTGATAAGGGTGAAGTGGTGGATGGAGAGGGGATACTGAGAGAATGTTAATTCTTTATTATACATTTACGTAATTATAAGGGATGGTGTGATGGAGGGAGAGGGGTTGAGGAGAGAAAATGTTAGGTACGTATTCAGCATACATTCACGCAATAATAAAGAATATAGTGATGGGCCAAGAGTGATTGGGAAAAGGGAGTGTTAACTATAGATTATGTTGGCTTTTTCAAAAGCATAAACAATGATAAATAAATGTGAGATTCTTTAAGAGCATAATAGATGAGAAATAAATGTGAGGATAACGTAAAAAAATGTCACAAGAGAAGTGAGGCAAAAATGTAATATTTTTAAATTTTGGATTATGATTGGTTGAAATGTTTTAAAAAAATAACATTGCTTCTAATTAGATTTAGAAACTTCAACTCCATTCGTTTATGCTCTTGAAAAAACCATCGTTAAATAATAAATTGATAATGCTTTGATTCTTGTGAAGTTAGCAAATGGTGATGTCCTTTAACAAGGAAACTATCAAGGTTAAAACTTTTAAATTATCAAAGAAATTATGAATTTCTTGATCAAGTTCTTATGAAAAATTATAAGACATATAAAGACCAGAAACAATGTGGTGTGCTTTCTTTTAGTATGCCAATACACAATAGGTATACCAAATATCTTTATTATTTTAAACCACGCACAAAAATTGAAACAAATATAGTCATGGTGAACAACGAAAACACATATTTCATTTTGAATTTTAGAGAACTAGTCTGCAGTGAAGAATGGGAAACGGGATGTTATTGATAGCATCCTCACACAATCTATACTTGCTTCCAACATTATAATAATCATTGCGACGATCAATGGCTCCGCCGCATCTTTAGAACATTGGTATTATGGATTTAAACTATGCTTAGGAATTTGCGTTCTCAGGTGCTCTATAAGTAACAAAATGAGCCAATGCTCTGAAGCACAGTGATAACTCACCTAAAATAAATAGATAAAATAAATACTTATTATTATCGATGTAATTAGAGTAGTAATTTCAGTTATGTAAGTAGAATGGAAAATAGTGTTTCCCAATTATGTTTCAAGTACCTAATTTAAAAAAAAAGGCAGCAATAACTTGGATACTGGCTGTGAAAATGACATGATAAATTTTCATCATATCTAGCATATAGAGCTTTACGTTGTGATCAATCTCACTGGCTACCTACTTCTTGAACATTGAAAAGATGTACCTACTAAGTTATTTATTGAACTTCTTCGATCGGCTCTCTATTCCAACACCCTCTTGTTGTTGATGAAACAGTGTCCTAGCGTTGTTCCACTTCACTTTTGTTGATGGCTTCCCGATCACAAGCACCAAAATTTATCAGAATTTTGGAGATCAGTCAGATTGATGCACTCCAAAATGTGGTGTATGCCATCGTGTCAGGTATGCTCGATGATATTTGCTTTAGGTGAAACATAGGACGTTGTGAATCTGAATGAGCATTGGTATTTGCATCCCCAAGATTAGTATCAACTCTCCGATCAAATGACCTATTGTTTGGATGTGAAAACTAAATCTTCAATGTACATACAATGGAGAAAAATCTGTATCCAAACCAAAGGATGTCGCACAGGGTGAGGCAGAGGGAAAAAGCCATAAAAAGCCTAATTCCACGCTCTTATTGAAAGTATGCGCCCTACGCCTGAAAGAATGTGATCAAATAGAAAGCCATTGTTAACAGAGTCGTGAAACAAATATAGCGATTCGTGAGATTTGTTGTGATGTGTCGATTAGAGAAGGCCAGACTTACCATGATGCCAAAGGGCATGTCATATACAAATGGAAGATGCAGACCCAAACCCAACCGTGTACCATTATGTGTTTGGGATCATGCAAAGCAGCATGGTATATGAGAATAAAGTCAAACCATGTGACATTTAGAAGAAGTATGAATTGGATCGTGTCTTCTGCACGTAAATACTCATTTATTATGTAATCACATGTAGAGCTATCTATTCAATTAACAAGGAGCTAGCTATGCATTATAAAAAACAATCTCTTGATGATAAAAAGTAATCGAATTCAGGGATTATCATGTACTTTTTTACTATGTAGATAGGGAACATAAAAAGGTACCCAGTCTGGATGATTCATCCCACGGAGGTTGAAATCCATCGAAGCTTCACCATGGCCTAGTATATCTATTGCTTTGTGCTTAACATTGCCAACATGTAGGGCAGCGACAACAACCCCTTCATCATCTTCTTGTTGTTGTAAACGGAGTATACGAACAAAGAGAGGAGATAACACAAAAGTGGATGGGGTGGCCATCGAGAATAGTTGGCATAGAGAAACAAATAAGAGTGAGGGTGATAGTGGAGAGAATGGGGACATTTTGTTTCATCTACACTATTCATCTGCAACTTGGAGGGTTAGCACACTTGAAAACACTTGATGGCGGCTTCTTGTAAGCGACAATGCTCTCTGAATTCATATATCTGACCTCCCTAGGACTAAAGAACAGGTCTCCATGCCTACAAATACATACAAACAAGCCAAATGTATTATTATATTGTCTTCTGAAAGATAGTGTACATAGGCATTAATTTCTATGGAAAGTACTTATATGTAAGAATAGATAATTTGCCAACCAAAATTCCAGAACAAAGATTGTAAGCACATCTATACAACATAGATCCCAACATAAAAAATTCAGTATAGGGGATAAAAAATAAAGACAACAACAGAGACTTATCAACAATGTCTCCTCTAACTCAAAAGATTATATTTACGGATATTTGTCTTTGAGGTTGGAAATAGTTAATTGGGAGGTTAGAGAAAACATTTGAGAGAATGTCCATGATACCTTCGCAGATCCAAACCCACCAGTCCTGCCTACAGCACGGACAAATTGTCACAGTCGGGAGAGACAACGACCATTGTGTCCCCGAAGTACTGCGTTTCCACAACTAACATCAGCTACGTAACCCGAACAAACACTTCAGTGACGCTCTCGTTAGGGGTGCCATCGTTGGTCTTGGGTGGTTTAATGTTCGGTGAGACGTTTTCCGATGCGTACACATGCTGGAAGAAGTTCTGACAATGAAGCAAGAGTCAGTAAACAACAGGTAGCTCTTGTTCTTAGATGTCATGCTGCTCGTACCTCTCTTATATAATCCAAGCTCCTCCCTTCATAGGCTCCCAACCCGCGGGCATCCAGGAAGCTGTACTTGGGCACTATCTTACTGAACCACGCCAAAAAAACATTGTACGTGTCAATTGGGAAGGTTCAAAGTGTATGAGTTGCGTAGCGTTCGAAGTCGTCGTCATCACCTCTGATCAATGTTGTTAGCAACGATGATGATCTCCGTAGCTTGGTAGGCATGCTGGGTAATGGAGGGCCAGATCCAGCAGCTCCCATCGTACTCCCCCAGTCACTTCAGCTCCAGCGCGGCGCGGACGGCTTGTGCCTTGCCTGCCTCGGAGAGGCCGTTGTCGACGGAGGTCTGGGCTACAGGGTTAGTGTTGATGATCCTGGTGCTTTCGTGGTGGCGGAGAAGGGAGGTTGTTGAGGATGGTATAATGAGAAAGAAAGAAATGGCATCAGTGGCGAAGAAAACTAAGGAGTCGTTCCGTTTTTGTGGTGGCGGAGAAGGGAGGTTGGAGTTAGAAAAGAATAAAAATGGTGCGGCAAATTTAAATTCAAATGTCAGATGGTTGGGTGAGAGAAAAGGGTGTGACAAATTTAAATTCAAATGTCAGAGTTCAAAAAGAGTAGTTCCGTTTTTTCAAAATAAATCATTTTTTGGAAGTAAAAAAGATGGAAAAAATGTGAGTGAAGCTTGAGTGAAGGAGAGTGCAAGCTTTTGCCACATTGGCAAAATAGTGCAACGTGATTGGTTAATATGACTTTGGATATGTGTATTTGAACTACCAGTAAAATTCACTCTTTTTATAGTAGTATATATATATATTTATTTATTTATAATACATATATATATTTATATAATATATACATATATATATAGTAGTCTCCCCAAACTAAATATATTCAACAAATTTTTAGGAAAGGGAGCTTGTTGAACAGAGAGGGATAACCGAAGTGAACAATGTTCCAACTAGAAGGGGTTTAGTAGTGGAAGCTCATCTCAACTCACAAGCTAATTTTGAAGATGGTATTGGTTAAACTTCTCAGAGTTTTCTATTTTGATGGATTCATATATATCTTTTTAGTATTCTCCTCAACTAAATACATGCAACAAATTTTCAAAAAAGAGAACATGTTGTACACAAAGGGAGAACCCAAGTGAAAAATGTTTCAACCAGAAGGGTTTCACTAGTGGAAATTCATCTCAACTCACATGACATTTTTGAAGATGGTATTAGTTATTTTACTTCTTAGAATTTATGAATTTGATGAACTCATATATATCTAGTTATTAGTTTCCTCAAAGTAATATATTTAATAGATTTTCATTAAAGGAAACATGTCCAAGAACAACATGGTTTTGAAGATGGTGGTTTGTTATCTAATTGGTTGACCTTTATAGTTCTATGAAACTAATACTTATTTTGTTATTATAATCTTCAAGATATATATATATATATATATATATATATATATATATATATAAGTTGTTAAAAAAGGCAAAAGGGGACCATCTAAAATAAGTCTGCAACACCAAGGAATGGGAACCTGTATGTGTGTGTTGTTACAAGAGTACATGTTGGAATTGGAAGCGTAAACTAAGCAATTATCTAGGTATATGGGCATGTGATAGTAATCTTTTTACTTTAACCAAGAAGTGGAGAAAGCATCATATAGTTGGATTTGAACGAGTAATGTATGATGTTCGGTTTTGCTTTTATTCAATTAGATATTATACTTGTACTTTACCTATTACTTATTACATTGATTATAGGTTGATTTTAAGTTTTTCAATCTTGATGGGACTCACATTCTATCTTATGAAACAAAAAATCAATTTTGTAAAAGTACTCTTACACAACAATTGAAAGATTGGTGGCATGAGCTGAAGAAAATTACATTCCTGGATACCACTAGAGGAACAACTCTAGAAATATCTAGACAAATGAGTTTTAGATGATGAATGAAAGACATGGTTATTCAATTTTTGCGACCCTAATACATGTGCAAGTTATACATTATCATCACTAGTTTAAAACCACATGAATACATATGCATACTCTTAGATTGTTTATAACTATTAGGTGGATGCAACAAGGAATAAAGTTAATAGAAAGGTTCCAAAACTGACACTCATATCTAGACATATATCTTTTTAGGAACTTGCGTACGATGAGGTCACAAATTTTAATGTTAAAAAAATATATAATTGCATATCTAATTCTGAATAGGAGTTACATATATAAGAAAGTAGACAAAGATTCTTTAATATTCACATTATATAAGAAGTGTCATCAATGAACAGATGGGAACTTTGCAAATGACTACACTGAAGATTGTTGTGTAAGTCTCATATCTTTTGATTCGTTTATATTAGGACAATGTTTAACTATTTTTGTACTAGTATTATCTATTTCTATTTTGTTTAGGAAATACTAGAAAAAAAGGTGCAAGGAAAAAGGTCTGGAGAAAACAAAAGATCCATTGAAATTTATTCCTTCTAAGGATGAAACATATGGTCGACATAATGGAGGGTCTAAAAGAGGTTTTGGCATTGTAATTATAGGAAATGATTAAAAAAAAATCTTTGGTAGATGCATCAACAATTACTAGGACAAGATTAAGAAAAGATATTTGGTAGATGCTTCAAACAAGGTAGTAAGTGATTATGTTTAGATATTAATATGAGAGAAAGAACATCAAATGGAAGAACTACATACCGAGAAGGATCGTGAGATAGAAAGGTTGCATGCTCAATTCTGCATGAATGAGATACATGTAAAAACTAATGTAGTGGAAGACATGTGTTCCCTTTTAAATTTGATTATTGTTTTATAGCAAAACACATATATTTAATCAGTCATAACACTTGGGTGTTAAATTTATACGAGGATGTCACTCATATTCATGTTGTAGAGAGTGTTGGTAAGGTATTCCCAAAGAGTCAATCATTTGATGGTTCACATGACATATACTATAAAGGATTTGGTTAGGACTAATAAAGAGAATCTTCAAATTCATTATGTTTCATTCAGTTATGAGATAATGATGAAACATTATGAATGTCTAAAAAATGAAAATACTCAATGATGTATGTCTTCAAGTACGTGACTTGGAGAATGAGATCATACAAATGTTAAGAGTATGTATATTCTGAATATGTCCCTAGTTGGTTGATACCGTGAAATGTAGATAGACACCAGTAACAGTAAGACTAGAGTGTGGGTTGGTTGATGACAAAATCTCGTTAGTCATGATATGGCATATCAAAGCAAGCACGCATGTACATGTTGTAGAACAATGTGTCTGACAGACACACCTTGAGAGTGACACTTGGAAACCATTATTGGTGGTCATAGTCATCTTTTCATAGTGAAGGTGGTGATTGCAATTCTTAGACCTAAAATCACAACACTCATTACATGTTGTTGGGTCTACTTTGACATCATCAAACATAATCCTAAAATATAGGTTACCATAAAGGTGATGATTGGGTAGCTTTGACACATTGAAAACTAACTGTGAGTGATAGAGATGGGATTTGTCCCTCCTACTTGAGTTTGATATCATGGCCACTTGATAAGTGAGACTGAGAAATGTATGTGCATGTGCATGTGAATAAATATATGACATTGTGGTCACATTATCTCAGACAGTTTTCTCTTGGTTCAAGGAACATGAGTTGAGCATTGAGAGGATGACAATTCCATGCCTCGGGTTCACTCTTGATATCACAGATTAAGTAATTATACAATCACTACAACACCTTACATAGATTGTAGGTTGAAGTTGTTTTCAAGCTTTCCATTCACTTGGGTAGCACTAACGTTTGACTAGGAAGCACTCTCTTCTTATGATGTCATCAGTTAGTTACGAACATTCACTGCCAACCTGATATCAGACCTATAGGGTTACACACATAGGAACTCATCTTGAAGAGGAGTTTATTCTTAAATGATGATTGGATTGATTACTAAAGTGTTTCGATACTCAATTCACACAAAATATCAACTGACTGCACTACCAACCGATTGACTTACAAGTTGAGACATTCGTTTGAGTGCTAGACAATCATCTCAAATGTTAAGACAACTGTTAGGATTGCTATGCTGATCAGAAATTGAATTGGCTAAGTTCTTCCCAAACTAAGGTGTGTACTGACCGGTTCATTTTTTTGAACCATTCGGCTCGACTCGGCTTACGAGATGACGATCTAGGTGAGCGAGATGATCATTTCACATGTGTGAGATCATTCAGTTTGTGGGAAAATTTGTTTGCATCAAGGATTAGTGTTGACGTCATGTCATGCTTTAATCATATTTGAATTGAAAAATTCATATGTGATTAGGAAACATGGCGAAACGACCATCTGGATGTACTAGACGACTATCTCACATGTGAGACGAGCATTTTACATGCAAAATGACTATTTTAGATGTTGCATGTTGTGAAAATTCAAGATGTTTTGGTCCATTCTACGCCCACACAGATCCCGAACTTACTGGGAACACTTTCCTTAACCCTACCTGTAGATAGAGGGGTGTTGGGTGCTTCTAAGAACACAACATAGATATTTGAGAATCAATTTCTCTAACAATTTTTGTCCTCTCTAGCTGTGGTAACCAAGAGAGCCCAAGCAAGTCCTACCCGACAAGGGAGTGATAGCCACATGAGAGAACAACTGAGGATCAGTTTGTGGGAGGGGAAGTTGGTGAATAGTACACCAACGGGAGGGACAACTCTTTTCAGTCAGTTCTAATTGAACAACATGAGTTTTAGTTGGTTCATGTGGACTACTCTAGAGGCAGGAGTCTTTTAGCTACTGTTAGGAGGACAAAGTCAGACTACAGTTGGTGGTGAGACAACATGATACACTATAGAAGTTTTCATGTCTGTTGTTCATGGTGCAGACCAAGAGCTGCACAACCACATTCAAGAGCAACTAGAAGACTGTTGTACAACAATGAGTTGTATTGCCTAGACTTGCTCCAGGACCAAGTATAATCTCATTAAACCATCTTTCCTATTTCATAGTAGTTGACGTGATCTTGTTGTTATTGGAATATGGATAGATAAATTTTTTGTTTCCTATATTATACTATATTTCTGTATTCACCGATAATGGTATCATAGACACATCATTTTACTATGTTCTAGGATAATCGATATGATTGGATTTTTTTATTTTATCATTTATTTGTTGCATAGGAAGTGGATATTTAAAATGTCTCATATGTGTATCTAATAAAAGACCATATATATATATATATATATATATATATATATATATATATATATATATATATATATATATATATATATATATATATATATATATATATATATATGCCATTCACATGTGTAAAATGGTTTTGAAGGTGGATGTGTATCATGGTTATGGCCTAAACCCAATATCTTTGTGTGGTTGGATGGTTTGGTTTTATTCCTATTTGTCTTGTTCTGCATATCAATCATCTACCTACTTATCCCCAATGCAAAGTTAATTAGTTCCTACATTTTATCCCCTCAAATATAACTTGAGGTCTCTATCTACCATGTAACAAGTCTAATAGTAATATAATAGTGAATGACAAAAAAGATAATCATCACAAGACGAGATGGTCAATTTGTGAGATGAGTCAACTGTCTAGAAGACAATGTAGGACAATATGATGGAGCCATTCGACTTCCTGGTGGACTCAGCTGACTGTTTCGAAGGAGTGCAAACATCACTTGGATTGGAGGCTACAAGAACATTCAAGATGACCAACCAATCAGCCAAGAGGCGAGATGACCAGTTCAAGGGTTGAACCGATCTACCCAGATTGGCAAGCACACATGTACACCAACAACAGGTTCATACATGTGATGTGATGATTGACATAGATGGTAGTAATTCCTTGTGGCTCCAAGGAATTATGAGAGACATGGACATAACCAATACTTATGTTTATATTGCATGTTTACATTGTGGGATATAACATGTATTTCATACATACAATATATTTGGTAATTGGATACATATTTTGTATATACATGATATATATAAAATCCTCAATCAAATCATATTAAGTCTAAGATTCTTTCCATTATAAACACACGTGAAAAGCTTATTCAGCTCAGTGCATGTTACACCCTCACACTGTGCACCGTCGACCTCATAGAACTGTGATGTAGATAAGTAGGTTTTGCCTTTGAAGGGTGCATATATATCATGGTGGCTATTAGATCAGGATTAACTGGTGATTCTTAGAGCGTCTATGCCTAGAAGCATATAAATGATCATGGCAAGGAGTTTCACATATCATCTATCAAGAATTTCATATGATGCAATTGGGAAGTTGCTTACCTTGATAATTGACTATGCATTAGTTGGATTATTTTGGATCTTGCTCATTAGAAAATTGTTCGTTGTTGTTTTCTGAATTGATATTTGATAGTTATCAATTTGGATAAAATAACGAGAATGATAGTTAATTAAATACCTAATTAATATCGCAAAAATTTAATCAAATTAAACCGAAGGTGAAGTTTTGACAAAATTGCAAATTCTTTTGTAGAAACAAATGGAAACAAACAACAATCACTTTTCTCTGGGATCGGTCCTTGAGAAGGAAAAGATAAATGGGAACAACTTTCATGATTGGTTCCGGACTTTGAGAATCCTTGTCTCACAGGAGCGCAAGTTCTATGTCCTAGAGATGCCAAAACTAGAAGAACCACTTTCAAATATACCAAGGGTTGACATGAAGGCTTACAAAAAGCATACTGAAGATGTCATGGATGTCAAGTGTGTGATGCTATGTGCCATAACTATGAGTTTTCGAGGTATCATGAGAAAATGGATCTGATTGAGATGGTCACACATCTCAAGAACATGTTCCAAGATTAGGATTGACAAGAGAGTATGATGTCTCCAAGGTGTTGTTCAAGTAAAACACATAGCAGAAGCATATCTAGTAGGTCCTCATGTACTATAGATCATTGGGTATGTGGAGAACTTAGCAAGACTGGGATTCCCCTTGGGTCAAGATTTGGCTATTGACTTGATTGTGTAGTCTCTTCTAGAGTCATATAGTCAATTTGTCATGAACTACAATATGAACGACTTTGACAAGACGTTAATAGAGTTGTTGGGCATGTTGAGAACAACTGAGACACAAATGAAGAAAGACAAGCCAAAGTATGTGATGATGATCAGTAAGACAAAGAGAATTTCTAAAGGAAAAGGCGAAGCCAAGAAGAGTTCTAAAGATAGATAGAAGCCCAAGTCTTTAGATCCCAAAGAAAAGGGAGGATTGAAGAAAAGAGGTGACTATCACCATTGTCACTAGCCTAGACATTGGAAAAGAAATTTCCCTTTCTTGTTAGAGAAACTAAAGTAGAAGAAGGAAGGCATTGTGGCCACCACTTCAGGTTTAAGCACTATAAGATAAATGTGATTACTTCTCCATCTTGGTAGATGATACCAAATAAAGATCTAACATATTTGATGTGTAACATCTAACAAGAAGTAAAAGCGCTTCATGAAAGCACAAGGATGGACAAGGTGGAGCAACAGTTGTTGAAGCTATAGTCTATATGGAAATTTATAGACTAATGAGAAGTAATAGCGTTAGAAGAACGACTATTTCATTATGCCAATAAATAAAAACATTTACTTTAAATCATCATGTGAAGACAGTCGACAAAACCGTTACTGATTAAATGTGGAAGAAAATGTTAGCAGTGGATTATTGAAAAATCACTAAAACTTAAAACCATTTACAAAGGGATCCATTTCCAAGAAACTCTTATAACAATAAACAAATTATTATATATACATTTTAGTCCACAAAGTACATACCATGTACCTTCTTTTCTTGAGGATTACATACAATAGTTGCTCTATTAAATCTACACATGAGCAACATAAAACCTTGAGACATTCAATTCCAAAATCTCAGATCGATCATAAAAGCACTAACTATTGACTACAAGGACCTGAGAGTACAGAGATGACTCATAGGACTCATATCTACAAGACATGAAATTTAGTATTTCCACCTAAGATGTCACTGCTATCCCTGATGTTGTTGTCCTTCCACTGCTATAGGGTTTCTAACTCCTCATCCTCGTCCACCTAAAAAGGTTGGATCCCATGGGATAAGACAATTATAATTGTCCCAGCGAGAGATATAACTCTCCGACAGAAACATTATTATTGTAGAATAACAATATCAAACTGAGCAGAGAAATCTTCATTGAATAGTAGGATTTAATCATTATTAAGCAGAATAGAGCAATATCATCTTGTAGAGTATTACAGCTATAAATGATAAGGCAATAAATAATCTATTCATTCAAGACACAATAAGCAATGTAATATCAACCATTAATTTCTGTAATTCATCCTTAAGCAAATATGCTATACGAATGATTACATTTTACAATCACACTAATGCCCTGAGGAGGAGAAGTATATCGTTCATGCTCCAACCGACCACGATTATGTAAGCATCGGTACCATACAAGGTCAATGGAAGAGACAGACTCCATCACCTCATCTGCCTCGGTCAATGCGAGACCACATGCAAGACATCTCGTGTCTCTTGCTAAAATAGCTTTCTAGGGTATACTGGCAACTTCGCTATAGAGTTATATCCTATAGCATATACTCTCTTCTGGATATGGCCCATAGCCAATGCCTGGTATTGAGGAGTCATGACCCATAGCCTGCTCTTATTGAGATATGGTCCATAACCATTCTTGTGCATAGGATATGGCCCCTAGTCATTCCTATGAGGCGTAAGGATATATTCGCCCATTACACCCACATATTAAAAAATATGCATTCCAAGAGTTCCTGTAGGAAAACCTATTTCACCATCATCAACTACTGACGATGTTGGATCTATGGCCAGGGCTCTACATGATAACATTTCAATTGATTATTTCAGTACATTACCATATTCTTTTAGCATCAGTTAAGTATTCAAACAAGAATTATTATGACAAATTCTACAAAGAAACATGTAATACTTTTATCAAGTATCTTTTAAAACTTTATAAAACATTGGCATCTCAATCCCTCATCTTATTACTGGGAATTCACATCCCTCAACAATACCATCATCAATATCATCATCATGCTTGCTCGATCTAGGTATTCAACCCTTAGTACATCATTGAGCATGGTTACCACTATCAGGTAACTATTACCTCCAGGTCATCTGACCAAGGTATTCAGGATACTTGTTACTCAAGCATCTCACATAGTTTACCAAGCATGTTCCACTTCTTGTCACCTCTCACTAGGCAACAAATAAAGTAATGGATCATAAGGCCCATTAACATCACAGCTCATACCTAGTTATGCTCATCGTCTCATGATACTAGCATGGTTAGTACACTTGATAACAACCATATTAATTTCATATCGACATTATGCAATACAAAGATAACATTACTATTCCCTTATTAGGATTAGGATTTCCCATCTTTATCAATTAGGATTTCACATATCGTAACTCTATATAAGGGTTTCACATAACATTACCCTATATTAGGGTTTCACATAACATCACTCTGTATTAGGGTTTCATATTTCATCACCCTGTATTAGAGTTTCACATAACAGTACCTTGTATTAGGGTTTCACATAACATCACCTTGTATTAGGGTTTCATATTTCATCACCCTGTATTAGGGTTTCACATAACATCACCCTGTATTAGTGTTTCATATTTCATCACACTATATTAGGGTTTATGGTTTCCCATCTTTATCAATTAATTAGGGTTTTATGATTATCTCATTAATCCAAACCCAAAGTTAGTTCTTTCACATATCTTGAAGCACATAGCATTATTTAAGTATTAAATCATACTTATCAATGTTCCATGTACTTAGCAATACACAACATCATCATCATACATTATTAGGTTGACTTAACCTCTCACTAAATACATACACCTATGTTTATCATAGTGTATTGAATTTCTCACTTTCATAGCCATTTAGTGATAATCACTCTAATTATGCTAATCACTTAAATATTTTAGAGGTACTTCCATTGAAATCAACCTTGAGTTACTCTTCAACCATTTACATGGTTTGAGTCAATTAGACCTTCAAATGGTTTGAACCAATTGAACCTTTAAACACTCTTGAAGTTATTTGACCTTCAAATGATCTTTAAGTTATTTGACCTTCAAACGGTCTTGAAGTTATTTGACCTTCAAACGGTCTTGAAGTTATTTGACCTTCAAACAGTCTTGAAGTTATTTGACCTTCAAACAGTCTTGGTCTCAACATCCTTAAATGGTCTGAACAATAGACCTTAAACGGTCTTCCCCTAAATCTTTCAAATGGTTTGAGACCGTTATACTATCAAACAATGTTGATCCCATCCTCCAAATGGTCTTGAAGATTGATCAACCATAAACGGTTTGAGACCGTTTGATCTTTAATTGATTTGAATATTGATTAACCCTAAACGGTTTGAGACCGTTTGATCTTTAATTGATTTGAATATTGATTAACCCTAAATGGTTTGAGACCGTTTAATCTTCAAATGGTTTGAGACCATTTAGTCCTCAAACGGTCTAAGACCATTTGGTCAATTTCACTTTGAAACTGTTAAACCCTAAATTAGGGTTATAATCTCAATTGATTTAGGGCTTTGAACCCAGTTGAGCTAGGGTTCTAAAATTAATTGAATTTTATTGGTTTGAAGTTATTAGGTCATAAGAACAATCAATACTTGAACCTATTGAAACCATTTAGTCTCTAACAGTTTGAAAATGTTTGCCCTCCAATCGCTTTTGAAATCGTTTGGTCACCAAACGGTTTGAAATCGTTTGGTCTAAAACAGTTTGAAATCATTTGACCAACACAAGGTGGAACCATTTTCTCTTGATATTCTTGAGGTGTGTGCTAAGATGATTTCATCATCATCAAGCTTCAGACCTCTGAATTCTACTATCATGTATCTGATAATTTCATCAATTATTCAAGAAGACAATAAAAGATCAACATATGATGAGAAATTGAAATCAATAATAACATTGATGGGTTCAAGTTATATAACCCACCTTCAAAGTAGCTTAAAAGCTTCAAGCTTCATGTATCTAATGGTGAAAGAAGCTCTTTCAACTAGAGAAGGCTCGTTTCCAACTCTTTGGATGCAAAAGATAGTCAAGGTTGAGCATTGGATGAAGAAGAGAAGAAAATCAATGTTGAAATCAGATTTCAACTATCAATTCAAGGTTGAAGATGATCATGGAGCTTACCTTCAGCTCGGGGAATGTTTTCCTCCTGATCCTAAGCTCCTTGGTCATCAGCCAAAGCAAAGTAAGAAAGTGGTTTGCAAAATGGCATTTCAAGTAGGGAGAAAATCAAGTATATGTAATTAATTTTCTAGGAGAGAGAAAGTAGAAGAAAATCCATCCACTTTCTTTGCCACATGCCCCCTCCCTTCCTTGCCTCCGAAGACAACTCCCTTTTCCCTCAATATCCTCATATTTATCCTTTAATTAAAAGCAATCACTTAAGCACCCTAATTAATATAATACTATTATCCATTTTTAGTGGACATTACTTTTTAATTAACAAATGTGAGTGGGTTTCTTCACCTACTTAGGATATTTCAGTGCAACTCAAGGCATTTGGTCGTACTTGCACTATAGGATTTCAACCACAGCCTTTTTAGTTGATGGGCACTTCAATTAATATATTTTTTTTGCTACAAAATAAATTAGGGTTTCACTTATGCTTAAATCTTGATTATTTTATTATCAAGATTATCTCTCCTCAAAAGTAGTTCAAACAAGATGTCCCATTCTTTTTATTTTCTCTAAATGAAACCAGGAAATAGTAGGGACACTTTTGAAGTGGTATTTTACATATTCAGCCCTAGATTTTGGGTAATTTGCAAATTACACCAAAACTAGTCATTTAATGCACAAACATAATTCAAACAAGCTTCTTCTTGGAACTTAGGCTTGTGGAAGACGTACCTCAGCATAGTTCTCATTCTTATGATGCTTCAACACTTGAGGAACGTTTATCATGTAACATTTGGAAAGTAACCCCTCAAATTGGGTAAATTGTACTTTAGTCCAAAATAGATAAAACATTGTTTCACCATTATTCAAATAGGACTAAAATTGAAACTTAAGCTCTCCTTTAGTCTTAATTACTTTTCAAAAGATAAAGACAAGAATATAAATGACTTACTTAAGCAAAACTTATAGGGTTAAGCCTTAAACCAAGTTAGGGATGTTACAATTATCCACCCCTAACAGGGATTTTATCCCCGAAATCATCAAGAGAAAAGAGAAGGGTAATTCCTACTCATCTCTTCCTCCAGCTGCCACGTAGCTTCTTCAATGCCACGATGATGCGAAAGAACTTTCACAAGCATTATGTCTTTCTTTTTCAGCTTTTTGATTCTCCTGTCAAGAATCAACACTAGTCCCTCTACATTGGATATATCATCATTTAATTCTACCTCCACAGGTTGTAAAACTAACTCCGTGTCAGGGTGACACTTTCTCAGCATGGATATATGGAATATTGGATGCAATCTATGTAGTTCAGGTGGCAACTCCAACTTATAGGCTACCTTTCCAATCCGTTCAGTGATTGGATAAGGCCCCATAAATCTAGGAGCTAACTTACCCTTTTTCCCAAATCTAAGAACACTTTCCAAGGTGAGACTTTAAGGTATACTCTGTCTACAACTTGGAATTCCAAAGGTCTTCGCCATTTATCAGCGTATGATTTATGTCTACGTTGTGTAGCCTTTAACTGTTGTTGTATTACTTTAATCTTTTCAATTGTCTGTTGCACTAACTCAGGACCTAAAAGTTGGTATTCTCCCATTTCATACCAGCACAATGGATACCTACAACGTCTACCATATAATGCTTCATATGGTGCCATATCAATATTGTGTTGATAACTATTGTTGTAAGCAAATTCTATTAAGCGTAAGTGTATATCCCAACTTCCTTCAAACTGAAGGACACATGCCCTAAGAAAAATCCTCCAAAGTTTTTATATTCCTCTCAGATTGTCCATCTGTCTGTGGGTGAAAGGCGGTACTAAACCTTAACTACATACCCAAAGCTTTATGTAGTCGTTCCCAAAAACGACTCGTGAACTGGGGACCTCTATCCGAAACAATTGTAGATGGAACTCCGTGTAAACACATTATCTCATCTATATAGATTTGTGCAAGTTTCTCAACAGTATAGGTTGTTTTGACAGGAAGAAAATGTGCTGACTTAGTCAACCTATCAACTATCACCCAAATGGAATCATGACTTTTGGCTGTTCTTGGCAAATGAACCACAAAGTCCATGGTTACGTGATCCCATTTCCACTGTGGTATAGGTAAAGGTTGCATTGTTCCTGCGGGCTTCTGATGTTCAACTTTAACCTACTGACATACTGGACACCGCATAACAAACTCAACTACATCTTTCTTCAAACCGGGCCACCAATACATATCCTTCAAGTTATGATACATTTTGGTGCTCCTTGGATGCATTGCATACATAGATGAATGAGCTTCCTCCAAGACTAGCTTCCTTAAGTCATTGGCATCAGGTACTACCATCATACCATGTAACAGACTACCTCATCATCTGACTCATGAAAACCCTCCCGTTTCTCACTACCATACTCTGACCTGATCTGTTGAATCACAATATCAGTTTGGTGTGCCTCTTAGATTTGTTGTTTCAGAGTAGGTTTTATGTGCTTCTCAGCTAACAATCCAACTAACAAGGATACTTTAAGATGTACATTGTTTTGCCTCAAAGAGACAAACATGTCTCGTTTAAAGCATACTAAAGAGTTCAACTGTGCTTTGTCCATGTTTTGCATTGATGATTTAAAACTTAGTGCATCAGCCACTACATTAGCCTTTCCTGGATGATAATCAATTATACAATCATAGTCCTTGATTAACTCCATCCAGTGGCACTGTCTCATGTTCAACTCATGCTGTGAAAAGATGTATTTTAGGTTCTTATGGTCCATGAAATATGGAATGTCTCTCCATAGAGATAATGTCTCCAGATCTTCAACACATGAACCACAATAGATAATTCTAGATCATGTGTTGGATAGTTTTCCTCATGTTTCTTAAGCTGTCGAGAAGCAAAAGAAATCACTTGTTTATCCTGCATCAACACACATCCTAGACCATTCTTAGAAGCATCGCAGAAAACAATATACCCCTTTCCCTGCTCAAGTAACACTAACACAGGTGCACTGGTCAACCTTTCTTTCAACAACTGGAAAGATTGTTGACACTTGTCATTCCAGACAAAAGGAACATCTTTCCTGGTCAACTTGGTTAGGGGTAAAGCTATAGAACTGAAGTTATTAATGAACCTCCTATAGTAGCTTACTAGTCCTAGAAAACTGCGTATCTCTGTTGGTGTTTTTGGATGTTCCCACTCCAAGATAGATTCTACCTTTTTAGGGTCAACACAGATACCTGAGGCAGATATTATGTGTCCTAGGAAAGATACTTCTGATAACCATAATTCACACCTACTGAATTTGGCATATAGCTTGTTCTCTCTTAGTAAAGTCTGGGCCTAACGAAGGTGTTGCTCATGTTGTTTAGAATCTCTACTATAAATCAGAATGTCATCTATAAAGACTACTATGAATTGATCAAGGAATGGCCGGAAGATTTTGTTCATGAGTTCCATGAATGCAGCTAATGCATTAGTTAGTCCAAATGACATAACTATGAACTCATAATGACCATACCTTGTTCTGAAAGCTGATTTAGGTATGTCACTCTTCTTGATACGTAACTGATGGTATCCTGACCTCAGATCTACTTTAGAAAAGATAGTTGCACCACACAACTGGTCAAAAAAGTTGTCTATCCTTGGTAGAGGATATTTGTTCTTTATGGTTACTTTGTTTAGCTGTCTATAATCGATGCATAATTGCATAGACTCATCTTTTTTTTTTAAGAAAAAGAACCGGAGCACCCCATGGTGAAGTACTCGGTCGAATAAAACCCTTTTCAAGCAACTGTTTTAACTGTTTCATGAGTTCTGCCATTTCAGCGGGTGCCATTCTATAAGGTGTTTGAGCTATTGGTTGTGTACCCGGGATTAGATTAATCTCAAAATCAATCTCTCGGGGTGGAGGAACACCTAGAAGTTCCTCAGGAAACACATCCTCAAACTCCCTAACAATTGGAACATCAGAAAGATTAGGACTTTTTGCCTTGGTATCTATCACATGTGCCAAGAATGCAAAGCATCCTTGTCTCATCAACTTCTCAGCTATCATTGCTAATACTAGACATGTTGGAAGAATCTTTCTGTCCCCTTGAGAGATCCATGTATCACCATTGTCTGTGAACATAGCCTGCATGGAACCACAATCCAAGACAAACTTATACTTTTCTAGGGTGTCCATCCCAAGGATTATGTCAAACCCATGCATCCCAAGTGGTATAAGATCCACCTAAATGCTATGTTCTGAAAAAGAAAGAACACAGGGAGAACATACCTCCCGCAGCACTGTAGATCCAACTAACGGAGTTTTTAATAACAAGTTATCTGCTCTATGACTGACAGTCATATTGCAGTCATGAATCACTTATCGAGTGATAAAGGAATGCGTAGCACCCAGATCAATTAAAATAGATACTAAATAGGATGAATACATATCATAATGAATTAATTCCATCTGACCTATCATGACTCATGGATTGACCACTGCTTCCGGATGATTCATAGCATAGAATCTTGTCGTTGCTGGTTGTCGACCACTCGCCCTATTGTTGGATGTAGATGAGCCAGCTTGGGATGCCTATCCATGTCCTCGAGTGCCACTAGAGAACTATTTCCTCTGGTGACCTTGTTGGCTCTGCCTCGGTTGTTGGCTTACCATTGTGTTTCCAGCTGGACAATCCCTTACTAGATGTCCTACTTGTCTACACTGGTGACATATTCTATTCTCTTGATATGGTCTAAAAGGTCCAGATACTGACGTTGATGTTGTACCGGGGGCCCTATTTAGAGGAAAACTACGGCCCCTACCCCTACTTGACGTCCATTGCGTCTGGGTATTAAACCTTAGTGTTTTTGTTGGTGCAAAAAACCTTAGTCTCTTAAAACTTTCGGACCTCTGTCCTTGGAACTGTGTATATACTTTCTTACTGTTGGCTTGATGCTTCTCAGTCATAGACCTTTCTATCCGCCTAACAAACTCCACAAAGGTGGCAAACCTCTCTCTATTCTCTAGAGCAGACACTGGTGTGGTTAAATCAACATTCAAACCCTTCTCAAAATGTCGAATCCTCTCCTCATCTATAGAAGCCATGTGCAGACAGAATCGTAGAAGCTCCATGAACTTAGCTTCATACTCACCAATGTTCATCAGTCCTTACCTTATCTGCTCAAACTGATAGATCTTCTCATCCAGGTAAGTCTAGGGGAAACTATCTACTAACATATTCACATCAGAATTCTTCCCATCCGACTTCAACACCCAGTCTTTTGCCTTCTTCTATGGCCCACCAATGGCCAACACTCCCTTTCAATAGGTACATCGCATGTCTAACCTTCTCAGCTTCTGGGATATTAAGAATTCTGAAGGCTTTTTCCAACTCAGTGAGCTACAAGTCTGCATCTACTGGATCAACTGTACAAGCATATTCAGTGGGTCCTACCCGACGAAGCTGCTCAAAAGTCTTGTCAACTCCATGTCCCTCATTGTGAGCTGGTGCCCTAGGTGCAGGTGGTGGCATCCTATCCGCCATATGTGTCATAGTTGCCATGAATTTCCCAAATAGAGCATGGAAAGCTGGGTTTTCTAGTGTAGCTTGGTCAAGCTAGGGATGTTCAGGTACTAGTTCTTCTCTAGCCTGATCCCTACACCACCTCCTGGTGCAGCAACACTGCTTTTAGCAGCATGTTCTTTGTGTGATCCAACAATCTTCAAGCTTTACTTCTTCTCCTAAGAGAAAAAGTCACTATCAGATAAATTGAAACACACTAGAATAGACTCAATGACCTTAATCCTATGTCTCTGTAGACTCAGCGAACCTTAAGCTCTGATACCACTAAATTGTGACGACAATCGACAAAACCGTTACTGATTAAATGTGGAAGAAAATGTTAGCAGCGGATTACTGAAAAGTCACTAAAAATTAAAACCATTTACAAAGGGATCCATTTCCAGGAAACTCTTATAACAATAACCAAAGTATTATATATAAATTTTGGTCCACAAAGTACATACCCTGTACCTTCTTTTCTTGAGGATTACATACAACAGTTTCTCTATTAAATCTACACATGAGCAACATAAAACCTTGAGGCATTCAATTCCAAAATATCAGATCGATCATAAAAGCACTAACTATTGACTGCAAGGACCTGAGAGTACAGAGATGACTCATAGGACTCATATCTGCAAGACATGACATTCAATATTTCCACTTGAGATGCCACTGTTGTCCCTAATGCTGTTGTCCTTCCCCTACTGTAGGGTTTCTACCTCCTCATCCTCGTCCACCTAAAAAGGTTGGATTCCACAGCCGTGAGATAATTGAAATTGTCCTAGCGAGAGATATAACTCTCTGCCAGAAACATTATTATTGCAGAATAACAGTAACAAACTGATCAGAGAAATCTTTATTGAACAGTAGGTTTTAATCATTATTAAGCAGAATAGAGTAATATCATCTTTTAGAGTATTACAACTATAAATGATACGACAGTAAATCATCTATTCATTCAGGATTCAATAAGCAATGTAACATCAACCATTGATTTCTGTAATTCATCCTTAAGCAAATATGTGACACGGCTGATTACATTTTACAATCACACTTATGCCCTGAGGAGATGAAGTATACCATTCATTCTCCAACCGACCACGATTACATAAGCATCGATACCATACAAGGTTAATGGAAGAGCCAGACTCCATCACCTCATCTGTCTCGGTCAGTACAAGACCACATGCATGACATCTCGTGTCTCTTTCTAAAATAGCTTTCTAGGATATACTGGCAACTTCGTTATAGAGTTATAGCATGTAGCATATACTCTCTTCAGGATATGGCCCGTAGCCAATGCCTGGTATTGAGGAGACATGGATCATAGCCATACTCTTATTGGGATATGGTCCATAACCAGTCATGTGCATAGGATATGGCCCGCAGTCATTCCTATGAGGCGTAAGGTTATATTCACCCATTACCCCCACATATTCAAAAAAATGTTTCTATTCCAGAGGATGTTGTAGGTAAATCATACGATAACAAGCTATTTATACAAGATATTTTGGAGTTGTTTCATTATGATTGGCTGAATACATCTATGATAGAGCTATGGGTATGGTGAGATCTTGTTTATACATCCATATATCTTGTTTTATATACAGTGATCTGGTTTATTATATATTAAGGCATACGTAATACATGTTTTGTAGCCACTTACACACAATATGTATAGATTTTTCATTTTCCCATGTGGTATTTTTAGTTCCATCTTTGATTAGTCTTGTAGATAAAGACCCTTCTTCAGCTACTTCATACTTCTGTGCTATTTTTAAATATTTTGGTAAAAAAAAGAAGATAGTGATAAAAGCTCCATTCAATGTCGAGTAAGTTTACTTTGCTTATAATTTGGACTTAAGAAAATTACATTTTTATTGTGGATTTTGAGTTATTAATTTTTAACTTTCTTACCTGTAGTGGTAGGCATTGGGAGTTACTAATTATTGTCCCCAAGACGTTCACTGTCTACTATGTAGATCGTACGGGGAATGAATTGAATACATTATATGGACACACAATGAAAAAGCCATTATTCTCATGAGAAATATTTCATATTTTTATATATGTTAACATATGTTATTACACTACTATTTAATTATACAATTTAATGTGTTACAATAACATGTAGGGCTTTACATGAGTTCAAAAGGGCTGGAGGAAAGGTCCCCAAGAAAAAGAACCAACCACTAATTTGGGAGAATGTGAAAGTAATTTCCCGACTTCAATGTATATATTATTTATGTGAACTGTGCTTATTTGTATTTTTGAATATTTTGTATATTTCAATTTATAGTGTGCTACACAAGACAACAGATGGCCATGTGCATACTATGTGATGCGATTTATGGACCTAATCATCAAACATGCTGCAATAGAAATTGATACCATACATAAGGCATTATATATAGTCTCATTAGATAATATGAAATATATCAATCTTATTATATATTATTAATTATATATATATGTCATTCTCTTTGCAGGTGTTTAAAACTGACTTGACTACAGGTCGAATGTTATTAGATGTACACACTCCCTATACGAGGGAAGAATTAGATGATGTAAGAGAAGAATGGGCAAAAGCCATACAAGTAGTGGGAATTTTTAAATATGATTGGGATAGTGATAACAATAATGACGATGATGAATAAAGAATGATATTTCTAAACTTTACTCTCATAATTATTTTTGTGTGAATGTGAATGAATTTTTATGAATTGTCATATGTGTGAATGAGAAGATGATCAATTCATGAATGTTTCTACATGTGTCTGAATGTGAAAAGAGATGAAATGAATGGAACTACAGGTTGCTGAATGTGTGTGAAAATGGAGGAATTTTGAAATGGAACTACTGGTTTCTACATGTGTGTGATGAAAAATAATGTGAATTAAATGTGCTTATACATGTGTGTGATCATAAATTGTTGTCCATCTTGTTAATTTTGTAAGTTTGTGGCCTGTTGTTGGATGATATCAATGGATGTTGTAAACCTGCAGTTCAGAACTAAACTATAGGTTTTGTATCCTGCTGACCAGCCATACAGCAGGCCTACAAACTGATAAGAAAAAAACAAAAAATAGGCATCGATTTTTAATATAAAACTGACAACAAAGACATATACTGTCAGTTATTAACAAAACTCGACATCTATATGGATATAGTGTCGGTTATATATACAAACCGACACAGATGGTGCCCTTACTGACACGTTTTATTGGTGGCGGGAAGGGTTGTGATGTCACTTTTGGTGAAACGCCAACATCTTTGACCTGGATATAATGTCAGTTTTCTAAATAACGGACGCCTATAGTCCCATTTCTTGCACATTTTTGATGGCGGGAAGGGTTAGGGTGTCGCTGTTAAAACCGACACTGAAGGTTTTGACTTTTAGCGGCGCCCACTTGGGTGTCACTTTGAAGCCGATGCCAAAGGCCTTGAATAACTGCCACTAAAGGTCGGTTCTGTACGAGTGTTTTCCCTACATCGCTTCGGTACTCAATCCTGCACGCAACACCTTGGCCCTCAAAGTAGGGTGGACCTCATCCGATCGACACCCTAGAGTATGGGAAAAGAACCACAACTAGTTTCTATGGCTACATTAGGTCTATGATGCCCAGTTGTAAGCTTAATGGAGGTCATCGAGGCTAGTGCATCATCCCTAGAAATCAGTCACCTACCAATATAGGTAGTCTCTTGCTGTCGGTAGTGCATGGATGAAGAGAAGACTGCAGAACCCTCCTCCCTCATGCTCTTATTCAATGGAGCTTCAGAGGCCTTCATTGTTGGTTGTCGAGGCTGTGTAGTGCGTGGGGTACTCTGCCGCAGGGCTGAACACAATCCGATGAAGAGGCATTGACACACGCATACGAGATCCGAAGGAAGTGATGCCAATCTCAAGAAATAAGGAGACTCACGGTTGAATGACCCTTATACCCCGATGTGCCTATCTAGAGCACATGGGTGCAGAGGTAATTTCATCCTATTTCCTTAACCTAGTTGAATAATGATCAAAACATCCTTTTTCTGACGTGTCAATGCCACATTGGTCAGTTAATGAGTATCTTGTGAAATTATAGAAATTGCTTGGATACTCCAATGAAAACAAGTTATATATAAAATTTTATCACCAGAATGAGAGGAACACAAATGAAATAGTTTCATGGCATTAATATGATCCTAGTTATAAAACTATAGATAATGCATGGATCTAATGTGTTTATCTTATGCAAACCTTAGATCTGAGAGATAATATGCTAATTACATTGAATATTTTTATTTCCTGACCTAATCTAATATTGTGAAATACGATGGTTATCTAGGTCTAAATAATATATGATTAATAATGATGATATCTTATGATTTTTAAGTAATAAATATTGATGATACATCTTGATAAGTATAGATCTTAAAACCACATGATTCAATTTATTGGAATCATAATGTGATAGTCAGCCTATAATGGGGTTTAGGGTTTTACCTAAGGCTCAAATTGGTTTTATAACCCTTATGAGCCATGATGTTATGGGATTACCATTTGATACCCTTATTCCTAACCTAAACCTAATTTAACTATAAATCCCATTCTAAGACCAAGGTTAGATCCCTTTTAGTATGTTATGATTCTATGGTGACACTTTACGGTTGTATACAATTATAGATCATGTTGATTGATTGGATGTATGCTTGCTTGCTGAATATACTTGATGATTGGATTACATAAAGTACACCTGAAATATTCTACATGGGAAAGGTACATGGTTATGCTTATGATTACATGTATCTTCTTCTAACATTTTCCTAGGTATCTTGAAGATTGGATGAATGATATATGTTGGATGTTTATTTATTTCATGTAAATTATAATGCTTGTATGAGTATCACATAAATATTCTGAACCCTAGGTTACATTGATCGAAGGGTAACACACATAAGTCCAATGACTGATAGTGGATACACGAGAGATAGTAGACCATATATGGGTTAGAATATGAAAGAAAATACATGTCCATATGTGCAAACAATTGATGGTTGATTATATGTACTTATGATTATTGGATCAACCCACATACCACTATAGAAATATGTTGATGGTGTTTTTTTTTCGACATTTTAGGTAGTTGATACACAAGATACAAACATGAAGATAAAGATGAAATCTATGGAAGGTAATAAAGCTATGCATGAGTATTAGATAGATTAGTATTTCTTATCTCACGTATAAGGTAGTTTCTTATGTTAAAAATTCATGTAACTCCTTTGATGGTTAAAAATTTGAATTTATGTATTCATTCAATGTTAATTTAGTGGAATTGTTTACTTTTATTTATTATTTTTCAAATATGATCCAAGAAATTAGTTTAATGATCCTCGACATTAAGGTCCTTTATACACTCAAAAGTGGGGGTTCTTTCATTTGATATCAGAGCCCATATTTTTCAAAAAATAATTAATAGTTTTTAATCTAACGTAATATATAGAAATATGAGGGAGTTATTAGGAAATTTTATAAAGGTAATGGTGTCTAGAAGGGACCACTACCGGGGACTGAAAAAATTTCCTCCGCACCACTAGTCATCTTACGTGAACTCCAGACTCATGCATCCTACCTGGCCAAAGTCAGAAGTCTTTGCCTGAAGTAAAATACCTCTAATGTTCCATCTCATCTTGATTCATCCACTTCACATCCTCTTTCTTAATAAACCCTAAAAGAAACTTCCCTCCTCATCTCAAGTTAGGGTTTTTTGAGAAAAAGTAGGATTAAGGCATCCTCCTCCAATTAATGTACATATAATGTGAGAATAATTGAGTATATGTGGAAATCAATTCTACATGTAATGAGGAAATAATAGTGTACATGTAATGTGGAAATAATAATGAATGTGGAAATAATGATTTAATGGGTTTCAAGGGTAAACTCTAGTTGGAATGGGGATTGAGCTATGAAAACTCTAGAGGGTTAGGGAACATGCTCCCTAACCTTAACACAGAACCCTAACCATGAGAAATGGGAATAGTGTGGCTGGAACGGAAACCCTACCCATGTGGACCCAATTTGGGTAAGAAAAAAGAGAGAATACTTTTTTTGGTAACCCATGCGTGAGGGATGTGTGTGAAAGAATATGAATATAAATGAGGTTTAATAACTCAATAACATAGGCATGCATGCATGTCGAGCATGACATTCATGTAAAAGGTTTTAAGAAAAATAAGAAACCAATGGTCATACATGAATATGGAAATATGAATATAACTTTCTCATCCTAATGCTATCTCTAGAGGAATGAATGGATAAAGAATACTCCCAATGAATGAGCATGAATACCCTCCATGTGAGTGGGTATACCACAAATATTGCACAAATAAAGGTTGAGAAGATATAATATAAAATGTATAAATGAGTTAGGTAACTCAGTCTACCTTGCATATGGCTATGTGGAATCAGGAATTTATGAGAAAAAAATTTAAGAAACATAAGCAACCTATGAATAATGTATTTATGGATGTAACTTGCTCAAACCCAATATCGATCTATGGTAAGATAAAGAGCATGGGGTGAAATAAAGTCATACTTAAAAATGATTATGAACCTAGCACGAATGGGAAGGTTGCTAAGGGGCCAAGCCCGGATGGGATGGTCATATGAGGTGTCTAGCTCTGATGAGAAGACCAAAGAAATACCAAGCCCGAACATGATGGTATGAATGTCCACTGGTACTAAAACCCTAAGGAGTGGTTTATCCATAAAGAGGCTCCCCTAAAGAGAGGGCACACCATTGAGAAAAGAGTACAAGTGTAGGAAGGTTAAAATAGGAAATACTTATTTATCATAAAAAGATGATGATTTAAAATATGGAAAATCTAAATATAACATGCCCGAACTCCCATGCCATCACCTAAAGTTTGAATATGGAAAGAAAGTCATGACCAAGCCCTAGAGGGGAAGGTCTGCAAAGATCAAACCCTGGAGAGGAAGGTCAAGAAAGGTCAAGCCCATGGATGGGAAGGCCGTCATGGAACCAAGCCCCGGGTAGGGAAGGAGACCTCAGTCTGTAGTGTATACTACCAAGCCCCGTATAGGGAAGATCACAAAAGTTCAAGACTTAGATTGGGAATGACGGTGAGGCACCACGCCCCAGGAAGGGAAGGTGGCCCAGGTCCATGGTGACAAAACATTATGAGAGGTTATTCCAAAGATTGAGTTAAAAAAAGAGTTGAGATGTTATAATAAAACCAATGTATAAATATGAAACCTTTAAGGCTAGTGTGCCAAACCCATGGTGTGTCAACCCATGAGTAGGAAGATGACATATGGGGGAGGCAAAACCTTAGATCTTGGGTCCAGGTTGTGGTTATAGAGCCTATCTTCCTCTTGTGAGACAGAAAGGAACCCTAGGTTAGGACCTTCTCTAGAAAGGTCAGTTGACCAATAAAAAATTGAGATTGAGGTAACATAAATGTCGCATAAAGTGTAAGGAAATAAGGGTATAAAAGATAAAAGTACATGTATTGAATATGATTCTTCAAGACCATGTATGCCATCTCTAAGGGACATGAAGAAAAGTCTCTATGGATGCGACTGACAGTATAAGAATGAGCCCGAATGAGAAACTTGACATGAGTCCAATAAGGGGACATAAAATGATCATTGAGCATAATAAGATATGGAGGAAATCCCTTTTAAAGAATTACATATGATAATGTGCTTGCAAATAGTTAAATTTGTGACATATCAAAGAAACCCTTGGGAAGGGTAGAGGCCTAAGTCACTCTGAAGGTCAGGTAGAGTGTATTAAAGCTACATAAGACTGATGGGATTAGGAGTTAATTGAGACCTGAATGCATGAGACCATGTGGTCGGGTGGTAATAGATAGGCTTGCCCAAGGTCCATGACTCAGGAGATTACCTACCTTCATGATGTTCATGTGGCCCGATGGGTAAATGTCAGAGGCACTACCTAGATGCATAAGGATAAAATCTCTCTAAAAGTACCTATAACCCTAGAGACCTCGTGGAAGTGGGTAAGGCTCATAATACGTGAGGTGTAAATATAAAAGATACAGAAGTCATGTAATAATGAAAGGAGTTATGTACAAACTCAAATGTAAGAAAGGAACTTGACTTCATAAGAATATTGTGGAATTAAAAAGTATGTATGGTTAGGATTAATGATGAGAATGATCCAACTTAAAGTATGAAATTTTAGGATAATGTGTGTTACGCCATCTCTTCTCTTGGAATGGGATGAACTTTGTACTTGGGTTGTTGTCAAGAGCTTATTTCCTCCAATTATAGGGGAGAGAGATTGGGTAGGCACATGTTGTGATTAGATTGACATATGATATTGAATATCTTAAGTTGAACTGAAGGACATGATTTAGGATTGGAATTTTTACCTAACCCTTACATGAGAAAATAAATGAATAATAGGTTAGAAACCTAGGTGAAATGATAGTCACCAAGTGGAATTGAAAGCACAAATGAAAAATGAAATAAGTAAGAGATATATATCATATAAATACTAAGGATGGGAGTATACATTGAATTGAATTCAAGTACCAACCTTAGTAATAATGTGAGAAATTTGCATATCAATAAAAGATGTTAAAGATAATCTATGTAGGGTTTCTAACCCTCAGTTATGAAAATTGGTTGAGTTATCCATCACCTTATCCTTACCGATTGTGAATTTTGGGGACACAATTCCTTTTATGGAGGGGTGAATCTAATATCCTTAATTTTTTTAAAATTGAATTATATTAAATCAATTGATTTATAAATCTCTCAATGGTATTATTGGTGGAATAATAATGTTAATCACCTTGGTGGAATGGCTGCTTGTGGAACAAGACAAATAAATAAAAGGAGTTAATATATGATTAAATACTAATGGATTTTTGGATATGATAAATGAAATAATTACCACGTTTTCACAAAACAAAAGAAATATGGTGCTTTGGACAATTAAATGAATAATGATCTTTCTGAGAGAGGCAACATAATGCTTAATACATCAAATGTAAATATTTTGATTTTACTTTTTTTATACTTGGAAACAATAAAAGGAAAGAGAATTCTAGAAACTTATAGAAAAAGGACATTCTATGAGATAATGGTTTGTTTTATAATAATGTTTTATGCACAAAATACATCCCAATAAAACTAAATATAAATTGAGGAATATAATGGTGAGTTTCAATGGAATAAATGTGATTGATTTGTTGGATACGTCAAAAAGAGGATTTTACAATAAATCTTGAAAAACTAAATATGAGTTGGATAGATATTAAATGTCATTCATTTCATATCCAGCATTTTCAAATCAATGTTTTATGGAAGATGGTGGTTTCTTACACATGGAAAAGAGATTTAAATATTAAGATTTGATGAAGTAAGAAAATATAGAAAGGCATGTAGTTAATTCTTTCCAACATGTATGTCTCACCACTTTTGGAAGAGAGAAAAAAGGGAAACAAGAAGGAAGAATGTAAGGGAGGGTATGTGTATATATACATATACATATATATCTATATCTATATCTATATATATATATATATATATATATATATAGACACACACACACACACACACACACACACATATATATATATATATATATATATATATATATATATATATATACATATATATACATATATATATATATATACATCCAACCATAGTAGCTTGGGTGGTAAGAGCTCGGTAAGTCACAATGAAGGACCCAGGTTCAAACCTGATCGGAGGCACTTTGTGAATGACAACTCATGCTGATTAGGCGCGGGTGGGGTGTGACTGAATCACACCCTCTCATGCCTCGAGAGTTTACCATGTCGGCTCTCTCAGGGGTGGGTTCTCTCAGTCATATATATACTAATAAACACACACGTGCCATGCACGTGAAAACAAAAATTAGTTGAATTTTCATTAGGCAACTTAAAATTATACATATTATATTTGTAAATATTGATATGAAAAATATTAGTCGATTCTATTTCATGTTACAATTATTCATATAAGACGTTTTTTTGGAATACACTATACTACATTGATATCTGTGGGATGAATACAATTTGAGATATTTTTCTAACTAAAAAATTAAAAGTTAATAAATATACTCTTTATTTGAGAATATTTACATCATGATTTTTGTTAAGTTGTTAGTTGGTTTGTGTAAGTTTAATGTAGGAAGCAATAATTGGATATCGCAGTTATTTCACAGATATTATAATACAATTTTGGATAATGCAAGATATAGTTTTTTATTTACTATTTTATGTTAAATTAGAATACTTATTTGTTATAATCATATCACAATTTGATTCTTCAATTACATATGAATTTATGTGGTCTACGTCTGTTTCCCTTATTGTTTTTTCTTTGTTTTTTAATCAATATGGTTATTTTTTTCAAAATATAAGAGGCCCTTTATTTCTCCTCATTTTGGGTTGTCTTATGGGATCATACGTTACTTTACACCTACTTTTGTAATTTATTTAGTTTCTCTTTCTATTGTTTTTCTTAGTTTGTTAATCAATTTTTTGTTTTCACATAGTTATTTTTTAGAATAAAAGAGGCTATTTTTTCTCTTCATTTTCGGTCGTCTCATGGGATCTTACATTTTCTTTCCACATAATATCCTACTTGTTTTTTTGCTGAGATAATTATATTGTTGTGATTGAGAGGAGCTTAGTTACTTCATGTGTGTATATTATTCAATTTATGGAAACTATCTTATTTGCATATTTGGTGATCTCAAATCAAACAGTGGTAGTATAGGAGGCCTTCTATACTTGTTCTATGGACAACCAACGACAGTCTAACATTAACACCCAAATTCAACTCTTGAAATAAAATAACTGAGAGAGAAATTATTGATTTATAATAGAACAAACTCTTTTTTACCATAGTGAATTTTGATTGATTTCCTACCATATTTCTATAAGAGAACTCCTACAGAATATACATCCTTCGAAAATGATGCATTAATTAATCTTGTATTTAATTCTTATGTATTGATTATCCCATGTGATGACATTACATGAAGGAAAGAGGTTCAGGATACAATTTTGGGAGTGTGATAAATCCTTGACCATTGATGATGGTAAGATATCCTTTGTATAAGGTAACTAAGAATTCCGTACCTAACTATTCTTCTCACAAAGCCAGCCTTCTTAAATTTCTGTACCCTAACCTGTAGGCGAGAGTTGTCTTCCCTCTAAAGCCGTCGACGAGCGCTCGTGTTATGGGCCTTCTCTCTGTATTCTTTCAGCCGTCTCCGGACCAGACATCGACAGAAGTCCCTGACGAGCAGCGCGACATAGAGAGTGGCCTTTGTTGTAAAACCTACCAGGACGGCGGCGATGATCTGTTATTGACAGAGCAAAGTACCAGCGGCGATTGTAGTAGCAAGGGCAGAAGACAATGGTCTGATCTACCTCCTGATCTGTTGGAGTATATATCTTCCCGGCTTAGCCTCCCATAATTCCTGATCTTCCACAGCGTCTGCGGACAATGGTGGCGCGCTCCGTCAGCGTCAGTCTTCTCGTTCATGCCTCACCGGTAGTTGCTCCTTTTCTATGGCCGATGTGATCCTGCACAACCATCTGGCATCAGAAGCACCAACAGCTGCTTCTTGTTCAACATACAATGCCCCTCTCGATCCTTGTCAATGGAGGTCCCCGAACTCGAGGGGTGCACTTGCGTCACCTCCCGTGGTGGTTGGCTCCTCCTCCACCGACGTCCACAAATTGGTTTCGTAGGAGATACCACCCTCTTCTTCTTAAACCTGTTTTACTGGAACCCTCCTTGACCTTGGAATGAATCGGCTTCCAACGACGAGAAGGTCATCCAATTGTACAATTTGTCTTGTTTAGCCCAAGCCCCATTCCCATCGTCGTGCGCAGCGATCACGGCCTTGCCGGCGACAGTGTCGTCCTCAATTCCAGTTGCGTCTCTGGAGCCTCGAACATCGTCGTCGTTAGCCTCCTTCCTATGGGTGTGGGGCCGGATCGGGGGCATCGTCTTCCCTTCGGTCGGGGCATGGTAAGGGGGTGGTGTGCGTGAGTGGCGGTAGGGTGACAGGGTTGGTGAGTCGGCGGCGGAAGGGGACGGAGGGTGTTGGCGGTGTGTGTGGTGCCGCTTTTCCTGCGTGCCCATTGAAGGGATGGGAAGGGAAGGTACCCGAGTAGGCCGCCAACACAGGCGGAGAAAATGCTGATGATAATGAGGTTGTTGGCAGGATTGGTAGGAGAAGTTGTGAGAGAAGGGGAGAATTCTAAAGCAACCGCAGACATGTTACGTCAGTGAGGAGATAGTGGCAGATTTGAATTTCAAGAGTGAGTTTCCGTTGTTCGAATTAAATGGTTTTTTTGAAGTAAAAAAATTCAAAAAAATGTGAGAGCGTCTTGAGTGAAGGAGAGAGCAAGTTTTTGCCACGTTGACAAAACTGTGGTATGTGATTGGTCAATATGACTTTGGACAGGTCAATCTTGAGTGCAGGAGAGAGCAAGGCTCATAATACATGAGGTGTAAATATAAAAGATACATAATTCATGTAATAATGAAAGGAGTTATGTACAAAGTCAAATGTGATAAAGGAACTTGACTTCATAAGAATATTGTGGATTTAAAAAGTTGTATGGTTAGGAGTCATGCTGAGAATGATCCAACTTAAAATATGAAATTTTCGGATAATGTGTGTTACACCATCTCTACTCTTGGAATGGGATGAACTTTGTACTTGGGTTGCAGTCAAGAGCTTATTTCCTCCCATTATTAGGGAGAATGATTGGGTAGGCACATGTTGTGCTTAAAATCGACATATTATAATGAATATCTTAAGTTGAACATAAGGACATGATCTAGGGTTTGAGGTGTTATCTCACCCATATGTGAGAAAATAAAAGAATAATAGGTTGCAAACCTAGGTGAAAAAATAGTCACCAAGTGGAATTGAAAGCAAAAATGAAAAATGAAATCACCCAGAGATAATATCATGTAAATATTAAGGATGTGAGTATACTTCGAATTGAATTAAAGTACCAACCTTAGCAATAATGTGAGAAATTTGCATATCAATAAAAGATGTTGAAGATAATCTATGTAGGTTTTTTAACCCTACGTTGTGAAAATAGGTTGAATTATCCATCACCTTAACCTTACTGGTTGTGAATTTTGGGGACAAAATTCCTTTTAAGGTGGGGTGAATTGAATATCATCAATTTTAGTAAAATTGAATTATGTTAAATCAATTGATTTATAAATCCCTCAATGATTTTTGGTGGAATAATAATTTTAATCTCCTTGGTGGCATGTCTGCTTGTGGAACAAGTTAAATAAATAAAAGGAGATCACACATGAATAAGTACTAATGACTTTTTGGATATGATAGATGAAATAATTGTCATGTTTTCAAAGGAAAATAAGATACATGGTGCTTTGAATAATTTAAGGGATAATTATCTTTCCAAAAGTGGAATCATAATGTTTAGCACACATATATATTTTTATTTGACTTTTTTATACTTGGAAAAAATAAGAAAAGGGAAGAGAATTGTAGAAACTTAAATAAAAAGGACATTCCAAGAAATAACAGTTCATTTTATGATAATGTTGGAAAAGAGAAAGTTTTGATGTATAAAATACAACCCAATAAAACTAAACAGAAATTGAGGGCATAATGGTGAGTTTCAATGGAATAAATGTGATTGATTTATTGGATATGTCAAATAGAGGATTTTCCAGTAAATACCAAAAAATCAAATATGAGTTGGAAAGATATTAATTGTCATTAATTTCATATCTAATGATGTCGAATCCATGTTTTATGGAAGATGGATGTTTCTTTCACATGGAAAAGAGATTTAAAGATTAAGAGTCCACAATGTAAGAAAATATAGGAAGGCATGTAGTTAATTCTTTCTAATATGTATGTCTCACCACTTTTGGAAGAGAGAAACAAGGGAAACGATAGGGAAGATTGTGAGGGAGGGTGTATATATACATATGTATACGTGAAGAACCCACTGAGGAACCAATTTAGTCATCTCACCTCTCCCCTATGACACCCTATTAGATCGCCATCTTCATCTTTTCCTTTCTCTTTCTATGAGAGTGCAACTTAGTGTTTTGTCTAAAAACCATGTAAGGGACTAATAGAGCCCAGCCTCGCCATGACACCTAGCTTATATCTTCCACTAAGAAGCCTACAACCTCCTTATTTGAAGACATCCAGCCATCCCTACTAGATAACCCTGCAAGGCAATAACAGTAGGTCATGATTCTAGCCCTAGCCAAGAACATTGGCATGCTCTTTTCTAGTCCCACCGGTAGTGCTTTTGTAGTCGCTCCTCTACAAAGCACCTTGGCCATCCAAGAAGGTTGGACCTCATCCTATCGGTGCCCTAGAGTTTGGGAAAAGAACCACGACTGATTTCTGAGGCTGAGCCAGGACTACGACGCCCAGTTGCAGGTTTAATGGAGGTCATTGAGGCCAGTGCAACATGCCCAAAAATCACAAACCTATCCATCTAGGTAGTCCCTTGCCTCTAGCAGTGCAGGGGTGAAGAGAAGACTGCATAACCCTCCACCCTCACTCTCTTGTTCAATGGAGCTTCAGAGGCTACCGAGACTGTGTAGCGCGTGGGGTGCCCTAACAAAGCGCCGACTGCAACCCAATGAAGAGGCATTGATGTGCGCGTACATCATCCATCGAAATTCACGTCGACTGCAAGGGAGAAATAGACTCATAGTTGAATGATCCTTTTAGCCCGGGGCTCTTGTCCTGAGCATAGGGGAGCAGAGGTAATTTCATCCTATTTTTTTAATTTAGCCAAATAATAATGAAAACATCCTTTTGCTGATGTGTGAGTGACACATTGGTTACTTAATGAGTATCTTGTAAAAATTATAGAAATTGCAAGGATACTCTGATGAAAACAAGTTATATATGAAATTTGATCACCATAATGAATAAAAATGAAATAGTTTCATGGCCTAAATATAATCCTAGTTCTATAAGTGTAGCTAATACATGGATCCAATGTGTTTATGTTATGGAAACCTTAGATCTAAGAGATAATATGCTAAGTACATTGAATATAGTTATTTCCGAACCTAATCTAATGTTGTGAAATACAATGTTGGTCTAGGTACTAAATCACATATGATTAATAATGATGATCTCTTATGCTTTATAAGCCATTATTAAAAACGATTACAGTCAAATGACGATACATCTCAATAAGTATAGATCTTAAAACCACGTGATTTGAATTATTGGAATCATAATTTGATAATCAACCTATAATGGCGTTAAGGATTTACCTAAAGCTCAAATTGGGTTTATAACCCTTATGAGCCATGATTTTGTGGAATTAGGGATTGATATCCTTATTACTAGCCTAAACCTAATATAGCCCTAAACCCCATTCTAAGACCAAAGTTAGGTCCCTTTTAGTATGTTATTATTATATGGTGACTCTTTAGGGTTGTATATAATTAAATGTCAAGTTTATTGATTGGTTATACACTTTCTTGCTGACTATACTTGATGATTGGATTGCATAAAGTACACCTGAAATATTCTACATGACAAAGGTACGTGGTAACGTTTATGATTACATGTATCAACTTCCGATGTTTGTCAAGGATTCTCAAAAATTGGATGAATGATATATGTTGGATGTTTATTTATTGCGTGTATCACATAAAGTAAATAATGATATTTTAAAATGTTAGGTTACATTGATCGAAGGGTAACACACATAAGTCTAATGTTTGATAGTGGATACACAATATATAGTACACCATATATGGGTTAGAATATGAAAGAAAATACATGTTCTTATGAGAAAATAATTGATGTTTGGTTATATGTACTTATGATTATTGGATGAACCCACATACCCATATAGAAATATGTTGACCGTGTTTTGTTTGTCGGCGTTTTTGGTAGTTTATACAAAACATACAAACATGAAGATAAAGATGAAAACCATGGAAGGTAATAAAGCTATGCAGGAGGATTAGATAGATTAGTATTTCTTCTCTCATGTATAAGGTTGTCAAAAATTCATGTAACTATTTTGAAGGTTAAATTTTGAAGTTATGTATTCATTCAATGTTAATTTAATGGAAATTTTTTATTGTTATTTATTATTTGCTAAATCTGATCCTGGAAATTAGAGTAAGGATCCTCGACTTTAATGTCCTTTGCACACTCAAAAGTTGAGGCTCACTACAGCAAAAATGCCCATCTGGCCTTTTAGAAATGCCTCTAAAAAAATAAATGCCAGTAAACATGTTTAGTGGAATTTGTTGACACTTAAAAAAATGCCTCTAGTACCAATGCCACTAGAAAGATAGTGGCATAAGTTGTAAATGCCACTAAATGTTTGGCATTAGTGGCTTCCAAAAAATGCCAAATGAAGGCCACTAAAATATCATTTGGCATTTATAAAAAAGCCACTATCCATCTATTGGCTTTTATACAAATGTCACTAATTTGTATTATGTTGTTGTATGAAACGATTCTTTTTTAATGTAATGGCATATAAAAAAGCCACTAATGACATACTAGTTCTGTATTACTACATTTTCATGGTTTTTACTCACTAAATTTTTAGTTCATTATCAGGTTTTCTAATTGAATCCAATGCAACCGAACCCAATTTTCCTAAAGTATGAATTCTTCATTTATAATCAAATCACAATTACATGGGGAGGACCTTTTACCTTTCCCCTTAGATGGAATACAACACCAATGATATACTTTCATAAAACATTTTTCTATTCAATACAATAACTTCTACATCATTGGATCTGTCTCTTCCATTATATGACTATCTACTTTTCGACATGCTGACTTTCGAGCTCCTTCAGGAAATAGCTGTATGTGTTGGTAGAATCCATGATCCACCTCCCAGAACCATTGGATAACATGTGATGCATTGTTGTAGCTGGAGTAATCTATATTCTGAAGTAATCAATAACCATGATAGAATTGAAATTGATGTCTCTAGAAGATTATGCATTGTTTTAGCTGTTAAAAACCTACATCACTTGAAAATGATTCAAACTCATGTCAGGTGCACCTCAATTATAGCATGTATGCAATAAAACGAGTAATAGGGAAAAGTTGGTGTTTATTGTCTGGATTTAGCATGTATGCAATAAAACAAGTAATCTTAATAAGTAGTTGTATCGGAAGACTAGCATGAACAACATATTCAAGACCATAGTGGAAACAATAATAGATAGCAACTTGCATGGGTTCTGATTGAAGGAACTCATCTTCAACCATACTTGCAGCCTCAAAGACATCTTCTACATCTTCAAATGTCTCTTTCCAGTGGTTTCCCCTCAAGCGCCCAGCCTCCACCTGCAAGCAAGCTTGCCGATTTAGGCACCATGTTACCTTCTTCTCAGCCAATTGTGCCTCACGGGTAGTTTTTTGCTTTGCATAGTTCAGTACATGTACAAGGAGCACTGGCTAACACCAATTATAACAATAATTACATAGATTAAGTATACCACAGTTGCTTCAGCAACCCATTCAGCAAGCACCTTCTTTGATGGCACTTCAACGGTAGGGACAAACATTACAATCACGCTTGCAACCTTCTCAACCATCAAATTCCCAGTATCAACAACGGTTGCAGCTGATTAATTCATTGAGCTTGAGTCAGTAGCAGTTCCAACTCTTACCTCAAGGTTTCTAATCATTTGTTCTCCAAAAGCATCGCTGGGATGAATCTATATCATAGTGAAACACACAAGTTAGTATAGACAACTATAAATGAGTGATTGAAAGCATGCAAAATAAAAGATAATAAAAAAATTATAGAGGAAAGAACATGCTCATATAAGAAACATACTACATTTGAGAATGTGTTTGTAGCCCATCTAACTATAGCACAGGATGAATAATGATCCAAGTATATTAATACACATTCTACAATTATAAATGTGAGAAAGCTGATGACAATATCATAAACACTAAAATTATTCAAGAGAACCATATGACGAGAACTCAAAAAGATCAGCAGCACAAATAAATTTGGAACATAGTAAAGTGCATCAATATCCTTATATGATACAACCTTCAATCCAGACACATCTGTCATAACACCAACTGTGATGTGTGTTTAAACTCTAAAGAATCCACAATCCATATAATGACCCAATGCACTCATGCTGAGAAGATTTGGAATGAACCTGAGAATAGAAGGTTAATTAGTGGCACACCTACCAATGATTTTAATGATTTGATCAACTGGGTTATAAAAAAAAGGGACAATAAAACTCTTGTGGACTTCACATCTTTGTGTTTGGTAGCTTGGATAATTAGGAACAAAACTATCTTCAGTAGCATGACTGTTCAGCCTTACTTGACATCTCACAACATTCTTCATTGGGTTCATAGCTTTGTAGACATGAGGCTACAGAACAGATCTTTTAAAAGCACTAATGTGGACAGAAAAGAATGCAAGTGGTGTGTTCCTCAGGTGGGCTACATAAAAATCAATGTGGATGCAACCTTTATAGTTGATAAAATGGTGTGGTTGGTTGTTGTGTTCAGGAATCATAGCAACAAGGTGATAGCCAAGTCCAAAGCCTCAACCTAAGTACAAAGAAAAAAGTTAAACAAAAAAATACATGTATCCTTGTTCTAGATGGTTAAACAAAAAAAAACCATGCTGAAGGTGTTTGTTTAGTGTAAAGCAAATAAGGGCTTGTTTAGTATAAAGTAGCAAATAATAAAGGAAAATAATTTACCTACTGACTCATCTCAACAATGCCCCCTACATTATCAACAATAGGTCCAAACAAATCCATGGTCAATACATATGAAAATTATAGATATTAACTAAGAACAACTTTTTTAGAATGTTGATGTTTTAAAATCATTGTACTTTATAAATGATATGATATACCCATGACACTTATAGTTGCTAGCATGGATGGGTGTTCCAACAACACCCCATGGAAATCCCGAGTTGAATTATGAATCCATTAATTTACAAACTAATCTAGCTATCTTCATGTTCATTTCAGTATTAATCTATAAGTTATTGTAATGGCCATCATGTTTACACATATTTTATGGTAAATAGTTAATAGGATAGTTAGTGGTGCAGAAAACAATTTGTATATGAGGACAATTGGAATATAACAGTGGAATTTTATAGATTAGTGTAATGTTCAAAATATATAGTTTAAACTAGTACCAAAAAACATGAAATAGAAAATTTCAACACACAAATTGACAACTTAGGTACACCATGCCAATATTCCTATTTAGAAAAGCTTCCAATTTACCTCTGGCCGTAAAATGCGGTCTACTTCTAAGAATAAGTCTAGCTGGAAGCATATGCATTTATGATGAATCTCAAGTGACAACAGGCCACGAGCATGCACCATGTCATAAGTTCTTGGGTATGTCATAAATGCTTCACCCCTATGTCAAAAGAAAGCATTGATCAAGACCTTCAACTGATAATACACAAGCAAACATCGACCATGATTCCAAAATGGCTTGCACAAAAAGATATCACAATATCTAAGTTATCAAGCTTTCAAATAAGTAATTGTTAGACACACATTGGATATATCTACTTTTCAACCTCATTCATATATATCATGAGCTTCCAAACATTATCCTCAAATATGTGTATTACACTGATTATGCTTATAGGCTTAGAATCAAGTTTTGTCAGCCATTATTAATAGTCATTTTTATATACTTATAGATGACCACAGATTAACCCACATCAACAAACATGATGAGACTAAGCCCTAGATAATGAAGATGATAATGATAGAAGAAAGCACATTAACATCAACGTTCAATTAGGTTTTCAACAATTAACAGTACATCTATTATTCAGTTTCCAAATCAGTGTATTCCTAATTCTGATTACCTAAACCAACAATGTGGATAAAGAGATGATTGAAGAGCTACAAATTAGAGGAAAAAAGTGATCGTACCAATCATGTTGAACACCAATGAATCATCGTTCAAGAATTAGAGGGAGATAGTTGGGGCTAGTTGTAGGAACTACATTCATCACCCAGACAAATTTTCCAGCTTTTAGTAGATCATTATTGAAACCACCAAACTGGGCATTCATGTCTAAGACATTTCTTAGCATATTAAAGGGTGGGGAAGGATCTTCATCACCAACTCTTTCAGGATAAAGAAATTCCAATTATTCAGGAAAAACTTCCAATTAATGGCATCTTCTGAAAATTCTTGCAGATGAAAACCTATAAAGAAGAGATATTTATCAAAAGAAGCAATAGAAATATGCATAAAGAGTTTTAACATATGAGGCTGAAATTACCATATATACTTAGTTCATAAGAATTCAATCTGGCATGAGAAGGCCATAGACTCCGACTTTTAATAAGTAGCCATCGATGACTTCTATGTGGACTCAACATCTTGGCTCTTACCACAGATTTCAAGTACAAATTTCCTGCAAGCATTTGTAGATCAAATAAAGGAAAAGAAAATTGATTTATAGAGTTGCAGGAGAAGGATCAGTAAAAGTAAGATTGTTGGGAATCGTAGTAGCACTAAATCTTAGATATAAAATAATAATCAAATCCATATGCAAAACAACTTAAACAAAAAACAACTTATGGATGATCACTAATACAAGTATATATATATGATTATGCTTACAAGCTAACATGAAGCGTATGGTTATACTATTTAAAAGAAAGACTAGCTAGAAAACACTTTGCTAGTGGTGTTAGTTAATGTCTAAAAAAGATTACTCACACATTTTCTTTCTTAAGATTCCTGGAAAGTTACAGGAGGAATTTGTTTTAGGAAAATAATGTTACTCAAACAAATTCAAAACTACCTTAGCTAGGGGAGCATGTGCACCTTGTAGTTGGGTGGCAATAGGTCCTTGGTTCACCAACCACATAAGGTAAAGAACAATTACAAATAGGAACTGTTGTTGGAAGCTACTGCATTTGCTGGAAGCCTTTTCTTTTCATAGTTGCACCTTACAACATTGTTTATGGTAGCAGTTGTTGCTTTGGTTGTTGAAGATAGTAGGGGAAGAAGGGGAATCACTATGGGTTGGAGGCAAATGTTGGGATGTGGCAGTCAGTTAGCCGTTATGTTTTTCAAAACAATCTATCATGTAAAACCCCTCTCCCACAAGTAAGTGAATGTGGACAAAACCAAGTCTAGCATGTGGTAATTGGTAACCGAAAATGAAATGATTGAGAAATCATCAAAAAATGTGAGAAGCATAATAAATTAGTAAGTGTATGATGGAAAGTCTGATATTTCTAGCTAGATACAATGGATGATACTAGCAAATAAGCTAAATAGAAAAATAAAACCAAAATCTTAGATCTAATTTTCCATACTTGGATAGACAAGGTGGTCTCTTAATAGTTTTAGGTATCCCTTAATTAAATACTTTAACCATTCAAGATGGAAACACAACCATGGATGACTACAACATAATCTAAAGCTAGAAATAGTGGGCAGTGTTAAAACATACAAAATATAGAAAATAAGAAAGCCAACAAAGCCATGTAGGTGTCGTCTGTATACCTTGTTCAATGGGCATTGCTAAAGATATGTTTTATAGGAAGCGGTTGACATCATCATTAATGGCCTCCAAAAAGTAAACATGCTACAAAATGACAAGAATATGTGTTCTGGAGAATCAACTACCCTTCACTTCAGTAATAGATCGAATATAATGATATATAAAAAATGAATGTTGGCAAGAATATGAGGTTTCCAAACCACATATGGTTCATTATTACAGCTGAGCTACAAATTAAAAATCAATGATAAACATATCATCTGTCAACAAAAAAAGTCAGCCCCAAAAAATGAATGCACTGCCTTGTCTTGGATAAAACAAGATAAAGCAGCTAAGTAACATTCTAAAGCATCACATTCTTGACATAGTGATACATACTTGTTTATTATGAAATAATAGCTTTCCATCTTGAGCAGACAAAAAATATATAAAGTTATAAAATAGCATGCAATACCACACAAAAACCTAGATACATTGAGGACAAAAATCTTACAGTGTAAAATCATATCATGTTTCCACCTTTCTGATTGAAGCATTGTTGTACATGTTCAACTTCTCTAAAAATGTTGGAGTGTTATAATTACTTGATAGAGTACTTTCACTAAAATATAGAGATTAGATAGTTCAACATGGGCTATTATGAGTGAACACAGTCAACCATCTCAAGGTAGATGAAGAAATAACCAACCTCTCTAGGAAAATTGAACTATATAGTCCGATATAAGATCAAATAGAAACAAATGGTAACATATATGGTGGCCTCAAATTTAAAAATATCTATTGTAACATATGGTAGATTCTAAATTTAATATACATATACCTGCACTCCAAATGGGACAAGTACAGAGCTCGAAATTTTGGCTAAATGAAAGTAACCTCTTTACCACTTCTTTAACTTCCCCTCATTGGTTTCAGATGTTGGTTTGGTTTCCTCTTTAACATGTGGACGAGCCTTGTATGCATCACTAACAGTTGCTGGAGAAACAAGCCCATGATCGGCCAATCTATGTAGCTAATATAAGTCATAAGAAAATGCCAGCTCTAAAGGATGAAAGCTAATTATTATGAGAAGCAATCCCGCCTTATCAAATCTAGAATATATCGCAGTTCAAATAGTTCCCTTGAAAAACTAAAAAATCCAGACAAAGAACTGGTTCAGGATATAAAAGAATCCAACAAGTAGAGCTTCATGGGTCTAAGATATGATGTATCAAAAGAAATATTCATTGTTCTCTTCAAGGTAAGATACACTACAAGAACGTTGATGCCAACTCATACTCAAGTTTGCCTAGATAAAAAAAGGAGATTGTATTGTCCTTTTGTATGAATTGGAGAAATAACTTCTCCTAGAGAACAATAAATCAACTCAAAGACTAAAACAATTGTCTCATACAGAGCTCACAAGACATAGATACCAACACTCCAATGTAGTAGCTAAAATTCCAGTAGTAATATTGCTCTATTGCATGAACTAGAGAAGAAAGTTTCACCAAATTATTAACATATCAACCTCCACAATGTACATTTCACTGAGGACACTACTTAGACAAGCCCAAATGGACAATTAATAAGAGGTTGGTCAAATACTATTCATTGCTTTGTTGAAGTTATTAGTATGGCTTGCACCATGTTGAAACTTGTGACATAGTGGTAGACAAGGATTCCTTTCAACAATAAAGAAAGGGTACATGGGAAGAATTTTAACTGGGGTTGTGAAAAGTGACAAAATAATTATAGATATTGCCTTATAGATTAGAAACAATTTATTAGATTATTTAAATATGTTCATTCACTTTAGTTGCTTTTGTTTTTGTTCCTTCATTGACTTGTTTGAGATATAATATAATTTTCTTTAATGCAGGAAATACATTTTGATTTTGAACCATCATAATATATACATTCCTAGGTCCTCATAGAGAATTAGACGTATTCCTCTATCTAGGAGCCTTTGTCATGCTTAAATATTCTTGTGAATATGTTAGTTCTTAGATTCCACGCTCCCACATTGTGACTACTATCTAGGGTCTTCTAGTCAGTAATGTTCTACTTTGTATGTAGGCATCTAATATACTACAAAAGAATCTTTAAATGCATGATCTAGTCTAGAAGTTGTTATTTGTGATTAGTAGGTCTTGAGGATGAAATAGATAAGGAAGGGAAGTTAGAGCTTCAGTGTGTTTCGATAGAATAAAAAGTGCAATCTTGTTGGGTTTTTGGGGAGAAAGAGAAGGCAGTGGAAATAAAAAATTTATTCTCCCAAACCCAGAATAAAGGAATTGCGTCAACGTCTATACAATAGGAATGATGGTTCGTAGAGGTGTACCTTATCCAGAGGCTTGCTCGGAGACGTTACCTTGTGTCTTGCACAGTCTTCGCCTCTGGTCTTGGACGATGTCTGTGTAGCTCTTGGTCTCACCGGGACTCTCGGGATTGACAGCTATCCTCCAAGCGGAAGAAGTCTCCCACCTTTGAAGTAGTCCACACAGACCACCTGGAACTCCGATCTCCTTGTCCCACAAGGAATCAGAAGGAGTCCTACCCTCCTGTCATCGTACTAGTCACCAACACACTCTCTTGCAACCAGTTGCTTTTCTACAGTTGTCTTTCTCTTATTGTGCCTCCCTTATCGGGTAGAACTTGCTCTGGCTCTCTCGGTTACCACAACCAGAGAGAACGAAAACTTTGCAGAGCAACTGGTGTTCTGATTTGTTATACCTAAGAAGCCCCCACTACCCCTATATATAGGAGGGTCAAGGGATAGGGTTCTCTTCCCCGAGCAATGCGGGATTAAACAGGAGTAGAAGGGTTTGAGATTTTCCACAAAACAATCAACTACGCCACCTGAACTGATCGGTTCACACCCTGAAACGATCATTTCAGGTCCTGAGCCGATCGTTTGGGACCTGAGCCGATCTTCTGGTGCTCTGAGCCGATCGGTTCGTGGTCCTAATCCAACTCAAATTGAATTTCATATTTGTTTCTGATTAATCAAATATTAATACTTATCCAAATCAAATTTGTATAAGTGAAACAAATTGTTTTTGCAAAATAGTCTTCTGTCTTTCCAAATGATCTCGGTTGGTCTCATGAAGCGACCAGTTCAACAATTGAGTCGATCGTTTCATGACACATAAGCCGATCGTCTCACCAGTTGAGTCGATCGGTTCACCAACCTGAGCCGATCAGTTCAACCTGGTTAGCCGATCGGTTGGAGCAGCAGACTGTGCAAATCAGTCAATCACAATTTCAATCAATCTGATACTCCAATCAATCGGTCCAACACCTTGAACACTATGATATTGAGCTATCAATTGATTGAGTGTTTAAGTGAACTACTAATTCCTTTAGTAATCAATCTAAACATCATTTGTGGATAAAATCCTCTTCCAGGTTATATCCTATGTGTGTGACCCTGCAGGTCCATTTCACGTTGGCAGTGAAAGTCCATAACACTTATGACTTCACAAGCAAAGAGCAGTGCCTAGTCACACATCAGTGCTACCCAAGTGAAAAGGAAAGTTGGAGAACAACTTTCAATCCTACAATCCGTGAATGGTGTTACAACGAACGTATAATTCCTTTGTCACTGATATCCCGAATGAACTCAAGGCATGGAACAATCATCATGTCAATGTTCATTCACTTTCTTGATCTCAGAGTAGATTGGAGGAGATATGTATGACATCAATATGTATGACATCAGAATTGGAGTATACAGACCCTTCTTAATATTTGTGAGAAAGGTTATTCCAGGAGGATCTCAGATTGGATAGAAGGAAGGCTAGCAGTTAACATACCCCACAACATTTAGAGGATACAGTGTGCAACCATATTTGGGGACAAGATGCGAGGTTGGGAGTTTGCATGGAACCTAATTATCTCTTCTATGAACAACATGATTCAGCATAGATCCTTCTCCATTGAACATGGGTCGAGCATTTACAATAGAATGAGAGATGGAGGGATTACTGAGCCCAAGATGAAGATGAGAGAGATTCAGCTGATAAGGTGGATGAAGCCTGACATGCACAACTTGAAAATGAACTTGACTATAGGAAGAAATAAGGGAGAAGATGGGGTATGTAGGAGGTGGGCGGCAGGCCTGATCCAAAATCATAATGCAGACATTTGCATGGTGTTCCATGCCTAGCTCAAGACACCAGACATCATCCTAGCATATGTACAGGCATGCATTGTTGGACTGAAACTGGAAGGTGATCATATGCTATGAGTTTCATGTATTGAGATTGATGATCAAGAAGTCTATGATATTATGTGGATGGATGCTATCGAACCATGGAGGACCAAGCCATTTGTTAGAGAGCTGAGGTCCGAGTTGGCTAGAGCTAGTATTACTGGTTCACTGGTACACAAAGTTGCTAACTCTTTACCCAGAGAGATTGGGAGATGGAGGAAAAGTTTTTCAGAGATGATAGTTATTACGGATAGAAGGACGATACCGGATAAAATTTGAGGCATGGCTACTTTGGAGAAAAGAGGCATTCCCTATGTGCACCTGAAGAGGATCGACGCTTGATGAATCATGGATGTTTTTTTAGTTGTTTTTTTGTCTGGGTTGTGATGTTTTCTTTTATTTAACTTTTTTGGGGGGAACAAACTTGCGGACATATAAGCAGGAGTTGTACTTTTTTGATGATTTTCGCCCACAAGAGAGGGGTGGGATGAATAGAGAACCCTCTGGCTTAACTAAAAAAAATCCTGGACATAGAGCTTTCACTCTTTAGTGAGAACAATTCTCAATGTCCTAAACCAGTCGTGGAAGTTAGTCCCATTCAGTTTGTCCTTTTCAAGGACCAATCACAGTGAAAAGTGATTGGTGTTTGTTGTCATTTGTTCTACAAAAGGAAATATATACAATTTAGTCCAAAACTCAATTTTGAATTATTTGATTGGTATGAAAAGTTGATTATATAAATAGGACTTTAATTAATTATCACTCCCACTATTTTTGTTCAAATTGGTATCCCTCACCATCAATTCATAAGATTGCAATGTACAATTTTCTAGTGGGTCAAGATACTGAAATCCTCTGAGTCATTGACCAGCTAGGGCTGTCACCCACAACTTATTTCTTCCAGGTAGGCAACTCTTGTCAGTTGCATCATATGCAACTCTTGAAAGATGTCATATGCAACTCTTTGCCATGATCACCTACATGCCTCAAGGTGCTAGATCCTATCCATGTCACCTTGTTAAGTCTGAACCAAAGCCAACATGATGAATATGCACCATGCTAGGGCAGACCCACATATCCATCCTTCAGACTTCCACGAGATAGATGGTGCACCACGGTAGGGCGTGCCCAAACTTTGTTGATCAAGCTTTTCACGTGTGTTGCATTTGTAAGGCATCTAAAACTTTAATATTTAATGATTGATTTGGTTTTTATAGGTACATATACATATCCAATCACCACAATATATTGTATGTATCATATACATGCTATATCCCATAGAAAACATGTGAAATGATAAAAGCAATGATTATGGCCATACTAATGTGATTCCTCGAGCCAAGAGGAATCACGGTCATCTAGGTCTACATCACATGAAACATGTAAAAGATGAACTTTGTGCTTTGCCTTTATTGGGTTTGATCAACTCATCTCCATGATTAATCGGCTCGCCATCAGGCCGGTCTATTGCGTGCCACCATCTGATCGATTGGCTCCTCCAACCGATCAGTTCGTCAGGTTATCGTGCATCTCTTCATGGCCACCACCCGATCGTCTCTCTCCTCAAACTAGTCATTTGGATTGCCAACCTATCAGTTCACTCCTTGAACCAATCATCTCACTCGTCGTCATGTTGATCATCGTTCTTTGACATAATAGGAAATAAAAGATCTATCCTATTCACATTTGAATTGGGAAAGAAATCCCGAGTTATCTCGACTTACATCAAGAAAAGGAGATAGGGGAATCGGTGCCTAGACTGAGATGCAAGCAATCACATACAACCAAGCACACATACATAGGGTTTATTGACCATAACCACGATATACATCCACCACAAAACTCATTTAAGGGTGACACATATCAAGTGCATTCATATTACATGTCATATATGTATATTGGGATTTGTGGATTTAGGATTGGACATGCATAAAGCCAATTTTATTTACATCGTATGCAATAAATAAAGGTGACAAACCAAAATCGATCATATCGATAATCCTAAAGTATAGAGCAGTTGACCTGGCTCTGATTCCACTATTGGGTTTTTGGGGAGATAGAGAAGGCAGCGGAAACAAAAAATTTCTTCTCCCAAACCCAGAATAAAGGAATCGCGTCAACATCTATACAATAGGAAAGATGGTTTGTAGAGGCATACCTTATCCCGTGGCTTGCTCGGAGACGTTACCTCGCGGCTTGCACGGTCTTCACCTTCGGTCTAGGATGGCGTTTGAGCACCTCCTGGTCTCACCGGGATTTTCAGGATTGACAGCTATCCTATGAGCGGCAGAAGTCTCCCGCCTCTGAAGTAGTCCACACGGACAACCTGGAACTCCGATCTCCTTGTCCCATAAGGAATCAGAAGGAGTCGTACCCTCTTGTCAGCGTACTAGTCACCAACACACTCTCTTGCAAGCAGTTGCTTTTATGCAGTTGTCCTTCTGTTGTTGTGCCTCCCTTATCAGTTAGCACTTGCTCAGGCTCTCTCGATTACCACAACTAGAGAGAATGACAACTTTGTAGAGGAAGTGGTGTTCTAAGTTGTTATACCTGAGAAGCCCCCACTACCCCTATATATAGGACGGTCATGGGACAGGGTTCTCTTCCCCAGGCAATGTGGGATTAAACATGAGTAGAAGGGTTCAAGATTTTCCACAAAAAAATCAACTATGCCACCTGAACTGATCGGTTCACACCCTGAAACAATCGTTTCAGGTCCTGAGCTGATCGTTTGGGACCTGAGCCGATCGTCTGGTGCTCAGAGTTGATCAGTTCATGCCTCAGCTGATCAATTTGTGGTCATGATCCAACTCAAATTGACTTTCATATTTGTTTTTGATTAATCAAATATTAATCGTTGTCCAACACCATAACCGGCCTTTAGTGTTGGTTATTTAAGGCCTTTAGTTTCGATTTATAAGTGAAACCTATGTGGGCGCCACTAAAAGCCCAACCGTTACGTGTCGGTTCTCAAACCGACGCCACAACCCTTCGCGCGCCACCGAAAACGTGCCAGCAGGGGGGTATAGGCGTTGGTTATTAGCTTAGAAACCGACGCCATATACCTTCGTGCCACTGAAAGGGCGCCATCTGGGGCACTATCAGTGTCAGTTTATTAGTGATATCCGACGCCATCTCACCCCCTGTCACAGCCGTGCTGACCAGCATGGTCGTGGTGTCTGGTCCGCTGCCACGGCTGTGCTGGCCAGCACGGCCGTGGTGTCTGGCCTCATTAGGGAAATTGACGTCGTTTACTAGTACGGCAACCGACATTGTAACCATATGTCGTCGATTTAATACAAATAATCAACACCTATTTTATGTCTGGTCCGCTGCCATGGCCGTGCTGGCCAACACGGCCATGGTGTCTGGCCTCATTTGGAAAATCGACGTCGGTTACTAGTAGGGCAACAGACACTGTAACCATGTGTCGTCGGTTTTATACAAATAACTGATGCCTATTTTATGTTTTTTTTTGTCAATCTGCAGACCTGTTGTGGCTGGTCGCAGGATGAGAAACCTGTAGTTCAGTTATGAACTGCAAGTTTTATGACTTCCATTGATATCATCCAACAACAAGCCACAAACCTGCAAAATTAACATGATGGACAATAATATATATATGTGATTCACACTCATGTATAAGAACATTTAATTCATATTATTTTTTCATCACACGCATGTAGAAACCAGTAGCAACCTGTAGTTCTATTTATTTCATCTCTTTCCACATTCAGACACATGCAGAAACATTCATGTATTGATGATTTTCACACACATATGACAATTCATAAAAATTCATTCACATTCACACAAAATTAATTATGAGAAAAAAGTTATTCTTTATTCATCATTTTCATCATTGTCAGCAAAATTATATTTAAAAATTCCCACTCTTTGTAGGGATTTTGCCCAATCTTCTCTTACAACATCTAATTCATCTCTCGGATAGGGAGCATGTACATCGAAATGCTTTACACCTGTGTTGAAGTCCTCAGTTTTAAAGACCTACAAAGAGAATGACGTATATACATAATTATAATAATATATAATAAGATTCATATATTTCATATTATCTAACGAGACTATGTATAATACCTGTTGTATGTTATCGATTTCCAATACGACATGTTTGATGATTAGGTCCATAAATCGCATCACATAGTAGGCACATGCCCAACCGTTGTCTTGTGTAGCACACTATAAATTGAAACATACAAAATATTCAAAAATACAAATTAGCACAGTTCACATAAATAATATATACATTGGAGTCAGGAAATTACTTTCATATTCTCCCAAATGAGTGTCAGATTGTTTTTCCTGGGGAGCTTTCCTCCAGCTTTTTTGTACTCTTGTAAAGCCCTATATATGTTAATGTAACACATTAAATTACATAATAAAATAGTAATGTAGTAACAGATATAAAACCATAAAATATTTCTCACGAGAATAATGGCCTTTTAATTGCATGTCCATATAATACATCCAACTCACTCCCCGCAGGATCTAGATAATAGACGATGAATGTCTTGGGGACAATAACTAATAACTCCCAATGCATAGAACTATAGGTAAGAAAGTAGAAAATTAATAACTCAATATCCACAATAAAAATGTAATTTGCTTAAGTCTAAGTTACAAGCAAAGTAAACTTACTCGACATTAAATGGAGCTATTATCACTGTCTTATTATTTTTACCAAAATATTCAAAAGCATCACAGTAGTATGAAGTAACTGAATACAGGTCTGTATCTACAAGACTAATCAAAGATGGAACCAAAAATCCCACATGGGAAAACCCAAAATCTGTACATGTCTTGTGTATGTGGCTGCAAAACATGTATTACGTATGCATTAATATATAAGAAAATAGTAGAGGACTCTGCAGTCTCCTGAGTAGCAGTAGGCTGAGTAGACTCAGCCTGTAGTCTTTGGCGAATACCTGCATATCCTCTTGGACCCATTGTGTTGTCGTGCACAGTTAGTGCACGCCTTGCTCGTTGAGCATCGCTGATAGCCTAGTTAGTTAGCACATTGATTTGGTTAATAACACTAAAGGTTAATCTTGAATAGGTGAATACATGAAAATGTGTATTAATTAAATTGGGAGTGGCGCTTAATACCTTGAATTCATATGTTTTTCTTTGGGTAACAAACTCCTCCCAATCTTTGGGGTCCAGGTAGTTCGATTGATGTGTGGCTTCCTTCTTCCTATATTTATTTTTCAAAGAGAATACAAACAAAAATTATTAGTGTAGAGTTAGTGAAATACTGATCAATGTCTAGAATTGGAATCAATCAAAAACCTATTCTCAGCATCGTGTATGTAATCTCGGGTGATATTGGTCCTATAGTTCCTTAGGACCCTCCCACAACGTTGCATCACACATTTACGATGCAGCTTTTCATCCAGATCAAATATGCTCTGCAAATTAAATAGAATTACAATTAATTAGTATCCTAAAAATTAGTAATCTACACAAATAGAATTACAAATAATAATAAATCACACATAGTTCCTTCCATATGTGGTCTTTCTTCTCCTTAGGAACTTTATTCCATGATTCTAGGATAGGACTGCAATGGCTGCGAGGAAGAACCCCATGATATGAAACAAATGAGTTGCGGTTCACTCCATATGGATTTGCAGCCTGATCGAAATCCACAACCAATTTGGGTCCATTGCCCCTTTGATGTATTATCTTGTTCATCATTGTGATGCCCCTCACTTTCTCAATCTTCTTTTACTTCTCATCATGTGCTGTAATTTCTTCAGGGGGTACATCACCAACCTAAAATTTGATAAAAAACACACTTACATAATATAATTATAAATGAACATATAGCTAGAAACCTCAGGGATATATTCTTAAAACTTACATTGTCAGGAGGTGCAAGCGCATCCTCACCCTCACTGTGATCATCAGCACGGTCATCATGGGAATGCTCAACCATCTGAAAGTTCACATTCAAATTATAAATTTCACATTGTAATATAACACTAATTGTAAAGTTCGCATTGTAAAGTACACATTCACATTGTAAAGTAATTCACATTGTAAAGTTCACATTCACATTGTAAAGTAATTCACATTGTAATGTCCACATTCACATTGTAAAGTTCACATTGAGAAAAATAAAACATAATAAAAATATAAACATCCATGCCTCTAATATTGTGATCTTTTATCAATTAACAATCCTTCATTATGATCCCCGCGAACAAACAAGTCATTGTGATCCCCAACTTCAATGTTTGGTGGTGTTGGAAACCCAATTGAGAATGGACTGGAGTCATCATACTTATCATAGTACTCTTCTTCATCTATAGGTTCTTTAATGAACTGTCTTTTACCATGAAGAACAACCGACCATTTATCATTTGCAGGATCATCGATATAAAATACTTGTTTCCCCTGTGATGCCAATATGAATGTTTCACCCTTCTCACCAATATTTTCAAAGTTCACTAACGTGAAACCCAATTCATCCACTATAACTCCTTTGTTTTTGTCAACCCAATTACATTTAAAGAGCAGAATTCTGAAATCTACAAAGTCAAACTCCCATATGTCTTCAATGACACCGTAATATGACATTTTAGCTTCACGTGGACTTTTAACATTTGCACTTGCAAAAAACAATGAAGATGCTTGAAGGGTGACCCCGATGTTTTGGAGGACACTCTTATCATCTTGACGCTTTGTGTAATATGAGAAACTATTTATGCCAAACCCTTCGTAAGACATAACATTCAATTTTGGTTTAAAGGTGAGGCATTTGATGGTTTCAATAAGATTATCTGGTGTTTGAGATAGTTGATGTAAGACTTTATCTTCAAACCACTTAATAAATGTCTTGTTATACTCTCTAGCAAGCCACATTGTATTGGCTCGAGGATATTATCTCTTGAGGAAATTGGTATGTTCCTCGATGTAAACACTCACTTCATCCATGTTGTGTAAAATATACAAGTGACCTTACTCCAACTTCTCACGGCTGATTACTTTCACCCGTGATCCCAAAACTCCTTTGCTAAAATGCTCCTCAATATTCTTGTCATTCACGAGATCGTCATTACCACTCAGAAAGTCATTGCAAAAATCCATAACCTCACTCACCACATTACCCTCAATAATACTCCATTCAGGCTGATAAAGGTTTCGAACATCACCTTTAAAAATGCTCATGTATCGTTCAAAGGGATACATCCAATGCAAGAAAACTGGTCCCAACATTTTCACTTCCCTAGTCAAGTGGACAACAAGATGTACCATGATATCAAACAACGATAGAGGAAAATACATCTCAAGCTGACATAGGGTAACAACCACTTCTCTTTGCAAATTATCGAGAGTATCAGGGTCAATAACTTTGTTGCACAGACTGTTGAAAAAGAAACAAAGTCTGGTGATTGCAAACCTTACATGTTTTGGCAATATAGATCTAATTGCCACATGCAATATTTGTTGCATTAGAGTGTGACAATCATGAGATTTAAGACCTATCAACTTCAGATCTTTCATTGATACCAATGTACGAATGTTGGATGAGTAACCCTGTGGCACCTTAACATTTACCAAGCATTCACAAAATGCTTTCTTCTCCTTTCTAGACAACCTGTAACAAGCGAGAGGTAAGTATGTTCTCTGATCGCTACTAACTACTTTTGTTAATTTTGTCCTTCTTCCCATTTCATGTAGGTCCATTCTGGATTTTATCCCATCTTTAGTCTTACCTGGTATATTCAACAAAGTACCGATGACGCTGTCACATACATTTTTCTCAACGTGCATGACATCGATACAATGCCTGGCTGTCAAAGAACTCCAATAAGGAAGATCCCAAAATATCGACTTCTTCTTGAATAAAGACTTATCACTCCTTGTGGCCATCGTACATTGTGATCTCTTACCAAATTCATTGGTGATGTCTTTCACTCTTTCATAAACATCCTCCCCTGATATAGGTTTAGGTGCACTACATTCCTCATTTCGTCCATTGAATGCTTTGCGCAACCTACAATACAAATGAAATTTTGGAAGAAACCCTCGATGAGCAAGATATACAGTCTTTCCGCTGTGTTTTAGTCATATTGAATCAATGTTCTCTTCACATATAGGACACGCTATAGATCCTTTGACACTATATCCAGACAAATTCACATATGTTGGAAAGTCATTCACAGTGCAAAACAACATAGTGTACAAACAAAATGTCTCTCTTCGTGAAGCATCATAGGTCATCACACCTTCACCCCAGAGCTTCTTCAAGTCATCAATCATAGGTTCAAGATAAACGTCGATATCATTCCCAGGTTGTTTAGGGCCCGATATCAAAGACGATAGCATAACGTACTTATTTTTCATACACAACCAGGGAGGAAGATTATATATAACAAGCATAACTGGCCAAGTGCTATGGTGGCTGCTCAATGTCCGTACAGATTCATCCCATCTGTACAAAGCTCAAGTCTTAGATTCCTATCCTCTTCACCAAATTTAGGGTACAATAAATCAATCTTCTTCCACTGTGGGGAATCAGACGCATGTCGTAGGATCCCATCATTATTTTTCTTAACATCTACATGCCACCTCAAATTCTTCACATCTATAGGATTGGCAAATAACCGTTGAAACCGCAGTATTATAGGTAGATACAACATCACCTTGGCGGGAGAACCAGTTTTAGACTCCCCCAAAGTCGTCAATTTATACCTTGACGCACCACATTTCGGACAATCTTTCAAATCCACATAGTCCTTTTGAAATAATGCACAATCATTCTTGCATGTGTGTATCTTCTTGGCCTCCATTCCCATTGGGCACAACAATTTCTTTAACTGATATGTTGAGATCGGCAGCTCGTTTCCTTCAGGAAGAATTTCTTTCAACAAAGACAACAATGACGTGAAGCTTTTGTCGCTCCATTGATTGTTAGCTTTCAGTTTATACAATCTCAACATAGCGCTAAGCTTCGTAAACTTACAACCCGTGTATAACGGTATCTCAGCATCATGCACAATGTTTCTAAACATGGGAGGTGGATCAGTTTTGGTGTGATCTACCGCACAACTATCCAACATCACATCAACGATGTCTAATGGAACTGATTCGTTCACATCTACGTCATCGAAGGCAATTTCTTCTTCCACACAAGCACTGCTATCGACATCCACTAGTTTTGGGTTTGAAATCTCTCCATGCCAGTGCCATTCTTTATATCCTTGTACAATCCCGTTGCACATGACATGACTTCTGATTTCGTCACTAGTGTTGACTTTCAAGTTGTTACCGCAATGCCTACATGGACAGTAGAACCTATCTCCAGGTTGTTTCCTATGTTCCTCGGCAAATCTAATAAACTGGTCAAGACCAGATATAAACTCTGGGGTGCAGCGACTACGAATGCACATCCATGATCCATCCATTCTATGATCAAAGAGAAAACAAGCTATATATTACAAAACGATTAGGGTCTAGGGATAACAGATTAGAGTTTATGCATGGTTAAAACTTTAGGCCAACAAATACATGTGTTGTCATTCTTATATATAATAAATGTGTACCACCTATCCCATTCTTGAATACCTAATCTCACTAGTAAGTGTATTGGGTTTTTAAGAAAATTTCGGCAGCATTTCCTCGTTGTTCTCTAAGTACATATGTACATAGAGAACAAATGGGGAAATGCTGCCAAAATTTTCTTGAAAACCCAATACACGTTATACACTTACATCCTAAGTGAGATTAGGTGTTCAAGAACAGTCTCAAACCAGGGACTATCCAAGATTTACTCCTAATGAGTAAATCTTGGATGGGTTTCTAGGACAACAAATACATGTGTTGTCATTCTTATACCTACAATCCTAGTTTCATCATTCATATCCTAAGTTTTGTGTAACATCATTTAATCATGCTTGTCAGTAAATAATAAATAGTAAATAAACCATGATTCCATATATCAAAGATTTGAATCAAAATGGAGCTTAATGGAACATTGGGAGAGTGAGAATATTATACCTCACTTGAAGGCTGAAGAAGAAATATATGCAAATCAACACTAAGTCAACAACACCTAAAACAACACAAATACACAATTCAATTCTGTTATAATGTATTAATTAGGATCACATAATCAATTTAGAAATAGAAGACCCACATGTGACCCTAAACCCTAAACACAAATATATGCAAGCACGGTCACATAATCAATTTAGAAATAGAAGACCCACATGTGACCCTAAACCCTAAACACAAATATATGAAAGCACAAAATAGCACAAAATAGTAAATACATAAATATACACACATAATTGAGCAATATAGCACAAAATTAGCCACCACGCCCGTGCTACGCAGCACGGCTGTGCCAACCTGTGATTTCACAATATGGTGGAGAAGAGGAGGAAAAGGATATACCTATAGGAGCAGCGAGCCGGAAAGAGGGCGGCGGCGACAGCGAGTGAGAGGGTGGGTATCCAGAGCAGCAAGCAATGGCGGCAGTGAGCGGGAGACCAGGAGCAGAGACCTAGTAGGAGAGGAGAGGAGCAGACGGGTGACCAAAGTAGCCACCGGCGGGGGCGGAGGCAATGAGAGGAGAGGAGCGGAGCAGCGAGCGGTGGTGGCACCAATAGAGAAGCAATCGAGCGGCGGCGGCACCAACAGAGAAGAACTCGCCGGACCTAGTTTTGTGAACTGAAGAATCATGAATGGAATAGAGAAAGGGGAAGAGTCCCTCACGCGGGAGCAGTTAAGATAAACTTAGGCGTCGGTTCTTTAAAAAGTCGACGCTAAAACATAATAGCGTCGGTCACTAAGAGAAAACCGACGCACATAGGGGTGTAAAACATTTGGCGCGGACAGCGCGGGTAAAGAAATCGTCGTCGGTTTTGGGAATATAACAGACGATAAAAATGTCCCGCACAAAAAAGTTTTAGTCGTCGGTTATTTATTAATTAACCGACGTTGTTAGTTAAATTTTGGATCTAATTTTTTTCGTTGGATAAATTGGATTTGGCGGGTGTTTTTAGGCGTCGATTGTTTATTCTCAAATCGACGCTAAATAGAAAGTGATACCTGTGTCTGGCCACTCATATCCGATATATGTCGGTTTGTGTTTTAAACCAACGCTGTAGGTTTTAGGCGTCGGTTCTTAGTTAATAACCGAAGCCTGGAAAGTGACTTCATATGCCATTTCTGAAGTAGTGGAAATTGAATTTGTACAAGTGAAACAAATAGTTTTTGCAAAATAGTCTTCTGACTTTCCAAACAATCTCGGTTGGTCATATTAATCGACCAATTCAACAATTGAGTCGATCGTTACATGACACATGATCTGATCGTCTCACCATTTGAGCCGATCGGTTCACCAACTTGAGCCGATTGGTTCAACCTAGTGAGATGATCGGTTGGAGCAGCACACCGTGCAAATTAGTCAATCGTACTTTCAATCAATCTGATACTCCAATCAATCAGTCCAACACCTTGAACACTATGATATTGAGCTATCAATTTATTGAGTGTTTAATTGAACAACTAAACTCCTTTAGTAATCAATCTAAACATCATTTGTGGATAAACTCCTCTGCCAGGTTATATCCTATGTGTGTGACCATGCAGGTCCATTTCACGTTGACAGTGAAAGTCCATAACACTTATGACTTCACAAGCAAAAAGCGGTGGCTAGTCACACATCACTGCTACCCAAGTGAAAAGGAAATTTGGAGAACAACTTTCAATCCTACCATCCGTGAATGGTGTTACAACGAATGTATAATTCCTTTGTCACTGATATCCCGAATGAACTCAAGGCATGGAACAGTCATCCTGTCAACGTTCATTCACTTTCTTGATCTCAGAGTATATTGGAGGAGATATGTATGACATCAATATCACATATTGATTCACACATGCGTGCACGCCTATCTCAATCCTACTCATCAAGTGCCCATGGATATCAAACTCCCTCAGGAAGGACAAATCCCATATCTATCACTCACCCCTGAAAAGCCCCATGTGTCAAAGCCACCAAATCATCACCATTATAACAACCCATGTTTTATGACCGTGTTTGATGATGTCAAAGTGTACCCAACGACATGTGTTGAGTGTAGTGATTTCAGGTCAAAGAATCAAACTCACCGCCATCATTGTGAGAACTGACTGTGACTACCATGTCATGGTTCCATGTGTCAAACTCATGGTGGGTCTGTCTGGCATGCTTGTTCTCTAACAAGTACCTATGTGTTTGGTTTGATATCTCCATATCATGACTAATGAGCTTCTGTCATCAACCAACACCACAATCTATTCTTGTGTGTCATTTTTGTCAATCTACCTTCCACAATGACATCTGACTAGGGACATAATAAGAATGTACAAACTCTTAGCATCTGCATGATCTCGTCATTCAGGTCCTTAACCTGAAATCATACGTCATTGAGTACTGTCATTCTCTAGACATTCAATCTGTTCTATCATTATCTCATATGACTGAACCAAAAAGAATTGGAAGCTTGCCTTTTATGTTTATCAAATCAACCTTAATGTATCCCACTAATCATCCCATGATTGGATCTCAGGGCATACATACCAACAAATCCTCCCATCCCCTCCAAAAAGAAATAGTAGGTCAAGGAGGAATATGATTATAGAACAACTACACTAGGACATTTGCTCTTACTCACATTTTCAACCACCATAATAACCGTAGGAAGTCACTAACTCCTAGAATTGAAGGAGAAGATTATGGTAAATGCTAGTCAAAGGAAGATACACATTTTTTTGTAAAGTTGCTTATAATAAACTCATCAAATAATCACTATTTGTATATCTTTATCCATGTACATCGTTTAAAAGGGTGAGGTATATACTTCCTCCCATGTAAATTCATTGTTTAAATATAAATGAAAGTATGATTGTTGACATTATAAGGATGAATTGATCCAAGTTATTGTCAAGTTCTTATTAAAATTATATTAGTTACAAAAAATCAATGATTAGTTGAATAATCGAACTACATATGTATGTGTAGTAACTGTTGATTTTCCATACATATTAACTACACATAGAATGTATTTACTTCATATTTTTTCTAAATATGGACTAGATATGCAATTGTAGTAACCCATTTAGCTAAAATTACACCTACATTTATAATATGTAAAGAAACTCTCTAGGTACATTCCTAACTAAATTATATTTGTAGTGAAGTAGTTATTAAATTGCATATTAAAAATTGTTGCTAAATTAATTCCCTACATGAGCATATACTATAATTTGTATATGTAAAGAAAAAAATAGGTAAAGCCATTAGCTGCAAATATGGGGTTTTTACTACATTTTTTTGTAGTTAAATATCATTTTTTGTAGTGTCTATCCCTATACATAAGCTTCACTTGATCCCAGCTACAGTTCACACTAATATTACCAACCTCTAGGATATCCTTCATTGGGACGTTACCTAACTCAAGATATTACTTCGGCTCCCACCAGGTTGATCTCCTCAACAACTATCATGAAATATATTTTGGTCACCTAAATGTGTGTCAAAAACTATAGGGTATTATCCCAATTCCAATGATATGATATAGCATCTAAGACATCTATTACTTAGCAGTTATATTATACATTTACTAAAAGTAGTAAGAATTTCAATCTATGAACTAAGAATGTGTTTGAAAGTACATGCTCAACAAAATATACACATTCAATTAAGGGTACATGGAAAAGATATTATACTACTGAGACATATATCTACAAATAAAAAATCACACTTCAAGTTCACTTCCATGTTCATAGCCAAAAAACCTAAAAAAATATGATACATGGTTGGACTATCTTGCTCTTGGCAGCTTAAATCGTACCACTCAAACCAAAATATTGATGCTATTAAGAAATCCTAGCAATCAATACAAGATGTAAGCACATCCAAAATCCATTAAATCTCTACGCATAACCTTAGGAAGAAGAAATGTAAAACAAAAAAAAGTGTTCATAGGATAGGCCTATCAAAAATATTTTCTTAAGAGAAGATCCACAATCATTAGTTCACCCTAGGTACACAGGTCACAACCCAAAGTTTGGATATAGACCCATAACATCACATTTCAATTTATATCAAACCTTTTCTTATCACACCATCAACCTTTGTCAAGTCCCCAAACCCATCTAAAAACATTGGGATATGCTATTCCCTAGCATAAAAGTATATTCATTGATATTCCTACAATCATCTTCTACAAAAATAAATATTTCTACAAGATTAACTCTTTTCACTGATTCCACTAACAACCCAAGGAAATCGACCCATGGAAGGGATCTTACAAATAAATGTTGCATTTGATTAATAAGATCCATTATTTAAAGACTAATACAAATAAGATGCACATAAAGGATGATGGAAGAATATACTTCCTCATCACACTATAAATTCTAAAGAACTAAAGTGAATATTTGTAGAACTCTAACTTCTCAAAGCAAGGTATAAGCGCATACCTCTTTGATAACACCAATTTTTGTGATGTTTTTGCCCTTTATTTTGTTATCAAAACTGCCTTTTTCTGCTATTTTCCTCTCTTTTATTAGCATTTTCTCAATAATTGGCCAAGCAATGCTCTTAATCCAATTTTTCCATCTTTTACAGAGTTTTTCCTCATTTTGGTGCAATAAGGCCGTCTCGGCCCACAAATAAGTCCAAGTTTGTTTCGGCCTTCCTGATGCCTGATACAACCTCTTCTCGACAGGGTGGACCGACACAATGATGCACGAAAAAGGGATGTCGCGCAAGAAGAAGCAGACGGACGACACACCTTCTACCCGACAGGGAGCCCGGCTCACCTCGACAACCCAGCTTGTCGGACGACACAACCACCCACCGGCAGGCGCGCCGCCCATCACGTGACCGATAGCCGACACCCCTGCACCGAGCGATACATGTATCGGCCGTCCAACGATCCGCGCATAAGGGGCCATGTGGTGCTTTGAGCACCATAACTTCTCCCAACTAGGTTCCTATAAATAGCAGCTACAGGAAGACGAAGAGAGAGGTTTGGACGGTTGGGAGCATGAGCTATCTTCCGAGGAAACTGCGAGCGCACAAGTATCATGCCCCAAAGCTTGTCCCGGGCGACACAAGGTGAGCTCTTCCTCATCCCGAGAGGGAGGGGATGGTTCACTTAGGACCGTCCCAGGTGACACTACGGGCCGATATCGGCCGACGTAGATGAGCGACAGAAGTGCCCGACAGTAGAACGTGTAGCTCCTAGCCCGACATGATATTGAACCCGATACGCTTCGCCCGTCGTGCGTGCCGCCCGAGAGGGTGCGCCGCCGACATGAGCGTATCGGCCAGGGTCTTTGAGCGATACAGTCGATCGTCGATGCATGCCGCCCGAGAGGGTGTGCCGCCCGACACCTCTTTATCGGGCTAGGCCCCTGACCGATATCGGGCTGGAGAGCCGCAACACCCTGTCGTCCTTCTACATCAAGGAGACGACACCTATCTTTTAATTTTGTTATTTTAGTTCTTTATTTACACAATGTATTAAGACCTTTAATGTTTATGGAAATAGCAAAGTTTATTTACTTGTTGCTCTATTCTTGGTGCAAAATGTAGGATGACTGCTATGTTTGATATCTGAACTCTAGCTTGCATGTTTGGATCGCATTTTTCTTAGCTACCGAATTGTGTTTTGCCGTCACAACAACTTTGAGAGTTGTGTTGTGGCTCTAGTGTTTGGTCCGATTCTGGAGTACGAGAGTGCCTGGAATGGAGTTGTTTCAGTAATACTCCACTCTAACTTAAGTCCAGCAACCTCGAGAGGGGTGTTGACACTTGGTTAGAGGTACCCGCTCTGAGAGGAGGGGTACAGGATGTTATTGCAGCCGCTTGTTTTACTATAGTCTTATCTTTCGTACCTTGCTCTAGCTCTAGTCTTTATCTTTCTATTTCTGTTGCATGAAAACCCCTAAAAACTGCTAAATGAATAAAATCTTAAATCTCTCTAGTTGATACAGTTGGAGATAGTTTTCTTTGTTTTATTTGTGACATCTTGTTGTTTCCCTTTTGGGAATTTATATCTCTTTATACCTGCCGGAGTGTAGCTTGTCGATTCTGGATTCTCAACACTACCCCCCTTGTCCCTGTGTTCGACCCCGTATGTCTACTTTGACCCCGTAAACAAAGTTTCGGGGGCCTAGAAGGATTCAGGTTTATAAATGTAAAAGCTCGACTACCTCAAATCCGCCTCCATTTTTGGACGCGTGATTTAGGCCGGTCAATTTTTTGGCGCCGTTGCCCGGGACAAGGCAAAAATGGTACTGTAGACGAACCTGAATCCACTAACTACACTCCCGTGCCTAGCTTAGAAATGAGCTTGACATCACTCTTTTTCTTTTCCTTTCTTTTCTTATCATTATTCTTTGCCTAAGGTAAAATTCAATTTTCTAAACTTGTTTTTTTATGCCTTTTCAGGAACTCTGAAGAACTGTGACCTATTTCACCGATCTTTGATACCATGTCTCTTTGCGAGCAGTCTCTTTCTGAGGGTGAATGTCAGGGCCGAGGGAAGAGGTCGAGCCAGCCTAACTTGGTTGGTCAGCTTTCTGCCTACATAAAGAGACAGGACACTATCATCAGCCAACTAGTGCAGAGCACGCTCCCTAGCCCTGGGACTCTGAATTCAATGCAATGCTAGATGGCCAGCTTGCAGATGCGCCAGCATGAGGTAGATCAGCGACTGACCCAGATGACTGCTCTGATGGAGAATCCTGCAATAAAAGCACTCCCATACCCTGAAACTACTGTAATGGCAGTTCTGAGGTCTGGAAGAACACTAGAGCACCCTGATGAAGCCAGGCCTGAGCCTGAGCTAAGGCCTCAGGGTGCAGCCCCAGCAGAAGAGGAAGAAAGACAGGCAGATGTTCGAGAGTCTGCACAAAGGTTCCCTGAAGAGCTACCTGGCGGAAGGAATGCTTACGCTCCTAGAATTTTGTTCCCGTACAAGCTGATAAAGGCGAATCTGAAGAAGCGTCATGAGAAGTTCATGGAGTCAATCAGGAAGTTGCATCTCGAAGTGCCCTTCCTTGACGCATTGGAGGAGATGCCTACATATGCCAAGTTCCTCAAGGACCTTATCACAAAGAAGAGAAGGGGAGGAAGGATTGAGACAGTGCACCTAGCTTCTGCCTCCTCCGCCTTCTTGAAGCTTGACATGCCAAATAAGAGAAGGGACCCCAGAGCATTCACAATCCCATTTGCCATCGGGGACAATGTCGAGCGTAAGGGTCTAGCAGACTTCGGGGCAAGCATCAGCCTCATGCCCCTAAGTTTCACACAAAGGGTGGGTTTGACCAACATGGTTCGCACCAACTTGCGGATTCAACTGGCGGACCACACCTTTAAGAGACTCATCAGCATTGTCGAAGATGTGCGGATCATGGTTGGCGATTTCTTCATCCCTTGCGATATAGTCGTCATCGACACAGCTGAAGACCCCCGGTGCTCGATCATCTTTGGGCACCCCTTCTTGCCAACAGGTAGAGCGCTGATTGATGTCTCTAAGGGGATGATCACCTTGAGGGTCGGAAATGACCATATGGACTTCAAGCTAAAAGAGATCATGAGAAGCCCGTCGCTGTCTGAATCAACACGTTTTGCAGATAGTTACAATAAATTCTGCGAGGAAATAGAGGAAGATATCCGGACAGTAGACCCCCTCTTGAGGGCTATAAACTGTCAAGATCTCGACCTCAAAGATCCTGAGGTCGCGAAGCATCTCAATCTTTTCAACCTTTCTGACAAAGACTTGCCAGAAGAGGATATGGTGGTAGAGTCTACGATGTATGCCTCTCTCGAGGAGGAGCCTCATGAGAAGACACCCAGACCAAAGCCAGAGTTAAAAGTGTTTCCCGAAGGCCTGAAGTACGAGTTCTTGGATGAAGAGCACAGAAACCCTATCATCGTAAACGCCGATCTTTCGAGCGATCAACTAGACCGACTCCTTGAGGAGTTAAGACTCCACAGGGGGGCTATAGGATACTCGGTAGATGATATCAAAGGCCTTAGCCCCGCCTTGTTCATGCATCACATCAACTTAGATGAATCTTCCAAGCCTCTGGCCCAACCCCAGAGGAAGCCGAACCAGATGATCAAGGAGGTCGTCAAGAAAGAGGTAATAAAGCTTAGGGATGCAGGGATCATTTACCCAATCAACGATAGCAATTGGGTGAGTCTGATCCACGTAGTTCCCAAAAAGGGCGGGATGACGGTGGTTAAGTGTGAGAAAGGGGACGAGGTGGCAGTTAGGACCATCACCGGATGGCGGATGAGCATTGATTACCTAAAGCTAAATCAGGCTACAAAGAAGGATCATTTTCTGCTACCTTTTATTGACCAAGTTTTCGAAAGGTTAGCGCATCACGATTTCTTTTGTTTTCTTGATGGCTTTTCAGGTTTTTACCAAGTACCCATCTTGCCTGACGATCAATAGAAAACAACATTCACCTCCCTTTACGACACTTATTCCTTCTGAAGGATGCCCTTCGGACTCTGCAATGCCCCCGCTACCTTTCAAAGATGCATGATATCGATGTTCTCAGATTTTCTAGAAGACATCGTAGAAGTTTTCATGGACGACTTTTCAGTCTATGGGAAGGACTTCGATAGCTGTTTGAAGAATCTTTCATTGGTCCTTCAAAGGTGCAACGAGAACAACCTAGTTCTGAACTGGGAAAAGTGACATTTCATGGTACGGGAGGGCATCGTTCTAGGGCATAAGATCTCAAAGCGTGGGATCGAGGTGGATGTAAGCAAAGTAGAAGCAATATCCAAGCTTCCTCCACCGAGATCCGTGATAGGGGTGTGAAGCTTCCTCGGACACGCGGGATATTACCGAAGATTCATCAAGGACTTTTCAAAGATCTCCAAACCGCTGTCCAATCTTCTGGTAAAAGATGTTGAATTTGTTTTCTCTAACGATTGTCTTAGTGCTTTTGAGGCCCTGAAAAACGCTTTAATACCACCACCTATCCTTCAAGCACCAGAATGGGGTTTACCTTTTGAGCTGATGTGCGACGCTAGCGACTATGCGGTTGGGGTAGTCCTGGGGAAAAAGAAAGATAATAAGCACCATGTGATCTGCTACGCGAGTCGCACGTTGGACGAGGCTCAGGTGAACTACACAACAACTGAGAAGGAGATTCTTGCGATCATCTTCGCATTTGATAAATTCAGGTCGTATCTCGTTGGAGCTAAGGACAAGATGTAGATAGATCATGGGGCTATAAAATACGTAATGCAAAAGAAAGACACAAATCCCAGACTGTTGAGGTGGGCCTTACTGCTCCAAGAGTTTGACCATGAAATTATCGACAAGAAGGGCGCAGAGAATGTGGTCGCAGACCACCTATCAAGGATCGTGAATGAGAGAGAGGGAGGGCCTCCAATCAACGATGACTACGCCGACAAAGCTCTTATGTTGGTGGAAGCCCAAGAAGAAAGCTTACCCTGGTTTGCAGACATCTGCAATTATCTTGCTTGCGGAGAACTGCCTCCTGACATCACGTACAATCAGAAAAAGAAGCTATTCGCAGATGCTAAAAACTACTACTGGGATGATCCTCTCCTATTCAAAAAATGCACCGACAACTTATACAGGAGGTGCATCCCATAAGAAGAAACCGCGGATATTCTGAAGCAATGCCACACCTCCCCCTATGGTGGTCACTTGGGCAGCGAAAGAACAGCTGCAAAGGTGCTACAATCAGGTTTCTACTGGCCCTCCTTATTTAAAGACTATGCACAGTTTGTGAAGGTTTGCAAAGAGTGCCAGTTTACGGGGAACATAGGGCAGAGGAATGAAATGTCAATGGCAAGCTGGATCGAAGTAGAAATATTTGACGTATGGGGGATCGACTACATGGGACCGTTTCCCCCATCCCAGGGGTATCAATACATACTTGTGGCTGTGGATTATGTATCGAAGTGGGTGGAAGTGGTAGCCACCCAATCCTGCAACGCCAAGTCAGTTATCAAGCTCTTCGAGAAGACCATCTTTCCTCGTTTCGGCGTCCCGCGCACAGTTATAAGTGACGGAGGATCGCACTTTGGAGAAAGGCAGTTTGAAGCACTCCTGCGCAAGTACGGAGTGAAGCACCAGATCTCTACACCCTACCACCCCCAGACATCAGGGCAGGTAGAGGTTTCCAACAGACAAATCAAGCAGATCTTGGAGAAAATTGTCAGCCGGACAAGGAAAGATTGGTCCATGAAACTTGACGACGCACTTTTGGTCTACCGCACCACTTACAAAACACCCATTGGAACCACCCCCTACCGTCTCATCTACGGAAAGTCATGCCACCTGCCTTTGGAATTGGAACACAAGGCCCTTTGGGCAATCAAGTTCCTAAATATGGACCTCGACAAAGCTAGAGAAAAGAGGTTTTTGCAACTTCAAGAGCTCGAAGAGCTGAGAATGAATGCCTACAAAAATGCAAAAATCTACAAACAGAGGACAAAATTGTGGCATGATGCCCACCTCAGGAGAAAAGATGTAAGTGAATGGGATAAGGTCTTGTTATTCAAGTCCTCTATTCGTCTTTTCCTTGGGAAGTTGCAAACGAGGTGGTCCGGACCATTCACAGTGTCAAAGAAATACCCATCAGGAATGATGGAGCTCTACGACAAAGACGATCTGACCAAAGCCTTTCAAGTGAATGGGCATAGGGTGAAAAGGTTCTATGAAGATGAAGGGTTTGTCAGGAGAGCAGAGATCAGTCTGTAAGATATGGGTACAGTTGAGGGCTGATTAAGATGATCTTACACCTGTTGAGCTGGCGACGCAAACTCCAGTGCTCCTCGGGGGGCAGCCTGAGTTTCTCTTTCTTTCCTAGAATAGGTTGCATTTTTCTTATTACATGTAAAAACAAACTTTATGGATTGTAATAAGGCCCGAGTCAGAGCACGCGCCGAGCGTGCTGACTCTTCTGTTTTATGGGTCATCGTTGAATTTTGTGAAGCATTCAAGAGTAATTATGTCTGAGGTCGGGGGCTCTACCCTAAACCGATGATGTTTTGCCCATCAATTGCTTTCCCCCGCTTTGTTTTAAGTTTCAGGCGCATTCTTTTATGACGTCTTGGGCAGCAAATCAGCTGCCGCACTATCACGCTTGTATCTGGCCGGAGTTTCTTGGGCACCGCAACAGTTGCGACGTTTGGTATCCCTGAGAGACAGCCGTATCATGCATGGGGAATAAATGCCCTTAATTAGACTGACGAGACCGTCGTCTCGGAAACGGCATGTCTCAAACGGCCGACACACGCCCAAGAGTGCCCGATTTACCCCCAGATGAGTTTGCTATATATAGTAAGGTGGACGCGCTATCACGCTTGTATCTGGCCGGAGCTTCTTGGGCACCACAAGAGCCGCGACGGTTGGTATCCCCGAGAGACAGCCGTATCGTGCATGGGGAATAAATGCCCTTAATTAGACTGACGAGACCGTCGTCTCGGAAACGGCATGTCTCAAACGGCCAACACGCGCCCAAGAGTGCCCGATTTACCCCCAGCTGAGTTTGCTATATATAGTAAGGTGGATTTACCATGTCGGGCTATCACACTTACTCCTTTTTGCCACCCGTTTTATTCTGCAAGCCGCTTTTGCTCCCGTATCGGCCAGCTTGCCCTCACCCTTGTATCGGGCGATGGCTCCTATGAGCAAAGGTATAGCCTGACAGGCTTATCGCCCGACAGGCTTGTCGCCCGACATGAGTTTCCTTATCGCACGTTGCTTATCGGGTTTACGTGCCTAGTCGATTTTGTATCACCCGACACAGTTATGCACGAAATAACGGCCGATAGTGTTTGCCCGATACACCATATCAGGCGACACATTTTTCTTTTGTGACGTCCTGACGGACAGTTGATCTTTGGTAACCTTATCGCCCGATACATTCGTGTCGGGCGATGTGTTGTGCCGCGCAGCTCTCCTCGTATCATCCAACCATGTATCGTCTCGAGCTTTCTTTTGATGGATGATACTCAGATTTTGAAATAAGTTGAGTTTTATCGAGTTTCTTTTTCTTTTCCTACCTAACATTTAAATGGTTAATGAACTTGATAACAGGAATGGATCGCACAAGAATCAGAGCTGCAGCCGCAGCTGAAGCAAAAACTGTCGGACAGAAATGTCACCGCCCCAAAGAGGAGCACTTCTTTATTATAGTCTGTCTTATGTGGTGGTTTAGGACCATCTTCAGAGACAGCACAAGTCTTACCCTGATGGCTTCCTGATCTCCTCTGGGCACTCCGGTTCCATCCTCTTAAGGAGGGGGGAAGCATCCACAACTGTTTATAAGAGCTCTCTGTCTACCATGTGCAAGCTTCGAGCTTCCTTCTTGAGAGCTTTGCACTTGTTCCGGCTGCTTCCAACTGGGGAAATAAACGGGCTACAGCAGAGAAGCATATTGCAGCTTCTCCAAGGCACAAGCGAGCCCGCTAGATAACCTTCACTGGGCTTACATGACCTCGCCCTGTACCGTTCGCTACTCTGGGACAGAGTGCGGAGTAAGTTTGGGGGGATACCCATGTACCAGTGAAGGAGGTATAAAAATTTTGCTCCACCTCCACCTTTTGTGCCATTTTGTTCTTGCTCTTTATCATGTATCCATGCTCGTATAAAATGTCATTGAAAAATTTTTGAATTTTTTTTTGCTTTTATTCCCATGCATATGTACAAAGTTGCTATAATGTAATAAAAATATGTTGCGACTTCTTGCAAAGTTAGTTTTCTATGTGCTTAACGAGATGCAAGTTCTATTATATCTTTTTGATAATGCCGCTTCAAACGAACAAAAGAGTATTTTTTGCCATGTCAAAAATTTCGAAAAAATATAATAATCTCGCAAACAGCTAAGAGACGAGTATGGAGAAGGAAAAAGCTGCCCAAACAGCAAAAATCTCTTTTGTTTTCCCTCACCCAACGAAAATCCCAAAAAAGAGAGAGAAGCCTTATGAGTGTGAATAAAGCATGAGAGTTGTGCCCAATAAAAGAAAAGAAAAAATATATATACATACCCACTTGTTTTCTAAAAGTACCCATCTTTAGGCATGGTAGATCTGGGGCAGTGGTACGTAGGATGTGAAATCACTGCTCTAAAGCCAACTGGCTTGGACTGCAGGGACCACTTGCCCGCTAACGGATCCTTACCTGGATGGACCGATGGGAAACAAGAAAAACCCTAAAAAGCCTTAGCCTTCCCGATACACAACTTTCTGCCCCAAAAATAAAGTTGTTTGGTGTGTAAGCTAACTTCGGAATCATACAACAAAGTCTCGTCAAAGCTGTAAAGAAGAATCTTACTTAAACAATAAGGTAGGAAAAACTAAGTCTTTTGTGCGTAGTGAGACAACATTATCTTTAAGGCATTATGATTCTTGTTTCACCTTTTGAACAAGAAGCTTTTCCGAGCAGAAGAAGCATCACTAAATATAGTTTAAATATTGATTGAGGACAATCAAAACGCTAAGTTTGGGGGAGTTGATAACACCAATTTTTTTGATGTTTTTGTCCTTTATTTTGTTATCAAAACTGCCTTTTTCTGCTATTTTCCTCTCTTTTATTTTTATTTTCTCAATAATTGGCCAAGCAATGCTCTTAATCCAAATTTTCCATCTTTTGCAGAGTTTTTCATCATTATGGTGCAATAAGGCCGTCCTGGCCCACAAATAAGTCCAAATATGTTTCGGCCTTCCTGACGCCCGATACAACCTCTGTCCGACAGGGTGGAGCGACACAATGACGCACGACAAAGGGATGTCGCGCAAGAAGAAGTAGACGGACGACACACCTTCTACCCGACAGGGAGCCCGGCTCGCCTCGACAACCCAGCTTGTCGGGCGACACAGCCACCCACCGGGAAGCATCGTCCGTCACGTGACTGATAGCCGACACCCCTGCACCGAGCGATACCTGTATCAGCCATCCAATGACCCACGCATAAGGGGGACACGTGGCGCTTCAAGCACCATAACTTCTCCCAACCAGTTGCCTATAAATAGCAACTACAGGAAGATGAAGAGAGAGGTTCGGACAGTTGGGAGCTTGAGCTATCTTCCGAGGAAACTGCGAGAGCACAAGTATCGTGCCCCAGTGTTTGTCCTGGGCGACACTAGGTGAGCTCTTCCTCATCCCGAGAGGGAGGGGATGGTTCACTGAGGACCGTCCCGGGCGACACTACGAGCCGATATCGGTCGACGTAGATGAGCGACACAAGTGTCCGACACTAGAACGCGTAGCTCCTAGCCCGACACGATATCGAAACCCGATATGCTTCGCCCGTCGTGCGTGTCACCCGAGAGGGTACGCCGCCGACATGAGCGTATCGGCCAGGGTCCTTGAGCGATACAGTCGACCATCAGTGTGTGCCGCCCGAGAGAGTGTGCCGCCCGACACCTATGTACCGGGCTAGGCCCCTGACCGATATCGGGTTGGAGAGCCGCAGTACCCTGTCATCCTTCTACATCAAGGACGTGACACCAATCTTTTAATTATGTAATTTTAATTCTTTATTTACGCAATGTATTAATACCTTTAATGTTTATGGAAATAGCAAAGTTTAATTACTTGTTTCCCTATGCTTGGTGCAAAATGTTGGATGACTGCTATGTTTGATATCTGAACTCTAGCTTGCATGTTTGGATCGCGTTTCGCTTAGCTACCAAATCGTATTTTCCCGTCACAACAACTTCGAGAGTTGTTTTGTGGCTCTAGTGTTTGGTCTGATTCTGGAGTACGAGAGTGCCTGGAACGAAGTTGTTTCATTAATACTCCACTCTAACTTAAGTCCAGCAACCTCGAGAGGGGTGTTGACACTTGGTTAGAGGTACCTGCTCTGAGAGGAGGGGTACAAGATGTTATTGTTGCCGCTTGTTTTACTGTGGTCTTATCTTTCGTACCTTGCTCTAGCTCTAGTCTTTATCTTTCTGTTTCTGTTGCATGAAAACCCCTAAAATCTGCTAAATGACTAAAATCTTAAATATCTCTAGTAGCTCCAGTTAGAGATAGTTTTCTTTATTTTATTTGTGACATCTTGTTGTTTCCCTTTTGGGAATTTATATCTCTTTATACCTGCCGGAGTGTAGCGTGTCGATTCTAGGTTCTCAACACTACCCCCCTTGTCCCTGTGTTCGACCCTGTATGTCTACTTCGACCCCGTAAAAAAAGTTGTGGGGGCCTAGAAGGATTCAGGTTTATAAATGTAAAAGCTCGACTACCTCAAATCTGCCTCCATTTTTGGACGCGCGATTTAGTACGGCCACTCTTGGCCAATCCCAACCCATCATAAAGAGTCAAACTCTGAAGAGTTCTAAAGATGTTGAGACTAAACTGAGGTTAGACCCCATTCAAGAGTATCATATGGAACTATCAAAACATTACTTATCACCTTTATAAAAATTGTAAGACATTTCTTAACATATTAGAAGATGTCATCATGTCTACATAAAAGATATGTTTTCAGATATGTTTGATAGCATAACACCTCTAATAAGGCTTAAAAAGTATCAAAGCTACTGTTACAGTAAGGTTGACATATGACTTGCATGCCATTAGCACATAGAACAATATTGTCTATAACGTCACCACGTTTGCACTCATTATTTTACAAAACAACTTGAATCCATCTAAAAACAAGCCAAATAGCATGTCTTGGGCATCACAATTTTGTTTTATATGGTGCCAAAGAGTATGCAACTCTGTATACTCATAATATTAAAATAAAGTAAATGAACTATTTTGTATTTTAACAATGTAAGGGACACTCCTACAAGATTTTGATTTGCCTCAATAAAATAGGTTCTAAATGCTTCAAATGTTATATCACTTGCCTTATGAGAAATGGAAATGAGTCTGCTAGAAGAAGATACCAAGAAAACCCCAAGCTTCACAAAAAACTCTAAGTGAAATAGCAAACTTTACATGATCCAAGATTTTTCCCAGCAAGACTCACCATGAGAACATATCCATGCTTTAACGGCAACTAGAATATGAGTAAAGAAGGGAATCAAATCGTAGGTCTATGGTAGATGAAACCCCAAGGAAAAACCACCAATAGAGACTCAAGGAGGAAGAAGATAACGGATCACCAATATAATGACAGTTAGGATCCCTACTTACATGTATCCATGCTTGGATGTCGCAAGGAAATTCACTGATCATCAAAAGATAATAGGAAAGAAAGTATTAATGTTGATTTAGATCAATATCATAACTTTCATTAGTTGACGTCAAGGTGTGGTGCCAATTGATGGTGTCTCACACTAATTTAGGAGTTTGAAATACACTAGCACAAATGAGGCAAGGAAGAATGAGAAAGGAGAAATGAGGGGTACTTATATCCCTAAAGGAGAGAGAAAAGGTTATTTAAAGCCCTCGAGCCATTGGTTAAAGATGTATGCCTCTTTGTTGGTCTGCCAACTGCCACATATTGTTAATAGATAGTGGCAACAACATCATCAGTAGGCAACCCCATATTAATATTAGTAGACACAAGTGGGAGTGTAATTAGTAAGCATTGTCAGTACTTGGCTTAGGACCCATCCATAGACTCCTCATGACATTCACTAGTACATGACATCGACACCACTTCCATTATTACTTAACCAATGAAAACCAGATGACTAGCCAACTAACTACTCCCTCTGTCTGTCAAAAATTGATAAAGACACAGATGGTCACAAGACCAATCATTTCCATCAGTCTTAAACTGATGATGGAAAGCTGAGTAACCTCATCAGTTCCCAATCAATGAAAAGATAAGGCATTCTCCTTCGATGCTCAGTTAGTGAAGAGGTAGACTATTTTAGTCGGTACCCAACTGATGGAAAGCTAGACTCTTCTAACGATTCTCAACCAATGGAAGACTAGAGGGCCACGTAGGTGTTTTAAGTCCACCCAATTAAACTCAATCAATAAGGAGAGAGAGAGGTGATATGTGAAAATTACAAGGGAACCCTCACACTCAGGTGCAATTGCACATATATCCCCAAAACAATGACTAGATAACAATTAACTTAAACCAAGTGTGGCAACACATCCCATTATCACACAGATAACGAGGTGTTACATGAAAACGTGCGGAAATCACCATAACCTGGCAACACATCCCATTATCACATAGATAACGAGGTGTTACATGAAAACGTGCAGAAATCACCATAACCACAGCTTATCAAAAACACGGGTTAATTAAAACTGATTGCGAAAGACATATAAACTGTGGAACTATTACTTTCCAGTCCTTATCCTGCACAGAAATGTGTCATATATATATACATACATGAGATCTGATATGTGTCCACAGCTCAGAGATAGTTGTTCATCCATCACATGAGTTCACCACCTGTTCATATACATAAAGGCCCACATCCGGCCAACAGCAAGATATACAAGCATCATCGAGCGATCATCGTGAAACAACTGCCAAGGACCTGAGAGTACAGGGATGACTCTAGACTCTACTACAAAACATCCAAAATAGCAGCATATCCATCGCTTGCCTTCTACTGCTCATCAGGCTGCTCGGCCGCAACACCACGACTACGACCACGTCTACCTCTACCACCTATAAAGGGTGTAAACCAGGGGAGTGAGACAATTGAACAATTGTCCCAGCGGGAAACATAACTTCCCACCGCAACTACTGAACCTCAACAAAAATAGACTATAACAACAGATAACTAATAACAGGTATAACAAGAGCAGTCTATATATATAAGGTATAGCTATTCATACCGACAAGCTAATCAGCTGTACAAGCATATAACCAAACATTTCTTAAAGAATATGATTAGCAAGATAACTTATATCGCCATGTAACATGATTACCAGAACAAGATACAATGTCACATAACCTGATTATTAAAATCAGACATATTATCACATAACCTGCAAGATATAACGAAGATATTACACAAACAAGGCTTCAACCAATATTTCGTGTTTATCTTAAATAGTAAATACTAAATGGCTGTGTTACGTATTATTATGCCCTGAGGATTTGAACCGTACCCTTCAAATCCAACCTTTGGCTGTGAAGCCTAAATCCAGTGCCATACAAGGTCAATGGAAGATCCGGACTCCACGACCTCCCACCTCGTGGTCAGTACACGAGTACAACACAAGAAGGACCGTAGTCACATGCTGAAGTGGTCTAAGCCACAGGGACAGCTCCATAGGCTACCCTCACTCTAGCCCGCCTTGGTACAGGTCTCGGCGCTAGTAAAACTGAGCCACGGGCTTGTTCACTGTGCTCTGAGCCATGAACGCATTCATGCTCCTCACATCACATATCCTGAGTCACGGTCCTGTTCACCATGCTCGGTATACGTATCTGAGTCTGTAACCGAAGTTACACTCTTACCTCCTCATTTTCAGGCTAGGAACAACCTACACATATTCAACAATATGCTCTTCCAGGTTAACCCGTAGGAGAACCTATTTCACCATCACCAAGTCCTGACGATGATGGATCTATGGCCAGGGAAAACTACATGATATAATTCCACTATAATTAATTAGTGTCTTTTAGATGGAGTGCATGTTTCAGCCAAGTTGTATAACATGCAAGATATAACAGAAAATAAAGAGCATTATATTATTATTGAAACCTCATCAACCTGATCCATCACAAGGATCCAGCATCACATGTTACCACTTGGCCTCTTTGCCAACCATCCAGATCCATATCAAGGATCATCACATAACATAGGATATCAATCCTTCATCATGTACTATCACTGCCTCTCAAAGCTCACATCATCATCATGGGACCAACACATTACATGTATAATCTCATAGAACAAATATCAAGGTAATGTTTCTCATTACATATGTCACATAGCCCTTTCATGGCTACACATCACCTGCATGGTTAGGATACACAATAACCATAGCTTCAAGATGAGGAATATGCTCACTATCATGAGTTATCATTCAAGATAGTCTATTTGTCAATATTCCACTATTTGATGATCAATCTTGTTAAGCACATCATACCATAATTATTATTACGACCCGCGTCGAGCTTATCCCGTAAGTGAGTTGTTCAGCACGTGTTTAGCTGATGTGTTAAGATTTAAGCATGTTTTTGTTAATAATGCTTAAAATGGACATGATATGTTCTTAGTGTGTTTTCTAACCTCTAAAGTGTGTAAAATCTTACGCTTGAAACGTTGCCAGAGAAATCGTTCGAATCCGACCTTCGAGTCAAAAGTTGCATGTTTTTGGGCTTCTAGGGACCCGATTGCAATTTGCGAAAAATTCGAAATTTGCGATATGGCCCCTAAGTTTTTCTTCCTTATTTTCCTTTCTCCCTTTTCTCGGTTCATTTCTCAGAACCGTAGAACGCAAGAAGCGTTCAGCTCCTGCGAGAGAGAAAGAGAGAGAAAGAGAGGGAGAGAGAGAGGGAGCTGAGGAGGGAAGCTCTGGAGCGTCGTTCTGCTCCAGTTAGTTGCGGTAGATCGTCCCTTTCCTCGGTAGATCAACGTCTCCGTCGAATCAAACCAAGTTCGCAGCTGGAGCTGCGTTTGTGAAGAAAACGGCTGAGAAATTGGGGTGCACGGTGCAGCCCCTGTTCGTTTTCTTGCTCCTTTCAGGTACGGTTTAGTCGTGTGGATCGTTTGTGATCGTTTGGTGTTGCTTGCTCGAAGTTTGCCCGTCGATTCGAGAGAAATCGACTTCTGCAGGTCGTTTTTGTGTCCTGTCTGTGCGCGGTTCGGCCGAGTTTCCAATTCGGTCGGCCGAGTTCTTATTTAGGGCTTTTGTACAGCGTTTTCCGGATCGGCCGAGTTTCGTCTTGATCGGCCGAGTTTCCTGAATTAGATATGCGAACAGGGATTTAGTCGGCCGAGTTTGGTTCTGATCGGCCGAGTTTCCTTTGTAGGTTTTCAAGCGGTGAGTTTGTCGGCCGAGTTTGGTCGGCCGAGTTCCAGGATCTGGGAAGTGATCGGCCGAGTTTCACAGTGTTCGGCCGAGTTTCAAGTGGTGAGTGGCAGTTCACCTAGAAATCATTATTTAACTCATTTTAAATGTCTGAATGCTTCAGTGATAGTTTAATAAGATCATTGGGACTTGAATTGTGCTATAGGAATGATGAGAAAGAGAAATTTTGTGTTTTACAGTAATAATGTGTTATTTTAGTTATTTGTTAATCAAGTATAGACTTAGATGCCCTAACACCGTAGAACCCCAAAAGTGGTATCTGCAGCTTTGGGGTGAAACTCGTGTTGCAACATCATCCGTGCGTGTGTCGCGGACAAACGAGGAAAGAGAAAAAGGGCAGTGTCTAACAATAATTGTGCTTGTGTCACAATGGCACTACGGTTTCACCAGAAAACACGGTTATCTAACACCATTCGTGCGGAGTCGCGAAGGTAACCCTGTGACCCTCCGCCTGTGTGCTCAGGTTAGTAGGAGGAGTCGAGAGAGAGCACTCGGAGTAGTGCATTGAGGCCGGAGAGCCTGTGGTCCTGTGGCAGAACGGGGCTGGCGTCAGACTTAGCATTCCCGGGTGTGTCGCTAAGTCTTGTACGGTGGGGCCGTAGCATGAACTTGTTGCGGATCTTTATATGCAGAGTACACTGCATATATTTAGGGCATAATAATAAATGAATAAATAACCACATAGGATCACAGTAAATTTATATAACTATCTATTTACTTGAATTACCTGATGATGCTTAGGAATGTGATTGGTAATTTAATATCTGCTATGTTAGTAGAATTGCTCTGCTTAAACTGTATATCTGTTTACTTCCAGTTAATGAACCTGACGAGTTGTTTAATGATAGCTAAGTGAAATGTTATTCACTGAGCGAGTAGGCTCATCCCTCTACTCAAAAATTTTCAGGTCAGCACCAGCTTCAGGAATCAGAAGGATCGTTCCATCCCAACACTTAATAGTAAAAGGTTTGTAGTTAGTCTAGTTAGAAGGTCTCTTAGTCCATTCCCCTCGATCCTCGGGACAATGTGTGAGTGAGAGAGAGAATATGTATATTGATGTAAATTAACTGTTGTGTTTTAGTTATGTTGGACAATGTTTATGTTGTAGACTTGTTTAATTTCTTACCAGTTAATAGAAATGCTTCCGCAGTTTGTTTAGTCTTCATTTGCAGTAATATCTTTAAATGTTTTCAAAAGGAAATGAATGGTTGGTTATGCGTTGATCCCACCTGCCGTGCCCTAATCCGGTGGTTTGTGCTTAATGTGTGGTTGGGGCGCGACAACTCTTGGTATCAGAGCTTAGGTTGAGTACATAGTTACTCAGAGTCCAGGTCAGGGGACGATAAGAGACCAATAGGATTAAGGTTTAGGTGTCTTTCTTCTATCTGTAATTTTCTAATAGGAAGTATTCTATTATATCATTGCAGATGGCAGGAAGAGGCTTTGATCATGATGATCAAGCTGAGAGCCATGTTGGCCCTGATCCGCGGTACTTGGGTCCAGGTGGTGGTGACCACGTGGATGAAGCATCCCGGATGTACAGGATGTTTCTGGAAACCAAAGGAGAGGTACAAGGCTGATAGGCGAGAATCTTCTTCTACCAGCAGTAAAGATCTGATGCGATCTTATGAGCTTGTGAAGAAGCTTGGTGGCACAGAGTTCAGTGGCACCACAGATCCCGCAGAAGCTGATGAATGGTTTAGACAGATAGAGAAGGTCTTTCGTCTGATGGGGCTTCCAGAAGAGAAGAAGATTAATCATGCAGTCTATCTTTTGACAGGCGATGCAGAGTTATGGTGGCGTGGTGTAGAAGAAAAGAGGAGGGGTACAGAGCTTTCCTGGCAGGATTTCTCTGAGGAGTTTCATCTCAAATTCTATCCACCCACTTTCCTTAATGAGAAAATCAGGCAGTTGCAGAATATCAAGCAGGGGAACATGACAGTTACAGAATATGAAGCGCTTTTCACACGGTTAGCTAATTTCTGTCCACAGCTTGTTCCTGATAACATAGAGAGATGCAGAAGGTTCCAGGAAGGGCTAAGGCCAGAGATTCGGCATACAGTTTCTGCTACTAGCAGGAGGAACAGAGAAAACTTTGGTGAGTTTGTTGAGGCTGCCAGACAAGTTGAAGAATCTGTGAATGCTGACAGAGTGCCCGAGTCTAAGAAAAGATCTGTAGAGTTTAGTGGAGGACAGTCCAGTGGTGGATACAGAGGTGGAGGTAGAGGCTTCTTTTCCAAGCTTGGGCGTGGCTTTGGTTGTTTCGGCAGGCAGAGATCTGAGAATGTCACTACTTCTAGAGGCAGAGGAGGATATAACTCAGGAAGATGGAGCAGTGCCACTAGTGGACAGTCTTCAGGGTCGTCTACGTCAGTATCAGGTCCTCAGAGACAAGAGATACCGTTATGTAATAAATGTGGTAGACCACACACTGGTCAGTGTTGGGGTCCAAGTTGTTTTGCCTGTGGACAAATAGGACATCTTAGAAGGGATTGTCCTCAACTTCATCAAGCAGCATCACAAGCTTTTCAACCTCAATACCATGATGTTCCGAGTTCCTCTATGGCATCTGGTTCTAGAGGTGGTGAAGCATCTAGTGGCAGGAGTGGTCAGAGAGGACAACGTGGCAGAGGGAGAACTTCAGCACGTTTCTTTTCTTTGACACCTCAGGAAGGTATAATCTCTTCACAAGTCGTTACAGAAGAGATGCTTTTGTTTAATAGTATACCAGTTTCAGTTTTGATAGATCCGGGAGCTACTCATTCTTTTATACGACGTTCTTTAGTTGTTGAACTTAATCTGTTAACTCAAGAGTTGGTAGATGAGTTAGTGTTGAGAGTTCCACTAGGCGGACCGACAGTTTTATCTGAGTCTTGTCCCGGATGTTTGTTATCTTTTGGAGGTTTTACCTTTGCTGCTAATCTTATACCCTTGGATGTAAATACTTTTCAAGTCATCTTGGGTATGGATTGTCTTGAGACATATCGAGTGCAACTCGATTGCTGGAAAAAGGAAGCTACCTTTCAATTAGGAGAATTTTCTTGTGTCTTTACAGGAGACAGGAAAGTTCTGCCTACGTGCATAATATCAGCTGCTGTAGCTGATAAGATGCTACAAAAGGGATGTGAAGCGTTCCTTGCTCATGTAGTTGACACCAGAGCAGAAAAGAGCACCACTAGTGTTTATGACGTGCCCGTGGTTTGTGAGTTTACCGATGTTTTTCCAGAAGATTTACCAGGCTTACCTCCTGTCAGAGACTTGGACTTTGAAATTCAGATATATCCAGGTAGTTATCCAGTAGCACTACCAGCTTACAGAATGGCACCTGCAGAGTTGAAAGAACTCAAGGTACAGTTGCAGGAGTTATTAGATAAGGGTTTCATTAGACCCAGTTCTTCACCGTGGGGTGCACCAGTTCTGTTTGTTAAGAAAAAGGATGGTACCATGCGTCTCTGTATAGATTACAGGCAACTGAACAAGATCACTATAAAGAACAAGTATCCATTACCGAGAATAGATGATCTGTTTGATCAGTTGCGTGGATCGACTATCTTTTCTAAGATTGATTTGAGATCCGGATATCATCAGCTTAGAATAAAGGCTTCTGATATTCCCAAAACAGCTTTCAGAACCAGGTATGGGCATTATGAGTTTTTGGTCATGTCGTTTGGGCTGACCAATGCCCCAGCAGCCTTTATGGATATGATGAATCGGATTTTCAAACCATTCCTAGATCAGTTTATTGTAGTCTTTATAGATGATATTCTGATCTACTCCAGAGATGATGAGCAGCATGAGCAACACCTGAGAGTAGTGTTGCAGTTGTTGAGACAACATCAGTTGTATGCTAAGTTTAGCAAGTGCGAGTTCTGGTTGGCCGAGGTAGCATTTCTTGGACATGTTATCTCGAAAGATGGAGTTAGCGTTGACCCTAAGAAAGTTGATTCTGTACTTCAGTGGGAACAGCCTAAGACTCCTACTGAGATCAGAAGTTTCTTGGGTTTGGCAGGATATTACAGAAGGTTCATACAGAATTTCAGTGTGTTAGCATCACCCTTGACACGCTTGACGAGGAAGGATGTACCGTTTGTTTGGTCTGATAACTGTGAAAAGAGTTTTCAGATTTTGAAGAAAAGATTGACTTCAGCACCAGTGTTGATTCTGCCAGAAGCAGAAAAAGGCTATACAGTGTTCTGTGATGCTTCTAGGAGAGGTTTGGGCTGTGTACTGATGCAAGAAGGTAAAGTTGTTGCTTACGCATCTAGACAGCTTAAGAAGAATGAAGAGAATTACCCTGTTCATGATCTGGAATTGGCTGCTATAGTTCATGCTCTAAAAACATGGCGTCATTACTTGTATGGTGAGACATGTCAGGTGTTCACTGATCATAAGAGCCTGAAATATATCTTCACTCAGAAGGACTTGAATTTGAGACAGCGTAGATGGCTTGAGCTGATCAAAGACTATGATGTGACAATCGATTACCATCTTGGTAAAGCTAATGTTGTAGCAGATGCCTTGAGTAGAAAGTCAAGTTCTTCAGCCAATGCATTTTCTATGGCATGTTTCAAGAGAGACTTGCTTGTAGACATGCGAAGGTTGAACTTGGACTTGGAGGTGACAAGACAGAGTGGGCTGATTGCTCAGATGCAAGTCAGACCTACTTTTTATAATCAGATTAAGGAATTACAGCAGAGTGATGATGAGTTGTGGCAAATCATGCAGGATATGTCAGAAGGTAAGAGAACAGAGTTCAGGTTTTCTGATGAAGGCATGTTGTATCTTCATGATAGGTTGTGTGTACCTGGAAACAATGAGTTGAAAGAACAGATTCTTGAGGAGGCGCATACTTCTATGTATGCCATGCATCCAGGTAATACAAAGATGTACAGGAACCTCAAAGAACTGTACTGGTGGACTGGTATGAAGAAGGATGTGGCTGAATACGTAGCTAGGTGTGGGGTGTGTCAGCAGGTTAAGGCTGAACATCAGAAACCTGCTGGTACTTTGCAGTCGCTTCCTATACCAGAATGGAAATGGGAACACATCACTATGGACTTTGTGATAGGATTACCCAGAACGCCTAAGGGTTCGGACTCGATATGGGTGATTGTGGATAGACTAACTAAGTCTGCTCACTTTCTTCCTGTCAAGTCAACCTTTGACGTTTCTAAACTGGCTAAAGTTTATGTGGATGAGGTAATCAGGTTGCATGGGATTCCAGTCTCTATTATTTCTGACAGAGATCCAAAGTTTACGTCTAGATTCTGGAATCAGTTACATCGTGCATTGGGCACAAAGCTGAAGTTCAGTACATCGTTTCACCCACAGACAGATGGTCAATCTGAGAGGACCATACAGACCCTTGAAGACATGCTGAGAGCATGCGTGCTACAGTTTAGAGGCAACTGGGAAGAGCACTTAAGCCTAATAGAGTTTGCTTATAATAACAGTTACCATTCTAGTCTCGGAATGGCTCCATTTGAAGCTCTTTATGGCAGAAAGTGTAGATCGCCAGTTTGTTGGTATGAGGTGGGTGAAAAGGAAATTCTTGGACCTGAGTTAGTCGATGTAACTTCTGAAAAGATATCAGTGATTCGGGATAAGCTAAAAGCTGCACAGGATAGACAGAAGAGTTATGCGGATAGACGACGTCGACCTCTTGAGTTTGAGGTTGGCGACGAGGTTTTCTTGAAAGTTTCACCGTGGAAAGGAGTGCTAAGGTTTGGCAAGAGGGGTAAGTTGACCCCTAGATATATGGGTCCATATCCTATTGTTGAGAGGATTGGACCTGTAGCTTACAGGTTGGATTTGCCGTCTGAGTTGGCAAATCTACATGATGTTTTCCATGTATCTATGCTGAAGAAGTGTCACCCTGGTACAGATAAGATTCTAGACTCAGGACCGGTGCAACTTAGGACAGATGTGTCCTATGTTGAAGGACCTGTGCAGATAATCGATCATCGGATCAAAAAGCTTAAGAACCGCGAGATTCCTTTAGTGAAAGTTTTGTGGAGAAACCACAATCTTGAAGAAGCTACGTGGGAGCTAGAGTTTGAGATGCGTAGCAAGTTTCCTTTTCTCTTCTAGGAATTTCGAGGACGAAATTTTTATAAGGGTAAGAGGAATTGTTACGACCCGCGTCGAGCTTATCCCGTAAGTGAGTTGTTCAGCACGTGTTTAGCTGATGTGTTAAGATTTAAGCATGTTTTTGTTAATAATGCTTAAAATGGACATGATATGTGCTTAGTGTGTTTTCTAACCTCTAAAGTGTGTAAAATCTTACGCTTGAAACGTTGCCAGAGAAATCGTTCGAATCCGACCTTCGAGTCAAAAGTTGCATGTTTTTGGGCTTCTAGGGACCCGATTGCAATTTGCGAAAAATTCGAAATTTGCGATATGGCCCCTAAGTTTTTCTTCCTTATTTTCCTTTCTCCCTTTTCTCGGTTCATTTCTCAGAACCGTAGAACGCAAGAAGCGTTCAGCTCCTGCGAGAGAGAAAGAGAGAGAAAGAGAGGGAGAGAGAGAGGGAGCTGAGGAGGGAAGCTCTGGAGCGTCGTTCTGCTCCAGTTAGTTGCGGTAGATCGTCCCTTTCCTCTGTAGATCAACGTCTCCGTCGAATCAAACCAAGTTCGCAGCTGGAGCTGCGTTTGTGAAGAAAACGGCTGAGAAATTGGGGTGCACGGTGCAGCCCCTGTTCGTTTTCTTGCTCCTTTCAGGTACGGTTTAGTCGTGTGGATCGTTTGTGATCGTTTGGTGTTGCTTGCTCGAAGTTTGCCCGTCGATTCGAGAGAAATCGACTTCTGCAGGTCGTTTTTGTGTCCTGTCTGTGCGCGGTTCGGCCGAGTTTCCAATTCGGTCGGCCGAGTTCTTATTTAGGGCTTTTGTACAGCGTTTTCCGGATCGGCCGAGTTTCGTCTTGATCGGCCGAGTTTCCTGAATTAGATATGCGAACAGGGATTTAGTCGGCCGAGTTTGGTTCTGATCGGCCGAGTTTCCTTTGTAGGTTTTCAAGCGGTGAGTTTGTCGGCCGAGTTTGGTCGGCCGAGTTCCAGGATCTGGGAAGTGATCGGCCGAGTTTCACAGTGTTCGGCCGAGTTTCAAGTGGTGAGTGGCAGTTCACCTAGAAATCATTATTTAACTCATTTTAAATGTCTGAATGCTTCAGTGATAGTTTAATAAGATCATTGGGACTTGAATTGTGCTATAGGAATGATGAGAAAGAGAAATTTTGTGTTTTACAGTAATAATGTGTTATTTTAGTTATTTGTTAATCAAGTATAGACTTAGATGCCCTAACACCGTAGAACCCCAAAAGTGGTATCTGCAGCTTTGGGGTGAAACTCGTGTTGCAACATCATCCGTGCGTGTGTCGCGGACAAACGAGGAAAGAGAAAAAGGGCAGTGTCTAACAATAATTGTGCTTGTGTCACAATGGCACTGCGGTTTCACCAGAAAACACGGTTATCTAACACCATTCGTGCGGAGTCGCGAAGGTAACCCTGTGACCCTCCGCCTGTGTGCTCAGGTTAGTAGGAGGAGTCGAGAGAGAGCACTCGGAGTAGTGCATTGAGGCCGGAGAGACTGTAGGCCGGAGAGCCTGTGGTCCTGTGGCAGAACGGGGCTGGCGTCAGACTTAGCATTCCCGGGTGTGTCGCTAAGTCTTGTACGGTGGGGCCGTAGCATGAACTTGTTGCGGATCTTTATATGCAGAGTACACTGCATATATTTAGGGCATAATAATAAATGAATAAATAACCACATAGGATCACAGTAAATTTATATAACTGTCTATTTACTTGAATTACCTGATGATGCTTAGGAATGTGATTGGTAATTTAATATCTGCTATGTTAGTAGAATTGCTCTGCTTAAACTGTATATCTGTTTACTTCCAGTTAATGAACCTGACGAGTTGTTTAATGATAGCTAAGTGAAATGTTATTCACTGAGCGAGTAGGCTCATCCCTCTACTCAAAAATTTTCAGGTCAGCACCAGCTTCAGGAATCAGAAGGATCGTTCCATCCCAACGCTTAATAGTAAAAGGTTTGTAGTTAGTCTAGTTAGAAGGTCTCTTAGTCCATTCCCCTCGATCCTCGGGACAAGGTGTGAGTGAGAGAGAGAATATGTATATTGATGTAAATTAACTGTTGTGTTTTAGTTATGTTGGACAATGTTTATGTTGTAGACTTGTTTAATTTCTTACCAGTTAATAGAAATGCTTCCGCAGTTTGTTTAGTCTTCATTTGCAGTAATATCTTTAAATGTTTTCAAAAGGAAATGAATGGTTGGTTATGCGTTGATCCCACCTGCCGTGCCCTAATCCGGTGGTTTGTGCTTAATGTGTGGTTGGGGCGCGACAACTATGCTTACCATTATCTCAGGATTTGTCAAGATATTCACTTTACATAACAATTATGTTGAGTATACAAGTCAACTACTATTGTAACCAATATCATTACTATTACCATCCACTTTCATCATTATTACCATTTTTATCATTAAGCACCCATCAATGCACTACTATTTAATCATTGTCATTAACAAGTAAGCATATGACTCATATCAATATCATGTCATTACTACTCTTGATACCATTATTATTATTGTCATCATCATCATCTACTATTATCTTCATTGCTATATCATTAAGCAAATTGTTACTGTAATTGCCACTTAGTCACCTTATTCCAATCATTACCATTATTATTACTTTCTCTTACTAGCAAGGCATCAACACAACTAACATCTTTGTTATCAACACATTATCATCATGGCTATGTCATTAATACTACCATGTCATTTTGATTGTTACTAAGCAAGGCATTACTACCGATATTTGGTTATTCATAAGCGTCTACTGCCATGACACTTGGGACCGTCACCAAAGGACCTAACTGCCCTCATCTAAGACCTCACAACCCTCACTATAACCAACCTTCTCGGCTAGGCATGGGGAGGTTGCACGTTGTGCTGCACGCAACTCTTCTGCCCGCGCGCCCCTTCTGTCCGCACGCCTACTTCTGCCCGCACGCCCACTTCTGCCCGCACGCCCCTTCAAAAGAGGACCGGGCGACATGGGTGTCGCGCGTCAGGGAGTGATGCGCGGCTCACCCCATCGGGCACGCCCGTTCACCAGCTCACCACCCTGCCCGACATCCTAGGCTAACATCCTAACAACCTCACAACTACTAAGAGAGAGAAGGAGATAAAGAAGGAAAGGAGAGAGGGAAGTACTCCCACATATCGTGAAGCAACATAAGGCCTAACGGCCAGCACACTTCTAGGAAAGGAGGGTGTGTCGCCCGGCACACCCTCCTCCTGTCGCTCGCCACACTTCAAGGGGTATCGCCCGATACACCCTCACCTATCGGCCGTTACACCATCTATACGTGTCGGGAAACTTCACCATCTATCTAAGAATGCCATGTCGTCCACGACAAAGACCAAAGCCTCTCGCCCATCAAAAGGATAACGTTCAACCTTGCCATAACGGTCAACAAAACCCATTACTCACCCTATCGCCCAACACATGGGCAGGGTATCAGCCAACCTCAAGAACATAACCTATTGTTCAACAAAAGGGATACTATATCATCCAACAAAGGGATACCATATCGTCTGTCTCAAGGGCAAAGGTGCCATGTCGTCCATCAAAGAGGATATCGTCCAACATCCCAACCAGAGAAGGAATATCGCCCAACACATGGTCACCATCAACCTCCAACTCAAGCATCACAAACCCTAGATCATTAGAAACCCTAAACTCTAAGGGTATATCGGCCACCAAAGGAAAGTCAAGCATAAAACAAAGCTAAGCTACTAAGTTAACTAATAACATATAACAAGGTTATTTCTAGAGGTAAGGGAATTAGGGTTAGAAGTTATGCAACCCGCCTTAAGCTCCAGGCTCCAAGGAAGAAGATGCAGTCCAAGGTCCCAAGCTATGTCCATCAAGCTTCTCCAGGAAGGTGTGTCGGCCACCACTTCAACTCCAAGGGAGTGTGTCGTCCAATACAAGCAAGATGGAGAGGGATATCGTGCACTCTAGGTGGAGGGGAGACCAAAAGAGTCAAAGGAGACTAAGGCAAGGAAAAGAGCTACATACATAGGGAGAAGGGGAGGAGAAACCAAGGTTTAACCATGCTAAGTGTAATCCACCCAAGGGACACTTGTCCTAGGGTTCAAGCTAGCACATTAGCAAGGCAAGGGACACTTGTCCAAACTAGGCACCAAGTGTCACCAACCAAGGTCAAGCCACATGGGCGACACAACCAAGAACTTCTGTTGGGCGACACAAACAAGCTACTGGGAGACACACCATGGTGTTAGACGACACAAAGCTTTCTTGGATGACACACACACTCCCTAGGTCGACACAAACTTACTTTGGACGACACAAGGCAAGCCATGGCCGACACAAAGCTCAAACAAGCCCAAACAACACATCTGAAGGCCCCAACAAGCTTAACTTAGGCCCAAAGAACTCAACCAACAAGCCCAAGCCTTCCTCTCAACCCTAGAGGGGAAAACATCTCATAAGATGGCAAACTTGCACACAAAACCCTAAACTTGGGTTATTTGCAAGTGGCCCCTAGAACTCTCAACAAAGCACAACAAAACCCTAATCACCACTAAAGGTGATTAGCAAGCATCAAACCACCAAGATTAAGCAAAACAAACAGGGTAAACCCTAAACGCAGGTCAGTGTCCTTACAATCTAACCCCCTTTAAGGGATTTCATCCCCGAAATACGAAGAGAAAAGCAAGGGATACTTCCTCCTCATCTCTTCCTCAAGCTCCCACGTGGCTTCCTCGACGCCACGACGTTGCCAAAGAACCTTCATAAGAACCAGATCTTTCTTCTTCAACTTCTTGATCCTTCTGTCAAGGATCGCCACCGGACCTTCCTCGTAGGTCACATCTGCATCAAGCTCAACCTCAACTGGCTGTATCACTGTACCTGAATCCGGATGACTTTTCTTCAACATGCTGACATGAAACAATGGATGCAATCTGTGCAACTCTGGAGGCAACTCTATCTCGTAAGCTACCTTTCCAACACGTGCTATAATTGGGTAAGGCCCCATATACCTGGGAGCTAACTTACCCTTCCGTCCAAACCTTAGCACACCTTTCCACATAAAGACTTTAAGATACACTCTGTCTCCTACCTGGAATTCCAAAGTTCGTCGGCGATTGTCTACATAAGACTTCTGCCTGTCCTGTGCCACTTTCAACTGTCGTTGTATCACTTTGATCTTTTACGTCGTCTGTTGTACTAGCTCAGGGCCCAACAACTGGTATTCACCTGATTCATACCAACACAAAGGAGATCTGCACTTCCTCCCATACAAAGCCTCATAAGGAGCCATGTTGATGCTACGGTGATAACTGTTGTTGTAAGCAAACTCTACCAAACTCAGATGTACATCCCAGTTACCTAGAAACTGCAAAACATAAGCTCGAAGAAGATCTTCCAAAATCTGAATAGTCCTCTCAGATTGTCCGTCTGTCTGCGGGTGAAAAGTTGTACTGAACCTCAAGTGTGTTCCCAACGCCTTGTACAATTGTTCCCAAAAACGACTTGTGAACTGAGGACCACTGTCAGAAACTATCGTTGCTGGCACACCATGCAAACGTATTATCTCATCCACATATACTCGAGCTAGCTTCTCAGCTGTATACGTCATCTTCACTGGTAGGAAATGGGCAGATTTAGTCAATCTATCCACTATCACCCAAATGGAATCATGATTCCTAGTTGTCCGGGGTAGACCAACTACAAAATCCATGGTTATATGATCCCATTTCCACTTTGGTATTGGCAAAGGTTGCAACGTACCTGCCGAATTCTGATGTTCAACCTTCACTTGCTGACACACTGCACATCTCGCCACACACTCAGCTACATCTTTCTTCAAACTGGGCCACCAATACAAGTCCTTTAGACTATGATACATCTTGGTGACACCTGGATGCATTGCATACATCGACGTATGTGCTTCTTCAAGCACCAACTTTCTCAGATTATTAACATCTGGAACCACAATACTGTCACGATAGCAAACTAGTCCATCCTTGGACTCATGAAACCCATCACGCTTGTCACTGCCAAACTCTGATCTAATCAACTATACCACATCATCTGTCTGATGTGCATCCTTAATCTATTGTCTCAACGTACGCTTGACTTGCATCTGTGCGAAAAGACCAGACAACAAAGAAACTTCCATCTGCACATTCATCTGTCTTAGAGAAACAAACATATCTCGCCTATGGCATACCAGAGAACTCAACTGTGCCTTCTTTAAAGAAAGAGAAGAAGACTTCCTGCTAAGCACATCAGCTACCACGTTCGCCTTACCAGGATGATACTCGATAGTGCAGTCGTAATCATTGATCAACTCCATCCATCGTCGTTGTCGCATGTTCAACTCTTGTTGCGTAAAGATGTACTTCAGATTCTTATGGTCCGTGAAGATCTGACACACTTCCCCATACAGATAGTGTCTCCAAATCTTTAGCGCATGAACTACTGCTACCAACTCCAAATCATGAGTCGGATAATTCTCCTCATGGTTCTTGAGTTGTCGCGAAGCAAAAGAAACCACATGCTCTTCCTACATCAACACGCAACCTAAACCTTTCTTGGACGCATCACAGAAAACAACATAGCCTTTCCCAGGATCTAGCAAGATCAACATTGGAGCACTGGTCAGCTTCTCCTTCAAACTCTGGAAAGCTTGCTGACATCAATCATCCCAAATGAAAGGTACATCCTTCCTGGTCAACTTTGTCATCGGCAACGCAATTACACTGAAGTCCTTGATAAACCTCTGGTAGTATCCATCCAAACCAAGGAAACTACGAACCTCTGTCGGCGTCTTCGGCTGTTCCCAATCTGCAACAGATTCCACCTTCTTTGGGTCTACTTTGACTCCTTCAGCAGATATCACATGACCTAAGAAAGTCACTTCTTCCAACCAGAACTCGCACTTACCAAACTTGGCATACAACTGATGTTGGCGAAGAAGGGTCAACGCTTGACGAAGATGTTGCTCGTGCTCTAGCCTGTCCCGACTATAGATCAAGATGTCATCTATAAAGACTACAACAAACTGATCTAAGAATGGACAGAACACTCTGTTCATCAAATCCATGAAAGCAGCAGGTGCATTGGTTAACCCAAACGGCATAACCACGAACTCAAAATGACCATACCTCGTCCTGAAAGCTGACTTTGGTATGTCATCCGCCTTTATCCTCAACTGATGATATCCATACCGTAGATCGATCTTGGAAAACACTGTAGCACCACGCAACTGATCGAACAGATCATCTATCCTCGGCAACGGGTACTTATTCTTGATCGTGACCTTGTTCAACTGCTGGTAATCTATACAAAACCGCATCGAACCATCCTTCTTTTTAACAAACAACACGGGAGCACCCCACGGTGACGTACTCAGTCGGATAAAACCTTTCTCCAACAACTCTTGCAACTGCTTCTTCAATTCTGCCATCTCTGCTGGAGCCACCCTGTATGGTGACTGTGCAACTGGTTGTGTTCTAGGGACCAGATTGATCTCGAAATCAATCTCTCGGGGTGGAGGAACACCAGGAAACTCCTCAGGAAACACGTCTGCAAACTCTCGAATCACGGACATCTCCTCAAGACTAGGACCTTTCGCCTTGGTAACCACAACGATATCCACCACGTGAGCTAGGAACGCCTCACATCCTTGTCGTAACAACTTATCTGCCACCATAGCTGATACTAAGCACGTCGGAGGAATCTTCCTGTCTCCCTGGAAGATCCACTTCTCTCCAGCAACATCGAACACTGCCTGCTTGGATCCACAGTCCAAGACAACCTTATACTTCTCTAAGGTATCCATCCCAAGGATAACATTGAAGCCATGCATATCAAGTGGTATAAGATCCACTTGAATGCGATGTCCTGAAAAAGACAAAACACAAGATGGACACTCTTCTCGAAGCAAAGAGGAACCATCAAGAGGGGTTTCTAACAACAAGCTATCCTTCTTACAGCAAACAGGTAAACGACAGTTCTCAAGCATACTATAGGCGATGAAAGAGTGTGTAGCACCCGGGTCAACCAGTAGAGATATAAAGCAAGAAGAAGACATATCAGAATGAAATAACTCCATCTGACCTGTCACTACTCGTGGGTTGACTATTCCCTTCGGTTGATTCATAGCATAGAATCGAGTCGTTGCTTGCTGTCCATGACCTCGGCTTCCTTGAGCGGACGATCCAGCTTGAGACGCCTGATCGTGTCCTCGTCCTCTTCTACCACTGGGCTGCGCTCTCTCAGACTTCTGGAAACTCTATCTCAGCTGCTGCGTCACTTCAACATCTCTATTTGGGCAATTAAGCATGAAATGCCTGACTTGTCCACAAAGATGACATGCCTTGTCCTCAAACCGTGGCCTAGCTGGCCCTGTCACTGCCACAGAAGCTGAACTGTGCGCCTTAGATGGTGAAGAAACATAACCTCTCCCCTTACTCGGAGACCACTGAGATGGTACACCAACGCTTCTCATCGCTGACGGTGCCGAAAACCTAGGCTTCTTAAAGCCACCAAACCTTCATACTTGAAACTGAGCAGATCTTTTAAGAGACATAGACTCTCTTTTCTCCCTTACTGTCCTCTCGATCCGTCAAACAAATTCCATGAACGTAGCAAACCGCTCTCGGTTCTCCAACGCAGACACCGGGGTCGTCAACTTAGCACTTAAACCCTTCTTGAAACGTCTAATCCGTTCCTCATCTGTTGCCGCCATGTGAGGACAGAACCTCAATAGATCCATAAACTTCGCTTCATACTCGGTGATGTTCATCGTTTCTTGTCGCAACTTCTCAAACTGACTGATCTTCTCATCCAGATACGTCTTGGGAAAGTATCTGGTGACGAACTCGCGTCGAAACACTCCCCAACAGATCACCTCACCAGGCCACTTCTCTTCTTCGATGGTCTACCAGTGACCAGCACTACCTTTCAGAAGGTAGACAACATGCTTTACCTTGTCTGCTTCAGGGATGTCAAGGATCCGGAAAGCCTTCTCGAGACTTGTCAGCCACAGATCTACATTCACTGGATCAGCCGTTCTAGCATAATCTGAAGCTCCAACTCGGCGAAGCCGCTCAAAGGTCTTCCTGATACCTGATGCTTCTCCATGGGGAACCTGTGCCCACGGAGGAGGCACTGGTAATCGCTCAACCATGAGATTCATCATAGCCATTAACTGCCCCATAAGCTGTTGGTAGGCAGGATGTTCAAGTATGGCTGGGTTAGGTTGGGGGACCTCAGGCACCCGATCTTCATGTGCCTGTCCATCTACTCCATCAACCGATGCAACATCACTATGCTCAGGAGCATGTTCTTCATGGTTTCCAGACATCTTGGATTTTCTTCCGCTGAGGACATAAGTTTTTTTTTTGTAAGAAAACCTGGAAAACTCATAAGAACAGACTCAACCTAGTCCTAGATCCCTGTAGACTCAGCGAACCTAAGGCTCTAATACCAAAACTTGTGGCAACACATCCCATTATCACACAGATAACGAGGTGTTACGCAAAAATGTGCGGAAATAACCATAACCACAGCTTATCAAAAACACGGGTTAATTAAAACCGATTGCGAAAGACATATAAACTGTGGAACTATTACTTTCCAGTCCTTATCCAGCACAGAAATGTGTCATATATATATACATACATGAGATTTGATATGTGCCCACAGCTCAGAGACAATTGCTCATCCATCACATGAGTTCACCACCTGTTCATATACATAAAGTCCCACATCCGGCCAACAGTAGGATATACAAGCATCATCGAGTGATCATCGTGAAACAACGTCAAAACACTGCCAAGGACCTGAGAGTACAGGGATGACTCTAGACTCTACTACAAAACATCCAAAACAGCAGCATATCCATCACTTGCCTTCTACTGCTCATTAGGCTGCTCGGCCGCAACACCACGACTACGACCACGTCTACCTCGACCACCTAAAAAGGGTGTAAACTAGCGGAGTGAGACAATTGAACAATTGTCCCAGCGGGAAACATAACTTCCCACCGCAACTACATAACCTCAACAAAATAGACTATAACAGCAAATAACTAATAACAGGTATAACAAGAGCAGTCTATATATATATAAGGTATAGCTATTCTTACCGACAAGCTAATCAACTGTACAAGGATATAACCAAACATTTCTCAGAGAATATGATTATCAAGATAACTTATATCTCCATGTAACATGATTACCAGAACAAGATACAATGTCACATAACCTGATTATTAAAATCAGACATATTATCACATAACCTGCAAGATATAACAAAGATGTTACACAAACAAGGCTTCAACCAATATTTCATGTTTATCTTAAACAGTAAATACTAAATGGTTGTGTTACGTATTATTATGCCCTGGGGATTTGAATTGTACCGTTCAAATCCAACCTTTGGCTGCGAAGCCTAAATCCAATGCCATACAAGGTCAATGGAAGAGCCGGACTCCGCGATCTCCCACCTCGTGGTCAGTACACGAGTACAACACAAGCAGGATCGTAGTCACATGCTGAAGTGGTCTAAGCTACAGGGACATCTCCATAGGCTACCCTCACTCTAGCCCACCTTGGTACAGGTCTCGGCGCTAGTAAAACTGAGCCATGGGCCTGTTCACTGTGCTCTGAGCCATGAACGCATTCATGCTCCTCACATCACATATCTTGAGCCATGGAACATCACCGCTTGAAGCAACCAGTAGCGTCGCCACTTGAAGCAGCCAGCAGGGCCGCCTTCTCGAGCTGCTAGAAGGGCCGCTAGTTGAAGCACGACCAGCCCTCCTGCACGCCCATTATCAGGTTTTCCCCTGACCTTCCCCCCTATTCTTGCTTTTCCTGTATCACAGGCACGCCCATTAATCCTGTTCACCATGCTCTGTATACGTATCTGATTCTGTAACCGAAGTTACACTCTTACCTCCTCATTTTCAGGCTAGGAGCAACCTACACATATTCAAGAATATGCGCTTCCAGGTTAACCCGTAGGAGAACCTGTTTCACTATCACCAAGTCCTGACGATGATGGATCTATGGCCAGGGCAAACTACATGATATAATTCCACTATAATTAATTAGTGTCTTTTAGATGGATTGCAGGATTCAGCCAAGTTGTATAACATGCAAGATATAACAGAAAATAAAGAACATTATATTATTATTGAAACCTCATCAACCTGATCCATCACAAGGATCCAACATCACATGTTACCACTTGGCCTCTTTGCCAACCATCCAGATCCATATCAAGGATCATCACATAACATAGGATATCAATCTTTCATCATGTACTGTCACTGCCTCTCAAAGCTCACATCATCATCATGGGACCAACACATTACATATATAATCTCATAGAACAAATATCAAGGTAATGTTGCTCATTGCATATGTCACATAGCCCTTTCATGGCTACACATCACCTGCATGGTTAGGATACACAATAACCATAGATTCAACATGAGGAATATGCTCACTATCATGAGTTATCATTCAAGATAGTCTATTTATCAATATTCCACTATTTGATGATCAATCTTGTTAAGCACATCATACCATAATTATGCTTACCATTATCTCAGGATTTGTCAAGATATTCACTTTACATAACAATTATGTTGAGTATACAAGTCAACTACTATTGTTACCAATATCATTACTATTACCATCCACTATCATCATTATTACCATTTTTATCATTAAGCACCCATTAATGCACTACTATTTAATCATTGTCATTAACAAGTAAGATTATGACTCATATCAATATCATGTCATTACTACTCTTGATTTGGTTATTCATAAGCGTCTACTTCCATGAACTTGGGACCGTCACCAAAGGACCTAACTGCCCTCACCTAAGACCTCACAACCCTCACTATAACCAACTTGCTTGGCTAGGCATGGGGAGGCTGCACGCAACTCTACTGCCCGCGCGCCCCTTCTACCTGCACGCCTACTTATGCCCGCACGCCCACTTCTTCCTGCATGCCCCTTCAAAAGAGGACCGGGCAACATGGGTGTCGCACGTCAGGGAGTGATGCGCGGCTCACCCCATCGAGCACGCCCGTTCACCAGCTCACCACCCCGCCCGACATCCTAGGGTAACATCCTAACAACCTCACAACTAGTAAGAGAGAGAAGGAGAGAAAGAAGGAAAGGAGAGAGGGAAGTACTCCCACATATCTTGCAGCAACATAAGGCCTAACGACCAGCACACTTCTAGGAAAGGAGGGTGTGTCGCCCGACACACCCTACTCCTGTCGCTCGCCACACTTCAAGGGGTATCGCCTGATACACCCTCACCTATCGGCCGTTACACCATCTATACGTGTCGGGCAACTTCACCATCTATCAAAGAAAGACATGTCGTCCACCACAAGGACCAAAGCCACTCGCCCATCAAAAGGATAACGTTCAACCTTGCCATAACGGTCAACAAAACCCATTACTCACCCTATCTCCCAAAACATGGGTAGGGTATCAGCCAACCTCAAGAACATAACCTATTGTTCAACAAAAGGGATACTATATCGTCCAACAAAGGGATACCATATCGTCCATCTCAAGGGCAAAGGTGCCATGTCGTCCATCAAAGAGGATATCGTCCAACATCCCAACCAGAGAAGGAATATCACCCAACACATGGTCACCATCAACCTCCAACTCAAGCATCACAAACCCTAGATCACTAGAAACCCTAAACTCTAAGGGTATATCGGCCACCAAAGGAAACACAAGCATAAAACAAAGGTAAGCTACTAAGTTAACTACTAACATATAACAAGGTTATTGCTAGAGGTAAGGGAATTAGGGTTAGAAGTTATGCAACCCGCCTTAAGCTCCAAGCTCCAAGGAAGAAGATGCACTCCAAGGTCCCAAGCTATGTCCACCAAGCTTCTCCAAGAAGGTGTGTCGTCCACAACTTCAACTCCAAGGGAGTGTGTCGGCCGACACAAGCAAGATGGAGAGGGATATCGTGCACTCTAGGTGGAGGGGAGACCAGAAAAGTCAAAGGAGACTAAGGAAAGGAAAAGAGCTACATATATAGGGAGAAGGGGAGGAGAAACCAAGGTTTAACTATGCTAAGTGTTGTCCACCCAAGGGACACTTGTCCTAGGGTTCAAGCTAGCACATTAGAAAGGCAAGGGACACTTGTCCAAACTAGGCACCAAGTGTCACCAACCAAGGCCAAGCCACATGGGCGACACAAGCAAGAACTTCTGCTGGGTGACACAAACAAGCTACTGGGCGACACACCATAGTGTTGGACGACACAAAGCTTTCTTGGACGACACACACACTCCCTAGGTCGACACAAACTTACTTTGGACGACACAAGGAAAGCCATGGCCGACACAAAGCTCAAACAAGCCCAAACAACACATCTTAAGGACCAAACAAGCTCAACTTAGGCCCAAAGAACTCAACCAACAAGCCCAAGCCTTCCTCCTCAACCTAGTGGGGAAAACATCTCACAAGATGGCAAACTTGCACACAAAACCCTAAACTTGGGTTATTTGCATGTGGCCCCTCGAACTCTCAACAAAGCACAACAAAACCCTAATCACCACTAAAGGTGATTAGCAAGCATCAAACGACCAAGATTATGCAAAACAAACAGGGTAAACCCTAAACACAGGTCAGGGTCCTTACACCAAGCATGTGATCTAGATTACAAACACATAATTAAAGAAACAAAATATATTTGGGATGGTAAGATAGTTCAGGTGTAACATCCCTGACCTGGATTATGGCCTAACCCTAGAAGTTTTGCTTAAGTAAGTTGTTTACAAATATGTTTTAATATTTTGAAAAGTAATTAAGACTCTTGTAGAGTTTAAATTTCAAGTATGAGCTTATTTGCAAACTGTTTGTACATTATATGATAGTTTGGGCATAAAGTGCAATTTACCCATGATGAAGGGCTATATTGCAAAATGTCACATGTTGAATGTACCTAATATGTTATCACATCATAAGAGAGAGAATGATGTTAAAGGATGGCTTGTGGAAAGCCTAAATTCCAAGTTGTATCTTATTTGAATAATGTTAGTGCATTGTGCACCAATTTTGGTACAAATTATAATTTACCCAAAATGTGGGGTTAATATGAAAATTACCACCTCTAGAGTGTTCCTACTCCATCTTAGCATCATGTAGAGGAGACAGAAAGAATTAGACACCATGTTTGAATCATTTGGGAATGATGGTAATCTTGGTGATGAAATGACCAAGGAAAAGGGCTGAATTTGAAAGCTTAACTTGAGTTGTATCAAGTTGAAAAGCTTATATATGAGTGCCTATCGGCGATCGAGCCCAAGGAGGTGTCCCATATCGTTCTATGAACTTTTGTCAAAGGCCATATCGTTCAAAGAACCTCAAGGAGGTTTCCCATATCGTTCTATGAACTTTTGGCAAAGGCCATATCATTCAAAGCACCTCAAGGAGGTGAGTTGTGTCGGGCTACAACTTCCTTAGCAAAATTGTGACGGGTTGTGCATAAAGTGATAAATTAATTCATATATATTATTCAAAAGGATATGTATTGGCCGAATCTTTATCTCCAAATGATCCTCACCTATTTAGCATGTCAAGATAAATGTTTATGCATGCATGTACACGTGTCACCCATGCATGGACATGTGGCACCTACTAGCTCAAAATGTTTACACCTCATTTTTACCTTTCTTCATGTGCAACAAGTATATATACCCCTAGTTTCACCCTTAAGTAAAAATTTTCGACCCTTACCACCCTCCTACCTTGTGGTATCGTGCATGCGGCTCTTGTATCGTGCAGGAGAGCAAGCATATCGTGCATAGGCCTTTGGATATTGCCCATAGCAAAAGCATATCGGCCAAGTAGGTGAAATTGGCCATATAAGGTGATATCGGCCAATAGGGTGAAAAGTTGAGTGCCATATCGTGCAAGTGAGTGCCATATCGTGTAAGTGAGTGACATATCATGCAAGAGGGTTGGCATATCATGCAAGGGCACAAGGATATCGTGCATAGGCCTTGGGTATCGGCCATAACAAGTGTATCGGTCATACCATGTTGATATTGTCCATACCAAGTTGATATCGGCCAATTGAAGTAATCTTGGCCATAACTGAGGGGGTATCGGCCACAAGCAAGGTTGTGTCGGCCAAGAGGAAGTTCATATCTCGCAAGATTGGTGGGGTATCGACCAAGGAGCTAAGGAACTCAAAACATAACCTTAAGGTGAGGAAAAGATCATCTTCAACATTGGATTGAAGCATGAATTTAGGGTTTTGATCTTCTTTTCTTTTTTTTCTTCACCAATTGCTTATCCATGGTGATTATCTGCATATATAGGAGTTTTGAAGTTCATCTTCAACCTTAGGAACGTGGATATTTGGAGCTTGGAGCTTGGAAGTTGTTCTTAAGGCGGGTTATATAACTTGAACCCAATTATATTATTATGTACCTTCAATTTTGCCATACTTGTTGAACTACTTGCAATTCATTTCCTCTTGAATAATTGATGAAGCTTTGAGTTATAAAAGCTTCATGGGACTGTGGTCCATGACTTAGAATAGTAAGAACAAGGATCTTGAGGTTTATAATGATGACATCATCAGTATCATGCAAAAGCACACAAGCACACACCTTCAACCCGATATGGAAAAGTAACTCTAGTTTACTTGGAAATCGATAATGGTGTGCATTGGTTTGTACTTTGGGTTGATAGTGGTTTAAACAGTTGTCTAGCCTGTCACTTAACCCATGGTGAAGGGAAGGTCTTGGCCATAAAGGTTTGAAAAGGTCAAGCACTCAACCACACACCTTTAACCCGATAATGGCTAAGTAAGTAGGCATACACTTCTAAAATGATATGGTGTGGAAGTACCTTAAATTGCAATATACTTGATGGAGAAACACATGGAGTGTTTTATATCAAGTCATACATTGACTAGTATGGAGTTTAATGATTAATGATTAAGTAGGCTAATGTACCTTGAAGGAAAGGTTGAACCAACTTAATAAAGTGTGAAGTGATCAACATCCTAGAGAGGATGGGAGAGAAACTCATACTTGTGAACCAAACATGTAGTGTGCATTTATTAATGTTTCTAATATGTGTAAAGTATGAATTAGGGTTTGGTCCTTGATAATGTGATCTTGAAACCCTAATCAATAAAGAATGGGAAACCCTAACCCTAATAAGGGAATAGTGGTGTTACCCTTGTTTTGCATGGTGTTGATATGTTATTAAGATGGTTGTTATCATGTATACTAACCATGCAGGTATCATGAGATGATGAGTATACCCAGGTATGGGCTATGATGTTTATTTGATAAAGATATTTAATGGTCCTTGTGAGCCATGTGAGATGCTTGTGTAAGAAGTATCATGTATACCTTGGTCAGATGACCCAGGGGTATTAGTTACCTAGTAAGTGGTAATTGTGTTCTATTATGAACTAAGGGTTTGAATACCCAAATTTGGTAATCATGATGATGATAGTCAAGGGATGAGAATTCCCAGTAATGAAATAAGGGATTGAGATCCTAAATGTTATATATGTTTTAAAGGTTTGAAAAGTACTTGATACATGTATTACATCTGTCTTTGTAGCATTTGTCATAATCAATGTTTGAAAACTTGATTGAAGCTAAAAGAATATGGTAATGCACTTAATTAATAAAGTGGAATCTTATCATGTAGAGCCCTGACTATAGATCCATCATCGTCAGCAGTTGGTGATGGTGAAACAAGTTTTCCCACGGGATCTCCTGGAGATCGCATATTTTTGAATATGCGGGGGTGATGGGTGAAAATACCCGTACGCCCTAATGGAGGAATTGATGTGAGATAAACATTATATCTCTCAATCCTTCATTATAGATGCCAGGATGGATGTATCACGAATCTCCCGATGATGACTTATGCCGGATCGATGTGAGATAAACATTAAATCTCTCGATGCCGAAGGAGTGCAGCCGCCGCTGTAGCTCTATAGCGAAGTTGCCAATATACCCTAAAAAGCTATGTAAGCAGTTGACATGGTCCTGCTTGTGGTCTCGCACTGACCGAGACGGTAGAGGTCTTGGAAGCCGGCTCTTCCATTGATCTTGTATGGTACCGATTTCGACTTCGCAATGGTCGGTTGGAGTATGAGCGGTATACCTCATCTCCTCACGGCATAAGTGTGATTGAAAAATGTAAATCAGCCGTGTAGAGTATTTGCTTAAGGATGAAATACAGAAATCATTGGTTGATGTTGCATTGCTTAATGTATCCTAAATGGATAAATGTTATACATGTTCTTCATATTCCTTATTAAAATGAATAGATGATTTACTGCTAAATCATATATAGCTGCAATGCTTCAGAAGATGATATTGCTCTACTCTGCATAAACAGTGTTTGAATCTTGTTAATTAATGTAAATGATTCCTCTGCTCAGTTTTATACTATTTAACTATGATAACAATATGGTCGGCGGAGAGTTATATCTCTCGCTGGGACAATTACAATTGTCTCACCCCCGTGGAATCCAAATTTTAGGTGGACGCGGACGAGGAGGTAGGAACTATACAGTAGAGGGAGGACAGCAACATTAGGAGCAGCAGTAACATCTCAGGTTGAGTTACTGTCTGTCGTGTCATGTAGATATGAGTCCTATGTGTCGTCTCTGTACTCTCAGGTCCTTGGAATCAGTACGTAGTGGTTTTATGATCGATCTGAGATTTTGGCTTGTATGCCTCGAGGTTTTATGTTGCTCGTGTATAGTTTGGTAAAACAACTATTGTAGATATTCCTCGAGATGAAATGGTACATGGTGTGTACAATGTAAACCTTAATGTATGCAGTACTTTCGTTCTCTTCTTAAGAGTTTTCTGGAAATGGAACTCCTTGCAAATGGTTTTAATTTTTAGTGATTTTTGTTAATCCGTTGCTTATAATAATTCCGCAATTATTTACTAGTGATGATTTGATTTGTGGTCGGATCATCACAAAGTTTTGGTATCAGAGCCTAAGGTTCGCTGAGTCTACAGAGACATAGGAATAAGGTTGTTGAGTCTATTCTAGTGTCTTCCAGTTTATCTAATCGTGACTTCTGCTCATATAGGAGAAGAAGTAAAGCTTAAAGATGGCTGGATCACACGAAGAACATGTTGCTGAAAGCAGTGTTGCTGCACCAGGAAGAGGTGCAAGGGATCAGGCTAGAGAGGAGCTAGTACCTGAGAATCCCCAGCTTGACCAAGCTTCGATAGAAAACCCAGCTTTTCATGCTCTGTTTGGACAGTTCATGAATACAGTGACACATATGGCAGAACTGATGCCAGCACCAGCATCTAGGGCACCAGTTCCCAATGAGGGGCATGGATCTGGTAAGACCTTTGAACGGTTACGTCGGGTGGGAGCCATTGAGTATGCCGGTACAACTGACCCAGCAGACGCAGATTCATGGCTTATTGAGTTGGAGAAAGCCTTTAGAATCCTCAGCATTCCATAAACTGAGAAAGTTAAGCATGTTGTATACCTGTTGAAAGGGAGTGCTGGCCACTGGTGGGCCATTGAGGAAGAGAAACGACTAGGTGTTGAGGTCGAATGGAGACAGTTCCGAAGAGAGTTTGTTAGTAGATACTTTCCCAAGACTTACTTGGATGAGAAAATCTCTCAGTTTGAATGGATAAGGCAAGGACCAATGAACATTAGCGAGTATGAAGCTAAGTTTATGGAGCTTCTACGGTTTTTTCCACACATGGCCACTACAGATGAGGAGAGAATTCGGCGTATTGAGAAGGGTTTGAACGCTGATTTAACCACACATGTATCTTCTCTAGAGAATAGAGAGAGGTTTGCCACCTTTGTGGAGTCAGTTAGGCGGATAGAAAGGTCTGTGATTGAGAAACGTCAAGCAAACAGTAAGAAAGTGCATACACAATTCCAAGGACAGAGGTCTGAAAATTTTAAGAAACCAAGGTTTTCTGCACCAATAGCACCACATAGGTTCAGTGCTTAGACACAATGGACGTCCAGCAAGGGTAGAGTTCATAGTCTATCGCCAAGTAGAGCCCAAAGTTCAGCATCAATGTCAGTAACAGGACCATCTAGGCCGAGATGGGAAAACCTAAGCTGCTTCCAGTGTGGGAAGCCAGGACACCTGATGAAGGATTGTCCATTTGGAGACGGGAATGTAACTCAATCACCGAGGCAGAGTCAACAAGGCTCTCAGAGGCGACAGTTTAGCAGTGGCACACGAGGACGTGGACAGGCGTCCCAAGCTGGTTCATCTGCACCCGATAATAGGACATACAACTGACAACCACCAACGGCGAGATTCTATGCTATGAATCAACCGGAGGCAGTGGTCAATCCACGAGTCGTTACAGGTCAGATGGAATTATTTCATTCTGATATGTCTTCATCCTGCTTTGTATCTGTTTTGATTGATCTGGGTGCTACACATTGCTTTATCGCTCGAGAAGTGATTCATGACTGCAATATGACTGTCAGTCATAGAACGGATAATGTGTTATTAGAAACTCCATTAGTTGGATTTGCGGTGTTGCGGGGGGTATGTTCTCCCTGTGTTCTTTCCTTTTCAGAACACAACATTGAGGTGGATCTTATACCACTTGAGATGCATGGGTTTGACATAATTCTTGGGATGGACGCCCTAGAAAAGTATAAGGTTGTCTTCAATTGTGGTTCCAAGCAAGCTATGTTCACAGACAATGGTGATACATGGGTCTTTCAGGGGGACAGAAAGATTCTTCCAACCTGTCTAGTGTCATCTATGGTAGCAGAAAGGTTGATGAGGCAAGGATGCTTCGCATTCTTGGCACATGTGGTAGATACCAGAGTCGAGCGTCCTAATCTTTCTGGAGTTCCAGTTGTTAGGGAGTTTGAGGATGTGTTTCCTGAAGAACTTCCAGATGTTCCTCCACCCCGAGAGATTGATTTTGAGATTAATCTAATCCCGGGTACGCAACCTATAGCTCAAACACCTTATAGGATGGCGCCAGCTGAGATGGAAGAACTTAAGAAACAATTACAGGAGTTGCTTGAGAAAGGTTTGATTCAACCAAGTACTTCTTCGTGGGGTGCTCCAGTTCTTTTTGTTAAAAAGAAGGATGGGTCTATGAGATTATGCATAGACTATAGACAGCTTAACAAGGTGACAATTAAGAACAAATAACCTCTGCCAAGGATAGATGATCTGTTTGACCAGTTGCGTGGTGCAACAGTATTCTCTAAGATAGATTTAAGGTCAGGATATCATCAATTACGTATCAAGGAGGGTGACATACCTAAGTCAGCCTTTAGGACAAGGTATCGTCATTTTGAGTTTGTAGTTATGTCGTTTGGACTAACTAATGCACCAACTGCATTCATGGAGCTGATGAATACAATCTTCCGGCCATTCCTTGATCAGTTTGTAGTAGTCTTCATAGACGACATCCTAATATACAGTAGAGATGGTCAACAACATGAACAACACCTTCGTCAAGCCTTGACTTTGTTGGGACAACACAAGCTATATGCTAAGTTTAGCAAGTGCGACTTTTGGTTTTCAGAAGTGTCTTTTCTTGGACACTTTATATCTGCTTCAGGTATTCGTGTTGATCCACAGAAAGTGGAATCTGTGTTAGAGTGGGAACAACCCAAGACACCGACTGAGATTCGCAGTTTCTTAGGCCTGGCAGGTTATTATAGAAAGTTTATTAAAGACTTCAGTTCTATAGCCTTACCCCTAACCAAGTTGACCAGGAAGGAAGTTCCTTTTGTCTGGAATGACAAGTGTCAGCATTCTTTCCAGTTGTTGAAAGAAAGGTTGACCGGTGCACCTGTGTTAACTTTACTTGAGCAGGGAAAGGGATACATTGTTTTCTGTGATGCCTCCAAGAATGGTCTAGGATGTGTGCTGATGCAGAGTAATCATGTAGTTTCTTTTGCTTCCCGACAACTTAAGAAACACGAGGAAAATTATCCGACACATGATCTAGAATTAGCTGCAGTGGTTCACGCGTTGAAGATCTGGAGACATTATCTCTATGGAGAGACATTCTAGATTTTCACATACCATAAGAACTTAAAGTATATCTTCTCAAAACATGAGTTGAATATGAGACAACGCCGCTAGATGGAGTTAATCAAGGACTACGATTGTACAATTGATTATCATCCAGGAAAAGCTAATGTAGTGGCAGATGCACTAAGTAGAAAATCATCATCGCCAACCATAGATAATGCACAGTTGAACACTTTAGTGTGCTTTAAACGAGACATGCTTGTCTCAGTGAGGCAAAATAATGTACATCTTAAAGTATCCTTATTAGCTGGACTGTTAGCTGAGATGCAAGTGAAGCCTACTCTGAAACAACAGATCAAAGAGGCACAACAGGATGATACTGTGATTCAGCAGATCAGGTCAGAGTATGGCAGTGAAAAAAGGGATGGGTTTCATGAGTCAGAGGATTGGGTAGTTTGTTACCATGGTAGGATGGTAGTACCTGATGCCAATGACTTGAGGAAGCTAGTAATGGAGGAAGCTCATTCGTCCATGTATACAATGCATCCAGGGAGTACCAAAATGTATCATAACTTAAAAGATATGTATTGGTGGCCTGGTTTGAAGAAAGATGTAGCTGAGTTTGTTATGCGGTGTCCAGTGTGTCAGCAGGTTAAAGTTGAACATCAGAAGCCCGTAGGAACAATGCAACCTTTACCTATACCACAGCGGAAATGGGATCACATGACCATGGACTTTGTGGTTGGTTTACCCAGAACAGCCAAAGGTCATGATTCCATTTGGGTGATAGTTGATAGGTTGACTAAGTCAGCACATTTTCTTCCTGTCAAAACAACTTATACTGCTGAGAAACTTGCACAGATATATATAGATGAGATAGTGCGATTACACGGGGTTCCAGCTACAATTGTATCTGATAGAGGTCCTCAGTTTACAAGTCGTTTTTGGGAACGACTACATAAAGCCTTGGGTACTTAGTTGAAGTTTAGCACAACTTTCCACCCTCAGACAGATGGGCAATCCGAAAGAACTATACAAACTTTGGAAGATTTGCTTAGAGCATGTGTTCTTCAGTTTGTAGGAAGTTGGGACATACACTTGAGCTTAATAGAGTTTGCCTACAATAACAGTTACCAGACTAGTATTGATATGGCACCATATGAAGCCTTATATGGTAGACGGTGTAGATCTCCGTTATGCTGGTATGAAACAGGGGAATACCAACTTTTGGGTCCTGATTTAGTACAACAGACAACTGAGAAGATTAAAGTAATACAACAACAGTAGAAAGCCACCCAGGATAGACAGAAATCTTATATTGACAAGTGTCGTAGACCCTTAGAATTCCAAGTTGGAGACATGGTGTATCTCAAAGTTTCTCCTTGGAAAGGTGTTATCAGATTTGGGAAAAAGGGTAAATTAGCTCCTAGATTTATGGGAACTTATCCAGTGATAGCACGAGTCAGAAAGGTAGCTTATAGGTTGGAGTTGCCACCTGAGCTATATAAACTACATCCAGTGTTCCACGTATCTATGCTGAGAAAATGTCATCCTGAAACAGAGTTGGTGTTGCAACCTGTAGAGGTAGAATTAAATGAGGATATATCCTATGTGGAAGGTCCGATGATGATTCTTGATAGAAGAATCAAGAAGTTGAAAAAGAAAGATATAGTTCTTGTAAAAGTTCTATGGCATCACCATGGCATTGAAGAAGCCACATGGGAGCTATAGGAAGAGATGAGGAGGAAGTACCCTTCTCTTTTCTCTTGAGATTTCGGGGACAAAATCCTTGTTAGGGGTTGATAATTGTAACATCCCTGACCTGGATTATGGCCTAACCCTAAAAGTTTTGCTTAAGTAAGTTGTTTACAAATTTGTTTTAATCTTTTGAAAAGTAATTAAGACTCTTGTAGAGTTTAAATTTCAAGTTTGAGCTTATTTGCAAACTGTTTGTACATTATATGATAGTTTGGGCATAAAGTGCAATTTACCCAAGATGAAGGGCTATATTGCAAAATTTCACATGTTGAATGTACCTAATATGTTCTAACATCATAATAGAGAGAATTAAGTTAAAGGATGGCTTGTGGAAAGCCTAAATTCCAAGTTGTAGCTTATTTGAATAATGTTAGTGCATTGTGCACCAATTTTGGTACAAATTGTAATTTACCCAAAATGTGGGGTTAATATGCAAATTACCACCTCTAGAGTGTTCCTAATCCATCTTAGCATCATTTATAGGAGAGAGAAAGAATTAGACACCATGTTTGAATCATTTGGGAATGATGGTAATCTTGGTGGTGAAATGACCAAGGAAAAGGGCTGAATTTGAAAGCTTAACTTGAGTTGTATCAAGTTGAAAAGCTTATATATGAGTGCCTATCGGCTATGGAGCCCAAGGAGGTGTCCCATATCGTTATATGAACTTTTGGAAAAGGCTATATCATGCAAAGCACCTCAAGGAGGTGAGTTGTATCGGGCTACAACTTCCTTAGCAAAATTATGACGGGTTGTGCATAAAGTGATGAATTAATTCATATATATTATTCAAAAGGATATGTAATGGCCGAATCTTTATCTCCAAATGATTCTCACCTGTTTTGCATTTCAAGATAAATGTTTATGCATGCATGTACACGTGTCACCCATGCATGGACACGTGGCACCTACTAGCTCAAAATGTTGACACCTCATTTTACCTTTCTTCATGTGCAACAAGTATATATACCCCTTGTTTCACCCTTAAGTAAAATTTGTCGACCCTTACCACCATCCTACCTTGTGGTATCGTGCATGGGGCTCTTGTATCGTGCAGGAGAGCAAGCATATCGTGCATAGGCCCTTGGATATTGCCCATAGAAAAAGCATATCGGCCAAGTAGGTGAAATTGGCCATATAAGGTGATATCGGCCAATAGGGTGAAAAGTTGAGTGTCATATCGTGCAAGTGAGTGTCATATCGTGCAAGTGAGTGACATATCGTGCAAGAGGGTTGGAATATCGTGCAAGGTCACAAGGATATCGTGCATAGGCCTTGGGTATTGACCATAACAAGTGTATCGGCCATACCATGTTGATATTGTCCATAGCAAGTTGATATCGGCCAATTGAAGTAATTTTGGCTATAAGTGAGGAGGTATCGGCCACAAGCAAGTTTTTGTCGGCCAAGAGGAAGTTCATATCGCCCAAGAATGGTGGGGTATCGGCCAAGGATCTAAAGAACTCAAAACGTAACCCTAAGGTGAGGAAAAGATCATCTTCAACATTGGATTGAAGCATGAATTTCGGGTTTTGATCTTCTTTTCTTTTTTTTCTTCACCAATTGCTTATCCATGGTGATTATCTGCATATAGAGGAGTTGTGAAGTTCATCTTCAACCTTAGGAACGTGGAGCTTTGGAGCTTGGAGCTTTTAAGTTGTTCTTAAGGTGGGTTATATAACTTGAACCCAATTATATTATTATGTACCTTCAATTTTGTCATACTTGTTGAACTACTTGCAATACATTTCCTCTTGAATAATTGCTGAACCTTTGAGTTATAAAAGCTTCATGGGACTGTGGTCCATGACTTAGAATAGTAAGAACAAGGATCTTGAGGTTGATAATGATGACAGCATCAGTATCGTGCAAAAGCACACAAGCACACACCTTCAACCCGATATGGAAAAGTAACTCTAGTTACTTGGAAATCGATAATGGTGTGCATTGGTTTGTACTTTGGGTTGATAGTGGTTTAAACAGTTGTCTAGCCTGTCACTTAACCCATGGTTGAAGGGAAGTTCATGGCCATAAAGGTTTGAAAAGGTCAAGCACTCAACCACACACCTTTAACCCGATAATGGCTAAGTAAGTAGGCAGACACTTCTAAAATGATATGGTGTGGAAGTACCTTAAATTGCAATATACTTGATAGAGAAACACATGGAGTGTTTTATATCAAGTCATACATTGAGTAGTATGGAGTGTAATGATTAATGATTAAGTAGGCTAATGTACCTTGAAGGAAAGGTTGAGCCAACTTAATAAAGTGTGAAGTGATCAACATCCTAGAGAGGATGGGAGAGAAAGTCATACTTGCGAACCAAACATGTAATGTGCATTTATTAATGTTTTTAATATGTGTAAAGTATGAATTAGGGTTTGGTCCTTGATAATGTGATCTTGAAACCCTAATCAATAAAGAATGGGAAACCCTAACCCTAATAAGGGAATAGTGGTGTTACCCTTGTTTTGCATGGTGTTGATATGTAATTAAGATGGTTGTTATCATGTATACTAACCATGCAGGTATCATGAGATGATGAGTATATCCAGGTATGAGCTATGATGTTTATTTGATAAAGATATTTAATGGGCCTTGTGAGCCATGTGAGATGCTTGTGTAACAAGTATCATGTATACCTTGGTCAGATGACCCAGGGGTATTAGTTACCTAGTAAGTGGTAATTGTGTTCTGTTATGAACTAAGGGTTTGAATACCTAAATTTGGTAACCATGATGATAATAATGTCAAGGGATGAGAATTCCCAGTAATGAAATAAGGGATTGAGATCCTAAATGTTACATATGTTTTAAAGGTTTGAAAAGTACTTGATACATGTATTACATCTTTCTTTGTAGCATTTGTCATAGTCAATGTTTGAAAACTTGACTGATGCTAAAAGAATATGGTAATGCACTTAATTAATAAAGTGGAATCTTATCATGTAGAGCCCTGACCATAGATCCATCATCGTCAGCAGCTGGTGATGGTGAAATAGGTTTTCCCACGGGATCTCCTGGAGATCGCATATTTTTGAATATGCGGGGGTGATGGGTGAAAATATTTGTATGCCCTAATGGAGTAATTGATGTGAGATAAACATTAAATCTATCAATCCTTCATTAGAGATGTCGGGATGGATGTATCACAAATCTCCCGATGATGACATATGTCGGATCGATGTGAGATAAACATTAAATCTCTTGATGCTGATGTAGTGCAGCCACCGTTGTAGCTCTATAGCGAAGTTGCCAGTATACCCTCGAAAGCTATGTAAGCAGTTGACATGGTCCTGCTTGTGGTCTCGCACTGACCGATACGGTAGAGGTCTTGGAAGTCGGCTCTTCCATTGATCTTGTATGGTACCGATTTCGACTTCGCAATGGTCGGTTGGAGTATGAGCGGTATACCTCATCTCCTCACGGCATAAGTGTGATTGAAAAATGTAAATCAGCCGTGTAGCGTATTTGCTTAAGGATGAAATACAGAAATCATTGGTTGATGTTGCATTGCTTAATGTATCCTAAATGGATAAATGTTATACATGTTCTTCATATTCCTTATTAAAATGAATAGATGATTTACTGCTTTATCATATATAGCTGCAATGCTTAATAAGATGATATTGCTCTACTCTGCTTAAACAATGTTTAAATCTTGTTAATTAATGTAAATGAATCCTCTGCTCAGTTTTATACTATTTAACTGTGATAATAATATGGTCGGCGAAGAGTTATATCTCTCGCTGGGACAATTACAATTGTCTCACCCCCGTGGAATCCAAATTTTTAGGTGGACGCGTACGAGGAGGTAGGAACTATACAGCAGAGGGAGGACAACAACATCAGGAGCAGCAGTAACATCTCAGGTTGAGTTACTGTCTGTCGTGTCATGTAGATATGAGTCCTATGTGTTGTCTCTGTACTCTCAGGTCCTTGGAATCAGTACGTAGTGGTTTTATGATCGATCTGAGATTTTGTCTTGTATGCCTCGAGGTTTTATGTTGTTCGTGTATAGTTTGGTAAAGCAACTATTGTATATATTCCTTGAGATGAAATGGTACATGGTGTGTACAATGTAAACCTTAATGTATGCAGTACTTTGGTTCTCTTCTTAAGAGTTTTCTGGAAATGGAACTCCTTGCAAATGGTTTTAATTTTTAGTGATTTTTGTTAATCCACTGCTTATAGCAATTCCACAATTATTTACTGGTCATGATTTGATTTGTTCTCGGATCGTCACATCAGGGGTCTTACACTCTTTTTGACATCCCTATGTTCTTCCCATATTTCACCCTCTTTCTAATTAATCTTACCTCAGCAATGGAGTCATAGGGATCAGGAGTCTCAAAACTACCAAATCGCTCATTTCCGAATCCCTTCTATCCTTATCCAATGCTATTTAATGGATCACAACTATCTTTCACTCTAATCACTACAACTTACTCCCAGGGGAAGCTCAAGTCAAAACTTAGAAGAGTCTTGTTGTATTGAAAGCTTTTTTGATGGTTCAAAATCAAAGATACCTCCCATTAATCAAGACAAGATATTTATGAATAATGTTAATCCTAGGTATAAATAATGGATGGGGACATACCAACTCTTGAAAGGGTGGATATTTGGATCACTTACTGAAGAAGTAATTGGAGAGATAATCAGGTGTACAACAATAATTGAAGTATAGACTATCCCTAGAAAAAAGTTTGTAGAGTCATCCTAGTCATGAGAATCTAACATCATGTCTCATTTGTGATTCTTTGCAAAAGGTACATCTTCCTTGTCTAATAATATTTAAAAGTTCAAAATTATATTTGGCTAGTTAAATGCTATTATTGGACATGTTGTCATTGATTGGAAGAAAGTGATTAATATTCTCAATGGCCTATACAACCATGAGCACAAAGGCATAGTGCTTTCTATTTTGAAACCTGTAATTTATAACTGTGTTGATCTTGTTTCTCTTCTTTGTGATTTTGAAAGAATGAAATATTGTGGATTTGTTCCCTTTATTATTTTCTATTCTGACAAAGGTAATGGACCATATGTTTTCTTCATTTGTGTCTCTCATAATGGGAAAATTTTTTACAACAATCAAAACAATAGTCCATGTGCTCACGGTCGATCATCAAATAGAGGGAGATGAAGGAATCAAAACAACGTCAAATTTGAAGGGATTCTAGGAAGCAGAACTACTAAGAACAATACCTCATTTATTTTGTAGTGTAGCTGATTCTTAAAGACACATAGCAAATAAGAGGTAATTTCAACTCCTCTAATGAATGAACTAACATGATTTCAAATTTCTATCAGATATGTGGTTAATGAGGTCATGAGACCTTAAGGTACTCGAATAGGTATGTCAATTCTATATGTGCATGACTGTTATAGAACCTTGTGGACAATACTCCATTTGCTACTCTTGTTACTAATGAAAATGACCTAAATGAGTACCATGTTGATTCAGTGGCAACTTATGATTGTACATAACACAAGTATTATTTATAATCTTAGAGCTTACAAAGGGCATGAATACTTAGTATAGAATGTTTCGTGGTATCACACACATTGGTGATGGATTCTTATACAATTTAAATACTATTCTATTACAAGATATCATTGTTGTTCCTGAGATTATAAGAAATATTATCTCTATCTCCAAGCTCACCTGGAATTTACCACGCTATGTTGTATTTTCTAATAGTTTAGTGTTTGTGAAGTATACAACGACGCACAAGAATCTATTCAAAGGGACTAGAAGTAGGGTCTTTATCTATTGAGCACTTCATGCCCACAAATTTTCTTCTGAAATAGGTTCCCTAAAGCTCCATGGGATATCTAGAAGAAACGTCCATGCCATCCAAATGAAAGATAATTGAGCATTTGATTCAGGATAATGTTGCCTCCACTACAACGTAGATTAGTGATATATCTAATAGATGTAAACTGTGTAAGAGTACAAACATGTCATTTATCCATAAACACATAAAGTCATTTGTGGCTACTTCATACATTCATTGTTGATGCTTGAAGAAAGGCAATTGTTGCACTACAACATGTCTTCAAAGACTATGTTGTTATATTAATGATTGTAGTCGTTTAATCGGTATGTGACTATTAAAAATTAGAGTGAACTCAACTCTATATTCTTAACATTCTATATTAAGATGTACATTCAATTTGGAACCAAGTTACAAGTGTTCCAAAGTGATGGTGGACTGGGGTTCATCAAAAACAACCTCTCTACTTTCTTTTCTAGACAAGATAATTTTCATTGTATATTTCACTTTAACATGGTCCATCTTTGAATGGAGTGTCAGAAAGAAGACATGGGCATATTGTGTATCTAGGTCTTACAATCCTTTTCGATATAGGGTTATTAAAATGTCCATGGGTTGAAACATTTTCTCCAAAGACATACGTAACTATTCTTCCTACATCCATTTGAGACATAACATCTATCTTTGAAAAATTGTATAACAAAGCCCCTGATTATGGTCATCTTAGAGTCATTGGCGCATTATGCTATCCTTATCTGTGAGATTGCAATACACAAAGTTACAGGCTAGGCCGAAACCTTGTATCTTTATTGTCAACATATCTTCACCAAGTCTTTGCCAAAGTCCAGTTTCAAGCATCCGAACTCCAACTTGGGCCTTCTACAGCTTTACCAAAGCTCATCTTGCAGGAGGCTATTAAGCAAGTCGATTTAGTTTTGGTTCATTCTTGCTTCATATTATGTTTAGGGTTGTGGCTATTTTGGAAGAGCCTGCCCATTTCCATGCAACAAAATAGACTGGACTTCACCCGATTAAGCAATAAGGTTGCGGTCTCTTCTACACCTTCAAATACCTAGCTAACTGGAATGAGAAAGGCGCAGGACTATTTCCAAATTATTACCTTCAAATAATACTGAACAAGGTTTATTAGAAGCACTTGATCGTGCTTGTAACTTGTACTATACAAACATTGGGATGCCAAACCGAATCCATCTTCTGAAGGAAGTAACCACAGGTAGAGTCAAAGACAAAGTGCCTATTGAATTGGGTGTCTTCCACAATGTTAATAAGAATGCTGGTGTATCCTAACATTAAAGTAAATTTCTTCGTATCTACATATTGGAGATTGTGTATGATTGAATGTATGTTCAAAATAAATAGGGGATGCCACTACCCTCAACCACAGAGAAGTAGGGCTCAATACTGTGAGTGAGAATTTGGCAGCAAGTATTATTGCTTATTTGCTCTGGTATCTAGGAGAATAAAAGGAAGGTAGCGAGTAAATATCTGTGTTTAAACAATGTCAGTAGTTAAATCCAATATTGTTGGTTTCACTCAGAATTGAGGACTCTTAATTGCTGAACTCGGAAAGCTCGTTCAAGAATACACCATCTAGATTGACTCCGGCATTGATTGGGGGACAGAGAAAGCTCTCGTTCAAGAATACAACATTTAGATTTACTCCGGTTTTGATTGGGGGGTACAGAAAGCTCGTTCAACCTTGTTGAAGAGCTGATTTCTAGATTCGACTTGTCAAGAGCTGATATGAGACATATCACATATTAACTCTACACAGTTCATCCATAAATCTAAATTAAGAAAATGATGATGTGGCCATGCGGAGCAATCTTGATTTGGGAATCATTGCTGTCATATATGAATTCGAAGTTAGTTTGCTAAATCAATCAAAATAACTGAGGTGAAAATCCGATCGAGGGCGATGAGGAGATGCAATTACGGAAAAGAAACATATATCCCAAATTGCCCCTCGAATACAGAAACACTGCTGATTGATATGTTATCAGGCAACCTGGACATGTGGGATTTTAATTCATGCAAAAATTTGGATTTGAGCTGGGCCGCGCGAGGGTCGTAAAAACTGCCAGATTATAGTTGGGATTGCAGGCAGCTGAACTCCACAGGCTCCACCCTACTTCTTCGCATCGTTACCGTTCCAACTATCCCGCATTCTCCGGCGAATTCAGTACGCTCGCTGGTATCATCACACCCGTTTTCTTTTTAGATAGAAACACCTTCTCCGACAGTCACTACTATAAATAACCGCATTCGTACACTTTTGCCATCTCCTTCTTCGTGAGCGCGCGCTGTTTTGTTCGTTTAATTTCTTGGTGCTCCGCCCAGAGGCCAAGTCGGAGCTGGGGGAAGAACCCAGGTGGCTGGAGTTTCGAAGGAGAGAAGGGAGTTAAATTGCGGGAACACTTACAGATGATTAGTTCCACTTCATGCCAGCAGTACACCTCTACCTAAACTGTCTGTTTTTTCCTCCCGCAGCCATCGATCGCACGAGGTTCCTGCCAGCATTCCGGTTCCGAGCGCCGTTGAATTTTTTAGTTCGTTCCGGATCCCAACAACAGGCCCGGGCCGGAATCCTTCTTCTCATGTTCTTGTATCTGCATATTCACATCAGTTCTCCCTCCAGCTTTCTTATTCGCAGCAATCAAAACCGGAGTCCATCTAGATGGTATATTCTTGAACAATCTTTCGGAGTTCGGCAATTAGAGTCCCCAATTCCGAGTAAAACCATCAATATTGGATTAACTACTACCATTGTCACACAAATATTTCTAGTCTCCACTTTTCCTTTATTCTCAATAAGCAATATTCCTTACTGCCAAATTCTCACTCACAGTGAGCCCCACTTCGTGTGTTGAGGATAGCGGGCCCCCCTGTTTATTTTAAAAGGTGTTCAGTCATTCACAATCTCCTATTTGTGGATACGAGGACATGTACTTTAATGTTACTCTTATTAAAGTTGTAGAAAGACACCCAATGCAATCGACACTTTGTCTTCAACTCTACCTGCGGCGACTACCTTCCAAAAATGGATACTTTTTGGCATCCCAATGTTTTTATAGCACTATTTTTTTATTTGGATAATCATTCCACCTATATTATATAGGAAGAAAAAATCAATTTAGCACGCTTTCACACAAATATTTATCAATATAACACACTTTATCAAATATTTCTCAAAGTAGCACACTTGGTGTAAAACCCACTACTCAAAATGTTGTTTTCTCTATTCGAAATTGAAAAGCGCCAAAAAATTGACGTGTTTATTTTGAAATAAAAATTAAAAATAAAAATTAAAATAGTTAAAGCGCCACTTTGAGTGACTCTTTCAACGAGTGCAATGCGCCAGTCAATGTGGAGCTTTTGCCTTTCTTTTCATTTTTTTAATTTTTTTATTTGGAAAGTAAACACACAATTACTTGTAATGTTTTAAAGTCATGGATACAAAAAGCTCCGCGCAAAGTGACATTTTAGACCAAAGTGTGATATTTTGGGAAACATTTAGTTGTGTGCTATGTTGGTAAATATTTTAATAAAAGTATGTTAAATTGATTTTTTTCCTATTATATAGTATAGCACAAGTTACAAGCATGTCTAAGTGTTTCTAATAAACTTAGATAATGTCACGGACAAGTTAGAGGGAGAAATAATTTGGGAATAGTCACGCGCCTTTCTTATTCCAATTAGGTAGGTATTTTTAGAGGTGTTGCAGAGACCGTAGCCTTATTGTTTAATCGAGTAAAGCCCAATTCATTTTGTTGCATGAAAGTGGGTAAGCACTTAGATAATAGCCGCAACCCTAAACGTAATATTAGGCAAAAATGAACCAAATTTAGTATACTTGCTTAACACCCTCCTGGAAGTGGAGCCTCGAAGGTCCAACTTGGAGTTTAAATGCTTGAAACTGGACTTCGTAAAGTTTTGGCTAAGAGATCAGTAGGCTGATCGTTAGAGGGGACATATAGAGAGATGATGTGTCCGGATGCCATTTTTTATCTAATAAAGTGATAGTCAAGCTCATTATAGTTCGAGCATGAAACATGGGTATTGTAAGATGCACAACACTATGGTTGTCACATTATAAATTTGGTAATGAAGATTGTCTAAGTTGTAGATGTTGAAGAAGTTGAGCATATTGTGTAAGTTCCATGAAATTTGAACCAAGAGATGTGTAGTTTGCTCCTCTACTTTATCACTTACTTGATCACACTATTGTACCAGACACATCTTTGTGTAGTTTGCTCCTCTACTTTATCACTTACTTTATCACTTCTGTACTTGTTCTCGCTATTGTATATTGTCTATTGGTTTACAACCAGCCACATGTTTGACCAAGGAAACACATAATGCACTGGTGCCTCTCCTGGTCATGGGGTAACTTCTCTAATCAACATATGAATAGATAGTACATAGTAATATCTAAGCTTGAGAAAATTTGAATCCCTATAGTTATTCTTCCTTTGAGATATGTTAGGATATGTTTGTTAGGGGACATACTAGTATTTGTTGGATGATGAAGAAACTTGCACGCTAAGCTAACTCCTTAATTCAATCATGCCCAGTAAGAGTCAAATATTGAAAAGATCCTACTATTCTTCTTTATATGGAAGGATCAGTCAGGAGTTTTTCATGTTCTTTTCTCTATAAGTAGAAGCTGACAAGACTTGCAATGGGATAACAATCAATCCTTTTTTTCCACTATATACTCTCATAGGCATATTCTATTTGCATAATAAGAAGGCCATGTGAGTTTTCTTCAACATTAGTTCCTAAGAAGGAGGCCATTTGATTTTCTTTAAGCTTAGTTCCTATGAAGTAATGAAGCTTTCACAAATTCCTTAGAGACAACTCATCTTATAATTTATTAATGTAATGTATCCACATAAATGTTAGAATTTCATGAAAATAGTATATCCTTGACATATAACATTAGACGTAGTGGATCTCCTTGATTATGATGTCCAAATAGTGATGAGTGAGTTCCACTTCAAAAAAAGCCTAATTCAAGAAGAACATGACTAATTATGTTATACTAGGACTGAGGTGCTTGTTAGAGTCCATGAACAGCTTGGTTGAGTTTGCATACAACTGTTGGAAACTATGTATTCATAAAACTAGTTGGTTGTTCCATGTTCACCATGATGTCTAGTTTCCACTAATAAAGGCATTACAAACATATAATTTTTCATTTGTTCATTTTTAATAAATTGTCATAGTTTGAAAAAAAAATTATAGTTGGTGACTTGTTTATTGGATTGAAAGTCTCCATGTAGTCAACTCCTTCTTCTTGATTGAACACTTTTGCCACTATCCTATATTTGAGTTTATCTATTATGTCTACCTTCATTTTTTGTTTTGAACATCCACTTACAACCAACAACATTCAGTCTTAGATCTCAAGCCACAAGACTTCATGTCAAGTTTTCCAGGAGGGCATCAAGTTCATTCTTCATAGCTTGACTCTAGTCTTTGTGTTTTAGAGCTTCTCTCAATGCTCTAAGGGAGTAGCGATACTAATCATGTGAAAATAATATTTAGGTTAGGCTTAACGATCACATTTAACATCTCAATGTCATGCCATGAAAAATGTGACCAACAAAATTTGACTGACACACTACAATAGATGTCACCTATGTATTGGGTTCATATACGTATTTTGTATTAATTTTACTAGTATAATTGTCAATATGTGTCAGATCATGTAAATGACCATGTTTAAGATGAGTGATACTATTAAAATATTTAAAAAGAAAATCAAGACTATTATAAAGGGAAGTGTGTGAATAAGTTAGATTACTTTACAAATGGTTCAACATTATATAACGATTTGGTGGAACTCATATCAACATTTAAAGTGACAATATGAATAAATATTTTAGTTTCACAATGTAATTGGTTGTTGAATGCATTCATTGTACAATTTGAATGTCGATTAGTAGTTCAATCCTTTTCTACAAAAAGATACCTAATTAATTTGCTTCCTACATAGAGTTCAGGAATCATATCTCCCTTTGAAAATTTTTATAACAAAGTTTTCGATTATAGTCATCGTAGAGTCTTTGGCACATAATGATAGGCTTATGTAAGAGATTACATTACGTATAAGTTTTAGAATAGGTTGAAACTTTGTATCTTTGTTGTCTATAACCATAAACAAAAGGCGTTAACTTTCTGGATATGAATCTTTCCAAGACATAGGTGTTTGAACATTTTGTCTTCATTGAAGATGTTTTCCTTTTTTACCACAAGAAACTAACTTTGCACCAAAATATTGGTGAATCCATTCTAAAAGGGATAATGTGAACACGATATATGATGATTACTATCCTTGTCAACTCCCATCCACCATCACTTTGAAACACTTGTAACTTGTTTCTAAATTGAATTTATGTCATGATATAGAAATACAAGAATATAGGAGTTCACTCTAATTTTCCATAGTCATATACTAATTGAAATGGCTACAATCATCAATAAAAATATGATTGTATATGAAGACATGTTTTTAGGTAAAAATTTCCTTTTTGAAAACATCACCAATGAATAGAATGAAGTAGTCTATGTGAATTTTTTTATTTATTAAAAATGTATTTTTTACTCTTACACTGTCAAATTTTTTATCACTAAACAAGGTACAAAATTTTCTTAAATCAAATGCTATACTATATTTTCATTTGTACGGTCCAAATATTTCTTCTATATATGGTGCTTGACTAAACCTACTTCAGAAGAGAACTTTTGGACATGAAGTGCTTAATAGATAGAGACCCTTCTGGATATCCCCTTGGATGGAACTTTGTGTGTCTTTGAATACTTCATAGAATCTAAATTATTATAAAATACAACATATCAAGGTAAATCAAGGTGATCTTGGATATCGAGATAAGGTTTCTTATAATCTCAGGAACAATAATGTTATCTTACAACAGAATAGGAGTTAGATTATATAATAAACCATTAACAATGTGTGTGATATCAAGAAATAGTCTATTACAAATTTGTAAGTTCTAAGATTATAAAGAATACTTGTGTTATGTACCAAGTTCAATGGCTATTGAATCAAAATGCTACTCATTTATGTCATTGTCATTTATTCTAGTAGTAGAAAGAGTAGTTGGTACATTGTTGTCCACAAGGTTCTTTTTGGAATAATCATGCTCAAATAGTAATTTTCATTCCTATACCAATACCTTAAGGCGAAATATCTTACAAATTTGTTCATTTTAGGTGTTGAAATTACCTCCATTTTTCTATGTGACATCCAGAATCCTCTACCATGCAAATTAAAGGAGACATTGTGTAATATCCCTAACCTGGGTTATGGCTTAACCCTAGAAGTTTTGCTTAAGAAAATTATTCAAAACCTTGTTCTAATCTTTTGAAAAGTAATTAGGACTCTTTGTAAAGTTTATTTTAGAGTGTGAACTTAATTGCAAACTATTTGTGCATTATAAGATAGTTTGAGTGTAAAGTGCAATTTACCCAAGATGAGGGGTTACATTGAAATATATCACATGTTGAATGTGTACTAAGTGTTTTAATATTATAAGAGAAAGAATGATGCTAAGTGGTGTCTTTTGGAAAGCCTAAATTCTAAGTATTGAGCTTGTTTGAATAATGTTAGTGCCTTGTGCACCAATTTTGGTAGAAATTGTAATTTTCCCAAAATGTAGGGTTGATATGCAAATTGCCACCTCTAGAGTGTCCCAAATACCTCTATGTATCATTTATAGGAGAGATAAAGAAGTAGAAGCAATATTTGAACCATCTTTGAGTAATGGTACTCTTGGTGATGAAAAAACTAAGAAAGGATTGAATTTGAAGCCCTTACTTGAGTTGTATCGAGTTGTAGACTTGAAATGGGAATGCCTATTGGCCAAGGAGCCATAAAGGGGATCCCATATCGGTTTGTGGACTCTTGAAAAAGGCCATGATGGCCTAAGCACTCAGGGAGGTAATCCATGATGAGTTAGATGCTCCTTGCAAAAAGTGTATCAGTTTGCATTATTTGTGAGATAAAGATGAGATATCTTATCCAACAAGATAAAGGATGGACGAAATATCATCTCTAGATTATCCTTTAGGCTTTTCCTTGTCAATATAAATGTAAGAGAATGCATGGACATGTGTCAACCATGCATGTCCACGTGTCACCTATTAGCATATGGTGAAGACACCTCTTATACACTCTCTTTCATGAACCCCAAGTATGTATACTTCTCCTTCCACCTACTAATGGAAGTTTACGAACCCCACAACTCTCTTTCTACGAGATATCATGCATACATTCTTAGATATCATTCATAGTATCTTAAGGAGCAAGAAGAGCTCTAGCACCAAGCTTAAGGTAAGGTTTTGGTCATCTTCAACCTTGGTTGAAGCATGATTTTAGGTTATAGATATTCCTCTCTTTCCTTCTTCACCAAGTTATTAACTATGGTGATTTCTTGTATATGGAGGAGTTGTGAACTAGCTTTGGATCTTGGATAAGCTCATCTTCAACCTTAGTAACGTGAAGCTTTGGAGCTTGGAGCTTTGAAGTTGTTCATAAGGTGGGTTATATAACTTGAACCCAACTATGTTATTATTCACCTTCAATATTGTTGAACTTGTTGATCTACTTTCAATTTCGAATTCCTTTGATAAATTAATGATCCTTTGAGTTCCAAAAGTATATTAGGACTATTGTCCATGAACTAGAACAATGAGAATAAGAATCTAGAGGTTGATGATGATGACATCATCAAGGTCTAACCCGATATTGGGATAATGACCCTCAACCCAATATGATGAGGTAAACACACCACTAGTCTGGTATGGTGATGAATAGGTACCTCTTACACGTTATTATGATGAAGTGCACATCTTGTGCATGATATGTTGTTAATAAAACACCATGTGCACGGTATAAAGTCAAGTATACATCTTATACATGACATGAAGTCAAGCATATACTCCACCCGATATATCAAAACCCTAGGTGATAAGTGATCCGACATGTTGATATGTACACACCATAAACAAGATATGGTGAGGAGTGTATACCTCATGGGAGATATGAGTAAAACATAGATACACTATGAGAACGATATAGGGTCAAGTATTCACCTCCTACACGATATAGTGTTAGAATTATACCCTAACCCAATATGGGTTGAAACCCTAGATGGTGATATGAAAACTGACATGATAAACCCAAGATGATGGGTAACTCGATATAAAGATGAGTGAACATCTCATGAACAATATCAGCAATACATACATGTACCTTGTGCATGACATGAAGTCAATTCCATACTTCATGGACGATATGTTGTCAAGTGTATACTTTAACCGATATGGTGTTGAAACCCGAGGTGATGGAATGAAACCCGATACACCCTATCATTTTGTGTAAAGGACTATTGTGAAAGAGTTTAACCTGATATCTAGCTATCATTCAAAAATATGATATGATTTATTCCTTGAAGTGGCATGAAAAGTTATGAGCATAATGGTCTACCCAATATGATAATCCGATATGATCAACCCATATGGAAACCCGATATGAGAAATAATAGAACACGAGATGGTATTTGTGTATGTTACTAAAACGATACCATGATGAGGCATATACCCCATGCCCGATATAGTGTGCACCTTGTACATGATATGGAATCAAATATACCTGGTATGAGGTCAAGCTTCCAGCTCATAAATGATATGATGTCATGTATCTCTAATTTGAGATGATAAGAACCAAGTGATAGCTAACCTGAGATGGATACACGATATGGTGTTAAGGGATACACCCTAAAACATGATATGGTGATGTGGTTATACTACATGCTCGATATGGATACACGATATGATGTGAAGATGGTATCTTAAGCACAATATGATAGTACACACACATCTTGATACCCAGTATGGTGTGAAAGCTTCAATCATATATGCTTGATTGACTGACCTATGTTATGTGTTGTGCTAAATGAAACATTAAAAGGTAATGAGTTTAGTGAAAATTGATAATGGTGATCTGATGTACCTTAAAGTAGAGAATAGAACTAACTTAATAAAAGTATAATGCAATCAACATCTTAGTGAGGATGAAAGAGAAACTTATATTTGAATAACAATCATGTAATGAATATATATTGATACTCCTAAAATGAGTGCAGTATGAATTAGGGTTTGATACTTGATAACATGATCTTGAATCCTCAATTTGATTAATAAGGGGATAACCTAACCCTAATGAAGGGTGATGGTATGCACTTACAACCCTAATCAGTTAGATTCATAAATCCTAACCTAATAATGGGAAGGATGCATTCCTCATATATCACATAGTGATGATGTTATTTTGAAACCCTATTTGGTTAAAATAGGCAATCCTAACTGTAACATCCATGACCTGGGTTATGCTTTAACCCTAGATGTTTTGTTTAAGAAAGATAATTATATGCTTTCTCTTATCTTTTGAAAAGTAATTAAGGCTCAAGAGGAACTTATGTTTCAATTTTAGTCCTTTTTGAATAATGTTGAAAACAATGTTTTGCCTGTTTTGGACTAAAGTGCACATTACCCAAGTTGAGGGGTTAACTTGAAAATGTTACATGATAAAATATTCCTCAAGTGTTGAAGCATCATAAGAATGAAAATGATGCATAGGTATGGCTTGTGAAAGCCTGAGCACCAAGAAAGAGCTTATTAAGCAATGTCTGTGCATCAAAACCTAGTTTTGGTGTAATATGCAATTTACCCAAAATGTAGGGTTCAATATGGAAAATACCACTTCTAGAGAGTCCCTAATGTTACTTGGTATATATTAGAGACAAAACAATCATAGGGGCGTCTCATTTGAATCTCTTTGGGGGAGAGAGAATCTTGATAATAAAATAATCAAGATTTAAGCATAATAGAAACCCTAATTCAATTTAATGCAAAAATAAATATATTAATGGAAGTGCCCTTCAACCAAAAATGTGATCATTGAATTTATATAATTATGGACGTCCATGTTCCTTGAAATGGAACCTAAATATCTAAAGTGAGTGGAGAGCCCACTCACATTAGTTAAAGAAAAAGTAGTATCCATTAATGTTTGGATATTATTATTAAATTGATTAAGTTTCTTAATTGTTTTCCTTTAATTCATGGATAAAGAAGAGTATTTAGAAGGGGAGTATGATGGATTCATATGCAAGGAAGTGAGGGGGATAAGTGGCACCAATTTAGTGAATTGAAGGATTTTTATAGCACTTTCTCTCTCTTGATTTTCCCTTATATACACTCCATTCTTTCACCCACATGAAAGGCTTTTCTGACTCTTCTTTCTTTCCTTGCTTTTTCCGAGCACAAGGGAGCATAAGATCAATATGAGGACGTACCCCAACCTGTAGGTGAGCTCCTTAATCATCTTCAACCTTGATTTCGTGGTGGAAATCAAAATTCGATGCTTATTTTCTTCTTTTCTCCATTCAATCTTGAACTTTAGCCATTCTTTTCACTCAAAGACTTGAGGACGGACCTTGGGAAGTTGAGAAATCTTCATTCACCATTAAAGACATGAATCTTGAAGCTTGGATTCAACTTTGAAGGTGGGTTATATAACTAGAACCCTTAAATATCATTATTGATTTCATTTCTTCATCATATGTTGATTCCTTTTTCTTTCCCGAATTTCCTTTTGATTAATTGTTGAAATCACCACAAAGATCATAGAAAATTTAGATGGTTTGAAGCTTGAATATGATGACATCATCTTAGCACACACCTCAAGAAATATCAGGTCCAAACGGTTTCAACTTGAGACCAATCGGTCTCAAGACCGATTGAAACCAAACGGTCTCAAGACCTTTTGGGATCAAACGGTCTCAAGAACGTTTGGTGATACTTGCTAAAGTAGTTGGATGTTGATCCAATGGTTCTAATTGATTGACTCATAATAGGTTCAGTTATGGATAATCCACTAATTACAAACTCTAATCGGGTTGAAGTGTTGAAACCTTAATTGAATTGAATCAATTTCATGGTTGATGGTCCAAACGCTCTCAAGACCATTTGAAGGCCAAATGGTCTCAAGACCGTTTGAGTCCAAATGTTCTCGAGACCGTTTAGAGGTCAAAGGCCAAATGGTCTCAAGACCGTTTGAGTCCAAATGGTCTCAAGACTGTTTGGAGATCAAGGGCAGTGATGGATGGTTGGAGATCCAAGGGTTATAATTTGATGTACTCTTAATGGTCCAATTGATGCATATTCAATGAAGCAAACTCTAATTGATTGGTTGAAGGAAACCCTAGATGATCCTTTCGGTTTCAAGGTAGTTTGGACCAAACGGTCTTAAAACTGTTTGGAATCAAACGGTCTTCAAACCATTTGAGATCACACAGTTTCAAACCGTTTGGAGGTCCAATCAGTTTCAAGGTTGATTTATCCAATTGATTTCAAATGTTGATGGGTCCAATCGGTTTCAATGTGCATGTGATCAAACGATTTCAAGGGTTGAGTGCCCAAATGGTTTCAAAACTGTTTGGAGGGAAAATGGTCTCAACCCTAGATGCCCAAATGGTTTCAAAACCGTTTGGAGGGCAAACGGTTTCAAAACCGTTTGGAGGTTGAGGGGTCAAAACTGTTTCGAGGTTCAATGCAACCAAAACTATTTGAACACCTAATGTGATGAAAGATCAATTAACCCCATAATTGTTAGTGATGTATATCAAAGAAAATTACAATGGTTGTACCTTTAAGGCACTACGATGATTAGTACCCTTAGAGGGGTTAACCTTTGATGCTTATGGAAGCAATATCTCAATATACTATGCTAACCCAAAATGTATGTACTTGAATGAAAGATTGACCTAATCTAGTCAAGCTTGAAGTAATCAACATCATAGAGAGGATGAGAGAGAGAGGAATTCATATATGTATAATAATCATGTAATGGTTAAGCCTCAACACTTTCAACATGAATAAAATATGTAATTAGGGTATGATCCATGATAAAGAGATCATGAAACCCTAATTGAGAAGGTTGATGAGCCCTAACCCTAATTTAAGGCAATGCTAGGTGAAACCCTAATCTAGGGTAATGGTGTAACCCTGATCTAGGGTAATGGTGTAACCCTAATCTAGGGTGATGCCATGTGAAACCCTAATATAGGGTGAAGGTATGTGAAACCCTAATTTTGGGTTATAGTGCATGAAACCCTAATCTTGGGCAATATGATGAAAAATCATAACCCTAATTTTGGGTAATGGGATGAGTATCCCTAAATGACATGAATTGGGAAACCCTAACCCTAATGAGGGAATAGTGATGCTACACTTACATTGCATAGTGCTGATATGTAATTGATATAACTGTTATCATGTGTACTAACCATGTAGGTATCATGAGATGTTGGACATAGCCATGTATGAGCTATGATGTTTTATTATTGAAATTGTTTTATGGGCCTTGTGAGCCATATATGCTTTGTTTCCTAGTAAGAGGTAACAAGAGATTAAATGGGTTTTGAGATCCATGTGAGATGCTTGTGTAGCAAGTATCATGTTTACCTTGGTCAGATGACCTGAAGGTATTAGTTACCTGATAAGTGGTAACAAGTGTTCTTTGATGCACTCAGAGTTTGAATACCCATGTTCCATAATCATGATGATGAGATGTTAAGGGATGAGACTGCCCATGATGACAAGGGATTGAGGTCCCAATGTTTTATAAAGCTTTGAAAAGTACTTGACAGAAGTATTACACATTCTTTGTAGCTTTTGTTATAATAATTTATGTTTGAAAACCTGACTGATGCTAAAAGAATATGGTAATGTACTTAATTAATCAAGTGAAATCTTATCATGTAGAGTCGTGGCCATAGATCCACCATCGTCAGTAGTTGGTGATGGTGAAACATGTTTTCACATGGGATCTCCTGGAGAGTATACTGTTGAGTGTGTGGGGGTTATGGGCGTGAATATCCTTACGCCCTAAAATGGGATTGATGTGAGATAAAAATTAAATCTCTCAATCGTTCATTATATGTGCCGGGATTGATGTATCACGAATCTCCTAATAATGTTAATTCCGTATCGATGTGAGATAAACATGCAATCTCTTGATTGTGAAGAGAGTACAACTGCCATTGTAACTCCATAGCGAAGTTTCCAATATACACTGGAAAGCTATTTAGTAGAGACATAAGATGTCCTGCATTTTGTACTCACACTGACTAAGGAAGATGAGGTCATGGAAATCTGGCTCTTCCTTGACCTATGTATAGAACCGATGCTTTACGCCGTCGTGGTCAGTTGGAGTATGGGCGGTATACCTCAACTCCTCAGGGCTTAAGTATGATTGTAAAATGTAATCAGCCGTGTAGCGTATTTGCTTAAGGTTGAAATATGAGAATCATTGGTTGATGTTACCTTGCTTAGCATATCCTAGATGGATGAATGTCACACATGTTCTTCAATTCCTTATTGGATAAGTGACATGTTGCTTTATCAAGTTATAGATGAAATGCTTTGAATAAGAATATTTCTCTTATCTATTTAGAAATTGATTTATCTTCTTTTGAATATAAATGATTCCTCTTCTTAGTTATATTCTATTAAACTACAATAATAATGTTTTTGGCGGAGAGTTATATCTCTCACTGGGACTGGGTCTCACTCCGTTGGTCACCAACACTTTTTAGGTAGACACGGAAGAAGAGGTAGAAACCCTATAGCAGGGGAAGAGCAGCAGTAGCAACAACAGGGACAGCAGTGATATTCCAGGTGGAGGCACTAGTTGTCATATTTTGTATAGAGAGTCCTATGTGTCATCTCTGTTCTCTCAGGTCCTCGTAGTTAATAGTTAGTACTTTTAATGAATCGATATGAGATTTTGGCTTGATGCCTTGAGGTTCTTATGCTGTCTGTGTATAATTTTAACAGAGCAGTTGATACTTGTAATCCTCGAGAAGAAATGGTACAAGATATGTACTTATGAACCAGGATGTAAATAAAATACATTGGTTCTTGATAAAAGAGTTTTCATGTGTTTGGATCTCTTTGTAAATGGTTTTAATTTTTAGTGATTTTCAGTAATCTGTTGTTAATGATCACTTCCTCTTAGTTAATGATGTTTTGTTCGAACAGTGTATCACAAATTAGTGGTATCAGAGCTCTAGGTTCGCTGAGTCTATAGAGACATAGGATTAAGGTTGTTGAGTCTGTTCTAGTGTCTTCCAGTTTATCTAATAGTGTCTTCTGCTCATATAGGAGGAGAAGAATAACTTAAAGATGTCTAGATCACACAAAGAACATGTTGTTGAGAGAAGCATTGCTGCACCAGTAAGAGGTGCAAGTGACCAGAATAGGGAGGAACCAGTCCCTGAACATCCTTAGTTTAACCAAGCAGAGATAGAGAGCCAACTTTCCATGCTCTGTTTGGGAAGTTCATGGAAACTATGACACATATGGTGGATAGGATGCCACCACCTGCACCTAGGGCACCAGTTCACAATGAGGGATATGGAGCTAGCAAGACTTTCAAACGACTTCACCAGGTTGGAGCCACAAATTATGCTGGTACAATTGACCCAACAGATGTTGACTTGTCGTTGACTGAGTTGGAGAAGGTCTTTAGAATCCTCAATATCCCTGAAGTAGAGAAGGTGAGGCATGCAGTGTATCTTCTACTAGGGAGTGTTGGCCACTGGTGGATAATAGAAGAGGGCAAGAGGCCAGGTGTCGAATCATATGGGAAGAATTCCGATGAGAATTTGTCAGTAGATACTTCCCCAAGATGTATCTAGATGAGAAGATCTCTCATTTTGAGAGGTTAAGGCAAGGACAAATAAACATTAGAGAGTATGAAGCTAAGTTCATGAAGCTTTTACGGTTCTGTCTGCATATGGCATCTACTGATAAAGAGAGAATTCGACATTTTGAGAAGGGGCTGAATGTTAATTTGACCACTCCTATGTCTGCCTTAGAGAACAGGGAGAGGTTCGCCACCTTTGTTGAGTCCATGAGATGGATAGAAAGGTCGGTGATTGAGAAGTTTCAGACTAAGAGTAAGAAGGTGTATACTCAATTTCAAGGACAAAGGTCTGAAAATTTCAGACTAAGAGTTAGAAGGTGTATACCCAATGCAAAGACCTTTAGAATTTCAAGTTGGAGATAGAGTATATCTCAAGGTGTCACCTAAGAAAGGCGTCCTTAGATTTGGAAAGAAGGGAAAGTTAGCTCCTAGGTTTATGGGGCCTTATCTAATCATTGAACGGATTGGAAAGTAGCCTATAAGCTGGAGTTGCCACCTGAGATGCATAAGTTGCATCCAGTGTTCCATATCTCCATGCTGAGAAAGTGTCATCCTAACACACTGACATGAATTTCCCGTGCGTAGAACGCAAGTGTACGTGTCAATGTAATATAGGCCTTTACGAGGCCTGAGTCGAACTCAGGGACACTAAATTATCGGAGACTACTACTAACTACTCGCAATCAGCTAGACCGATTAAAAAGTTGGATGCTGTTGTAAAATTAAAAGAAAATGAAATAAAATAGAACAAAATAATCGATTAAAGGTTTAGTTTAATCAACTCAAATGCAAATCTTTAGGATTGCGGTTTCACCGCGAGTTTTCATTGTATGAATTTCTATATAGTCACTCAGATTTATCTCTCTATCCGGGTAGTGGCCTGTAATCAGAAATGCCCACTGTCGTGGTACAATTCACTACCTATGTCTAGGTCGGTTCCACCGTCGTAGTAACCTATACCCTAAACTAGGTGCATTAGAATCGATCACTAGGTATCCACCATTAACCTTACACCACCTTGTTCAAGGTATTTGTCAATTAATGTGAATTTCTTCTCTTCTCAACCATTAACTCTTCTTTCAAAGCAATTAAGGGCATTAGATTATTATTATGGTGATCAAGCATAACAGTATAATTGAGAAAATGAAATCATACCACCGATTTAAGAGATAAATGATGATTTTATATGATAAAATTGTCATACAATGATTTCCCAGGCTACTCCCGGTCCTAAATATAAAGGGGATTAGCCCCACATGTTCATCTCAGAGAAAATCATGGTAGAGAAAAAGGGAAACATGGAGAACAATGTGATTGAGTGGTGAAACCCCTGAACGGAGAAGATCCAAGTGTTCCTTGGCGTAGAATACATGTTCTCCCGCCTTTCGGTGGTGGAAAACGTCTTCTTTGGCGTCCGGAACGGCTGGGGCATGCTTCTGGCTCCGTTCTTCTCTCCACACCTTCTCGGGACATGTGCAGCAGCTAATGACATGATAGATTACTCTTGGCCACCGTCATTAGGTATAATCACTGAGTTAGGTCACCAAAATATCACAGTCGTCGTATTTAGAACGATCTAAAACAAACATGAATCTGACGGTGTCGATACCATCGACGCGGGTCGATGGTATCGACCTTGCGCAATATTTGGCCAGTCTTCTTTCTCTTCGTTGTTGTGCCTGATGCTGACTCGATACCATCGACGAGGGTCAATGGCATCGACATCCTTAAGGTGTCGGTTTTATCCTTTTATGTCATAGTAGCTCCACTTGTCGATAGTATCGACATATGCGTCGATAGTATCGACTCTCTTCTCGCCAGCAACCTGATGGTATATCGATACCATCGACTCCCCTGTCGCTAGTATGGACTTTGTGCTTCTCCTTGCGGCTGGAAACCTGTGGTCATGTCGACGGTATCGACCACTGTCGATGGTATCGACAGCAGCAGATATTTGTTTTTCCTGAAATTGCAAAAAAAAAACCACATAAGTCGTAACAAAACATATTATTGTAATAATTTATGCTCAAAATACCAAAATAAAGGATATTTGACATAGAGAAGGATCATAGACCAAAGTAGATGAATTATGCAATATTAACCACCAAGATGACCAATAGATGCATAAAACACAATTAAAACAAGTCTATAAATGCGACTCAAAATCATCGCATCAAACTCCCCTAAGCTTGAACATTGCTCGCCCTCGAGCAACAAAACTTTAGAATAGAATTGCAAGGGTCAACTAAAGAACAGATCATCACAACAAACATCACCATATGATCCCCACTGAACATTCACATTTCGGCCCTCACTAACCACGAAATGATAATTACCCTAAAGGCGACAGTAATGATCCATAAACGATATCTACCTCAAAACTGATGAACACTATCATATAAGGCAGTTAATATAATAAAATTTGCCGGTCCAGACTCGGTGCATCTTGTGATCTCCTATACTACGTTGCTCGCCCTAACTACCATCTACATGGAAGCAACTCTCCTGATATTCACAAGTGAGGAGAAAATCACGGTGGCCTACCAATTCGAGCAACGGGTGGATGGAATGGGTGGCTAATGGAAGAAATGGAAGCATTATATGGTTTCAACATGCATAAAACAAAAATGCCCTAAATGATGCATTTGCACATGAAAATGCCCTAATGCCTATAATTGGGTGGAATGATGCATGCACTAACATCCCATCTCAAAATGAGCTGGAATATCTAACTGATCTACATCATGTACTTACTCATCTTAAAATGCAAGTGAGACTATGTTCCTTTCTCCCTCTTATTCTACTTGCTTCTCAGTAATTTTTCTTTTTATTTTTTCATTTTTTTTCATGTTTTTTAGGCCCTTATATCCACCAATGACAATGAATTGTTGGGCTCACTTTTTCTACATAGCTCAAATATTTGAATTATTTAGAAGGTATGGAACAAGTTAATCACCCTTAAAGAAGAAATAAGATACATGATGTACTCTATGCATAAAAATTATGGCAGCTAAATGACACACACCTAAGGATAATGTGCATGTATACTATTCTATTTTTTATTTTCATGCAAAACATGTGAAAGTGGTTGCAATTCAAGACCTATCTACATGAGATGCAATCAAAAAGATTAAAACCGTAAAGTACTTCCAATTCTTATGGTGGATTGTGAAAAACAATGGGTGGAAAGATCACAAGACTAATTGACTGAACCTTTGAAAAGTATTATGTGTCCCTCGTTACTGACCTGTGTAGTAATTAAGAGGTTTCACTCTCTTACTTCAAATTAGAGTATCATTATCATTTGGTCAGTTTAGGCTCACACAACCAATTCTGTCCACTTTTAATGAATCATTAGGAATGTACAATTGTGATTTTCTATTTTAGAGTTGACAAAACCAATCATTTCCTTAAGTTATGTGCTCGAAGTTGAACAACACAAGCTTGCGAACACTCAAAATGTTTTTTTAATTTTCCCTTAATTCCCATGTACAAGCAAATGAGATGGCACATGACTTAAGACATCCACAATTACACTAGATAGAGTGTGGATCCTACAAACAAACTAAGATTGCAAGAAATAAATGACAAAAACAAAAACAATAAAACTAAAAACTGAGAAAATAAAAGATAGAGTTGTTCCAACTCCCCCCTAAGCTTGAATTTGACTATGGCCTCATAGTCAAAAACAATCTTAAAAGTTGGAACAGAGATATCGATTACTCTTCCGGAGGAGGCGGGTATTGTGGGGCCGTGGGGTCCCAGGATGGGTGTTGCCCCTGAAAGCTCAGATCATACTGGGGAATTGGTGGAGGTTGTGGATACCCCCCAAAGTAGTTCTGGCTCCAGTAATGATCATAGAAAGGCTGTTGTTGCATCTCCATCCTATGCAACCTTTCATGAATCTACTGTTGGTTGTCGAGGAGGAGGCGCTCATTCTCGAAGATATCCCTCTGATTGTCAAGTAACCGGTTCGTCGTCTCCTAAATACTGGTATACACTGCGGTGTGGTGCTGCTGCGTCTGTTGTATATCCTGCAACATGGCATACATTCCTTGCATTGAGTAGACATCCTCACTGTGCTGCGAGGGCGGTGGTGGTGGCGGAGGTTGTGAAGATGAAGACGCACCCGGATGCATGCGAGGATGCTTCCTAGGTGCCACTCGTGCTCAAAGAGGAGTGTAGGTGTCACGCTCGGGCCCACTGCCCAAGGCTCTAGTAGAGTTTCAGGAATGACGACTGACCCCACAGACCACCACTAGCCTTAACTGTGCACTTTGTCCACACTGACGCGCAAGCCAGGATCAACTTCCCGACTGGTCACCCATCCTAGTACTACTCCAAGCTGAGCACGCTTAACTATGGAGTTCTTTAGAGATGGGCTCCCTGAAAAGGAGGTGCACCTTTGTGATATGGGCAGTCCAATCATTCCTTTTAAGATCATGTTATCCGAGGCCTCAAATCCTGGGATGTTACAATCTCCCCCACTTAGACTCTTGACGTCCTCGTCAAGACTCAACTATATGGCCTCATAATCTGACCCCATTTTAGTGCAGACCCACAATGGCCCATGGACACCCAGCTCCCATCCACGGCTACCAGTGCAAGGGCGGCTCCATCTCGTCTCTACGGATAGCCCTTTCCAACTTGCCTGGACCGCACAGCTCAAGACTGGCATGCCACATGCCCATGTGGGCCCCACCTACTGGAGGGGTTATGGCTCTGATACCATTTGTCACGCTCGGGCCCACTGCCCAAGGCTCTAGTAGAGTTTCAGGAATGACGACTGGCCCCACAGACCACCACTAGCCTTAACTGTGCACTTTGTCCACACTGACGCGCAAGCCAGGATCAACTTACCGACTGGTCACCCATCCTAGTACTACTCCAAGCTAAGCACGCTTAACTATGGAGTTCTTTAGAGATGGGCTCCCTGAAAAGGAGGTGCACCTTGGTGATATGGGTAGTCCAATCATTCCTTTTAAGATCATGTTATCCGAGGCCTCAAATCCTGGGATGTTACAGTAGGCCTCCTCTTCCTCTTCAGCCTCATCGTCATCATTGTTGTTGTTGTCGTTGCCGCCATCTTCATCTGAGTCATGAATGGCTATGACGGGCCATCGGAAATGTTGAGCACCCTCGATGTGGAAGACGAGATCGGGAAGCGAGCATTCCTGATATGCTTGGTTTACATGGCAGTGAGCATAGGGTAAACCATCCCGAAGTAGGATACGGTTGGAGCGGTGAAGATGCTGCAAATTGACCTTGCTTCTGTTGGAGAGAGGAGTCAACTGGGAGAAATTCAACCCAAGATAATGGGCCAGTGGAGTGATGAGCCCTCCAAAGTGAATTGGAGCCTTCCGCGTACTCCGCTTTACAGCCAACACACGCTGCAAGAAAAATGCTCCCCAGTTACACTCTTCCCGCTTCAGTAACTTGTGCAGGAAAAACAGGTGTGTCTCCTGGAATTTGCTAAGAGACAGATCACCCCTAGAAAACAGGGTGGAGCAAAGCATGCGATGCAGAATCCTCATGAACGGATGCTTGAAATCCGCTACCGCCGTGTTGTGGTAGCTCACAGATTTTCCCGGCGGCACAGTTACTTGCTCGGCGAAGATAGCATCATAATCAGTCCAGTTGTCTGGCTGCCGGTACTGCTCTCGCCCATGATTCCAGTTATAGATGGAGTTGAACTGCTTGAGGGTGAGATTGTAATCATTGTTGTACAGCCAGAAAGAAACACAACCCTTAATCCATTCACAATCCGTGGAAATGATGTCGTTTGGCATGACACATATGTCTAGAAACTCCATGAATTCTGCGACTAGCTCCTTGTATGTCGGCCACTCATTGAAGAACGGCTGGCCATCAATGTGGAGTTCCATCTCATCGGGCCTCCTGCCCGTATGCCTTGCTTGTCCCTTAAGCACGTAGGCCAGATTAGCCTCGAACCCCAGGTTGCAGATAATCTCCTGGTCAATATAGCGGGTCGGCTCAATCTTTCTTTTCATAATCTCCTCGTAGACCTTCTTGACCTCCGCGGAAGGATGGACAATCCGCGAGTGTGGAATCGATGCAGTCGGTGGAGGAATGAACTCTGGAATCTCCATTGGTGTCGCACGAGAAGAAGACGCGCTGGCAACATGCACCATGGTTGTGGAAGAATAAGAAGTAGAAGAAGGAGATCGGTGAAGTTTGGAGAAGAAAATCTCTGCACGATGAAGAACGTGCTCCTCAGATGCTCGTAGCCGGGCTCTGATTACTTTGGAAGACACTCGGCACAAGTGGAGAAGGATTGCTCTGGACTTGTGACGTCATATGATGACAATCCATCTCTTATATAGCTGTGGCCGTCACTGTTGTATGCCCGTCGATACCATCAACACGAGTCGATGCTATCGACACATGTAGCACAATCCGTCCGCCGCTAGTATCGACGATCGTCGGTGGCTTGATGTGGGGGCCCGAATCGATGATGTGTCGATACTATCGACATGTGTTGATGGTATCCACCCGTCCCACAGATCGACTCTCTCGATGCAGCGATCATCGTTGATTTCCTCTCACGGATCGGTGATGTGTCGCGTCGATACCATCGACGCAAGTCGATAGTATTGACTTCTGGTTAGGGCAACACCCTCGCGAGGCCCGACCGCCACTTTCTGCCTGTAACTGGGTCGATATCATCGACAGGCCCGTCGATGGTATCGACTTCACTGAGACGATTTCTTCTGAATATCTCCAGAGATCTTGCAAGTATCGACACCCATGTCGATACTATCGACCTCATCTTGTGATCAACCTGTTCGTGTGTCGATACCATCAACGAGGCCGTCGACGGTATCGACACATAGCGATTTCTGCAGTAGCGAACCTGTACCCAACTCGATACCATCGATAGAAGGGTCAATGGTATCAACTCTGCCTTAGTCCTCCACATTGAGCAAACGATCACGGTATCTTTTTTACACTAGAAACAAAGTCAAAACAAACCAAAGTACAAAATGTGAAGGAACTAACTACGCTACCGTTGGCTGGGTTGCCTCCCAACAAGCGCCCTTATTTAACGTCTTAGGCTAGATGACATTAAGCTCCTCATGCATCTGGAAGTGTAATGAGTTTGACCTCAGTCACTTTCCTTGTTTAATCTTCACTGAAATACAACTTCAAACGTTGCCCATTGACCAGGAATGTTGTCTCGCCATCACACACCATGATTGCTCCATGTGTCCTGACCTCCTCTATGGTGAATGGTCCACTCCATCGGGATTTAAATTTCCCGGGATGCATCTTCAGCCTGGAGTTGAACAAAAGCACACGATCTCCTTTCTTGAAGACGCACATCTAAATATGGTGATCGTGAATCAACTGTGTTCGCTCCTTGTAGATCTGCGAGCTTTCATATGCATTCATCCTCAGCTCGTCTAGTTCGTTGAGTTTAAGCAATCTTTTCTTTCCCGCTTCATCATAGCTCAAATTTAATTTCCTCAGCGCCCAATGCACTTTATGTTCCAATTCCACCGGCAAATGGCAAGCCTGACCATAAGCCAACCTAAAAGGCGTAGTGCCTATAGGTGTCTTATATGTTGTCATGTATGCCCACAAATCATCCGCTAGTAGGGTACTCCAATTCTTCCTCGTGGAAGCCACAATACGCTCCAAGATCTTCTTAATCTCCCGATTGGAGACCTCCACTTGCCCTTGAGTTTGTGAGTGGTACGGGGTACCAATGTTGTGTTTTACCCCATATTTTCTCAACACTGCCGTGAAATTTTGATTCCAAAAATGTGTACCCCCATCACTAATGATCATTTTGGGTACACCAAACCTGCATAAAATATATTCTTTAACAAACATGCACACTACAGCGGCATCATTAGTCCTTGTGGGTATTGCCTCTACCCACTTCGACACATAATCAACAGCTAAAAGAATGTACAAATTATAATTTGAGGACGCGAAGGGTCCCATAAAATCTATACCCCACAAGTCGAACACCTCAACCTCTTGAAATACATTGAGGGGCATCTCCTGTCTTTTCGAGATGTTACCCGCCCTTTGGCAGGAATCACATTGCCGCACAAAATCATAAGCATCCCTGAACAAAGTAGGCCTGTATAGGCCACTTTCAAGTACTTTAGCTGCAGTGCGAGAACTAGCATGGTGGCCCCCCGTCGGTAGTGTATGACAATGATGAAGAACACTTTCGTATTCCACCTCTGGTACACACCTGCGTAAGACACCATCCCTGCACTGCTTCAAAAGAATAAGGTCATCCCAGAATTAATAACGTAAAGAATGGAAAAATTTCTTCTTCTCTTGGTACGTCCAATCATCCGGGATAATTTTGTAGGCAAGATAGTTAACAATGTAAGAAAACCAAGGGTCTTTCGATTCCGCTTTTAAAAGTTGTTCATCTGGAAATGTCTCGGTAATGGGTATGTGCAAATCCTTTTCATCTACCCTCTCCAACCTAGACAAATGGTCCGCGACCACATTTTCAATGCCCGCCTTATCTTTGATTTCAATATCAAATTCCTGTAAAAGTAAGATCCACCTAATCAATCTAGGTTTGGCATCCTTTTTTTCCATCAAATACTTAATGGCGACGTGGTCCATCCATACCACGACTTTAGATCCAACAAGATACTGCTAAAATTTTTAAAAAAGCAAAAACAACGGTGAGCAGTTCTTTTTCGATTGTCGTGTAATTAAGTTGGGCGTCATTCAAAGTTTTAGATGCATAAAAAATCACAGTGGGTTTATTGTCCACCCGTTGTCCCAAAACAGCCCCAACTGCAAAGTCGGATGCATCACACATTAATTCAAACGGCTTGGTCCAATCCGGTGTTTGCACAACCGGTGCGGAAATCAGTTTTTCCTTAAGCACATTGAACACATGTAGACATTTTTCATTAAAATCAAACACAACATCCTTTCATACAACTCAGATAAAGGTTTGGTGATTTTAGAAAAATTCTTTTATAAAGCGGCGATAGAAACCGACGTGACCCAGGAAACTCCGTACCCTTTAACCGAATTCGGTGGGGGCAATTTGGAAATCACTTCAATTTTTACCGGCTCTACCTTCAACCCTTGGCTAGACACTTTATGTCCTAGAACTATCCCTTCGCTTACCATCATGTGGCATTTCTCCCAATTGAGGACCAAATGTGTGTCCTCACAACGTTGCAGAACCTTGTCCAAACTGTATAAGCACTCATCAAAAGACACACCATAGACGGAGAAATCGTCCATAAAAACCTCCAAACAACGTTCAACCATATCAGAAAAGATGGCAAGCATGCAACACTGAAAGGTCGCCGATGAATTACACAACCCAAATGGCATACGGCGATACGCAAATGTTCCATAAGGACAAGTGAAGGTGGACTTCTCTTGGTCCTTAGGATCAATCGAAATCTGATTGTACCCCAAATAACCATCAAGAAAATGAAAATGCGATCGGCCGGCTAAACTCTCTAAAATCTGGTCAATAAATGGGAGAGGAAAATGATCCTTAAGCGTAGCAGCATTCAATTGACGGTAATATATACAGACACGCCACCCGGTTACCAAGCGGGTCATGACAGGTTCATTTAGTAGATTATGGGTAACAGTGATTCCCCCCCTTTTAGGGACTACCTGCGTAGGACTCACCCACGTCGAGTCGGAAATAGCATAGATGATACCTGTAGAAAGGAGCTTAATCACCTCCTTCTTGACAACCTCAATCATGCTAGGATTTAGTCGACATTGTGGCTAAATCACTGGCTTGGCTCCCTCCTCGAGCTGAATCTTGTGCTGGCACAATGTAGGGGAGATCCCCTTGATGTCTGCGACCGACCACCCGAATGCTCCTCGGTGGTTCTTCAACACAATCAGCAGCTGGTCCTCCTCCTCAGCACTCAGATAAGCCGATATAATCACAGGCAGCTTTTCTTCCTCAGCTAGAAATGTGTACTTCAAGTGCGGTGGCAGTGGCTTCAATTCCAAATCTGGCGGGATGATTAAGGATGACTGAAGTGGTGGTGGGAGTTCGCTAAGGTCTTCATAGTACCTAGCATAAAAGAACGGAAGCAACTGAAGCATCTTGGCACACTCCTACAGTGACTTGCTTCTCATCCAATCATGTGTTATAATAACCATGCAGGCTTCAAGTGGTAGTTCTGGATATGCATTGAAAACCGAACTCGCTATGGCCTCATCTTCAGTAGAGGGGGGAATGTCCTCCTCTTCATCATTAGGAAAACCAACAGCTTTTCTAAGGGACACAACCTTGGTCTGTTCCATGATGTCTATAGCCAATGTCCCTCTCTCCACCTTAGTCATTACATGAGCCATATCTAAAAATGGCTTCCCTAGACAAAGTGAGATATTGTGATCAAAATGCTTTGCCATGCGGCACTGCTCGTTAGCTTTAGATGTTGTGGTGCTGGAAGGCATGACCATCTCAAAGCGATCATCAGCGATGCCCAAGGTCAAATGACCTCTCCCCATCTCAAGTATCATGTCAGATGTAGCTTGGAAGGGTCGTCTGAGTAGTAACTCATTGCCTTGTTCATCTTGCATCTCCATTACGACAAAATCTGCTGGAAATACAAACTGATCTACTTTCACCAACACATCTTCACAAATACCATATGGCTTCACCACAAAATTGTCTGCCAGTTGTATTGTCATGTTGCTCGGCCTTGACTCTTTTAATCCCAGTTTCTTGAATGTAGAGAGGGGAATCAAGTTTATGCTTGCCCCGGAGTCACATAGCGCTTCACCAAACTTCACCTTTCAAATGTAACATGAGATATTTAAGCAGCCCAGATCCTGCCTCTTCGGTGGCAATGTGCCCATGATGAAGGCACTCACCTGCTCCTTGAGAACTAAAACCTCTGTGTCTGGGATTTTCCTCTTTTTAGTAATGATGTCTTTCAAAAACTTGCCGTAAGAGGGGATTTTCTCTATTGCCTCTATTAACGGGATGTTGACTGAGAGCTTTCTGAAATTGTCTAAAAACTTCTTGAATTGGGCGTCCACTTTCCTTGCTTTTGCACTATTCGGATATGGGACCGGGACGGCATGTGCCCTTAGATGCGGCGGCACATATGGTGTCCTTTTCTGTGTCTCCTCCTCAACTACAATAGGGTTTTCAGTAGCATCCACTGCTATATCCTCAATTGGTTCTGTGACTGGTATTGGCAGCTCCTCAGTGGCCTCACCTTCGGTTTCTACTTGGGGTTTGCTTGGTTCATCGGCTCTGGGGCTTAAAAGCTTCTTGCCACTCCTTAGCAAGATGGCCTTCTCCTGTTGGTTTCCTCCTGGAATGTTCATGTTACTCGGAAAACCTTAATGCGCTGGCTTCTTCAGATTGGCTATCTCAGCTGCCATTTGCTCCATGGACATCTCTATTGTCCTCATCTGAGCCCCATGGCTCTGCAATGTCTATCCAAACTGATTCATAAATTCCCCTTGTTGCTTGATATGCTGACCAAAAGTGTTCATAAGTTCTGGGTTCTGCTTTATCACTTGGTTGAGTAGCTCCGTATTTATTTCCTCCTCTACCGGCTGGGGTTTTGCATCGGGGTCCTACAAAAAGTTGTTCGGATCCTTCCATGAGAATTTCTTCTCCTTCCTCCATGAGTAATCGTTATTTCTATAACCCTACTGCTGCCGCATGAATTTGACTTGAGCTTCATCCTTAGATTCAGTATCTTCTTTTGCAAGCAGTTTCTTTGCTAGAAGGTCCATCTTTTCATTCAACTCTTTGATTGCCTTTGACTCCCCTGCTACTCAACGTGCTCTACGGAATCCCTAACGCCCTAAGATTAATTCTTGGTCATATTTTTTAGGATTTCCCAACATCTCGTATCTGGGTTGTTCAAAAAGAATCCTGAGCCTGCGGAGTCTAGGTTACTTCTATCATGCTCAGAGAGAGAAAAATAGAAGATTTTGACCTGTGTTTCCTTGTCAAGCCCGTGATGCGGGCACCGCCTAAGCATGGTCTGAAACTTTTCCCAGGTCTCAGAGTAGGTCTCTCCTACCTTCTGAGTGAAATTGTGGATTTTCCTGATCATGTCATTGGTCTTCTCGGGCAGGAAGAACCTTTCAAAGAATACCTCCACCATGTGGTTCCAGGATTCCACATATTCATCGTCTAGATTGTGCAACCACTCTCATGCATTTCCTGCTAGAGAACTCGGGAAAAGCTTCAACTAGAGCGTGTCTTGTGGAAATCTGTCTATTTTTATCATGTCACAATTCTCCACAAATTGGCTTATATGCGTGACTGGGTCTTCGTTCTTGATCCCATGGAATGCATTCGACTTGACCAAGTTGATTAATGCAGGATCAATCTTGTATGTTGGAATGTTGATCGCCTGCCTCTTGATTGGCACCTTTGACGCAGATGAAGAAGAAGCCTTGATCTTCTCCCATATCGTCTGTTCCTCTGCCATTTCTTCTTGTTCAAATTCGGAATCTGTTTCTTGTAAGTGGTCTTGAGTGTAATACTCCTCGTCGTCAAGTCCCAGCAGTGGAACCTCTGGTGCCTGTTGTGAGTAGTCAGTGCTATGCGTTTGCACCATACACAGTACCTGCAAAGAGAAAATTTGAGTTCAGTACCGTGCTTGACGATTAAAAAAATTAGAAAATAGACTATGAATTTTTAGAAATGATTTCAAACTAATAAAAATAAAAAATGGCCTAGAATGGCCGCTTGCAACACTCTTAGTGCCGACAATTGTCGTGTCCCCAGCAACGGCGCCAAAAACTTGACACAAATTTTTCGTGCGTAGAACGCAAGTGCACGCGTCAATGTAATATAGTCCATTATGAGGCCCGAGTCGAACTCAGGGACACTGAATTATCAGAGACTACTACTAACTACTCGCAATCAGCTAGATCAATTAAAAAGTTGGAAGTTGTTGTAAAATTAAAAGAAAATGAAATAAAACAGAACAAAATAATCGGTTAAAGGTTTAGTTTAATCAATTCAAATGGAAATCTTTAGGATTGTGGTTTCATCGCGGGTTTTCATTGTATGAATTTCTATATACTCACTCAGATTTATCTCTCTATCCGGGTAGTGGCCTGTAATCAGAATTGCCCACTGTCTTGGTACAATTCACTACCTATGTTCAGGTCGGTTCCACCGTTGTAGTAACATATATCCTAAACTAGGTGCATTAGAATCGATCTCTAGGTATCCACCATTGACCTTACACCACCTTGTTTAAGGGATTTGTCAATTAATGTGAATTTCGCCTCTTTTTAACCATTAACTCTTCTTTCAAAGCAATTAAGGGCATTAGATTATTATTATGGTGATCAAGCATAACAATATAATTAAGAAAACAAAATCCTACCACGGATTTAAGAGATAAATGATGAATTACTATGATAAAATTGTCATACAATGATTTCCCGGGCTACTCCCGGTCCTAAAGATAAAGGGGATTAGCCCCGCATGTTCATCTCAGAGCAAAACATGGTAGAGAAAAAGGCAACATTGAGAAAAACGTGATTGAGTGTTGAAACCCCTGAACGGAGAAGATCCAAGCATTCCTTGGCGTAGAATACACGTTCTCCTGCCTTTCGGTGGTGGAAAACGTCTTCTTTGGCGTCCAAAATGGTTGGGGCATGCTTCTGGCTCCGTTCTTCTCTCCACACCTTCTCGGGATGTGTACAACGGCTAATGACGTGATAGATTTCTCTTGGCCTCTGTCATTAGGTATAATCACCAAGTTAGATCGCAAACATATCACAACCATTGGATTTAGAATGATCTAAAACAAACTTGCATCTGACGGTGTCGATACCATCGACGCGGGTCGATGGTATCGACCTTGCGCAATATCGGCCAGTCTTCTTTCTCTTCGTTGTTGCGCCTGATGCTGACTCGATACCATTGACGAGGGTCGATGGCATCGACATCTTTAAGGCATCGATTTTATCCTTTTATGTCGCGGTAGCTCCACTTGTCGATAGTATCGACATATGCATCGATAGTATCGACTCTCTTCTCGCCAGCAACTTGATGGTATATCGATACCATCAACTCCCCTGTCGCTAGTATCGACTTTGTGCTGCTCCTTGCGGCTGGCAACCTGTGGTCATGTCGATGGTATCGACCACTGTCGATCGACCACTTTCGATGGTATCGACAACAACATATATTTGTTTTTCCTGAAATTGCAACAAAAAACCACATAAGCCGAAACAAACATATTATTGTAATAATTTATGCTCAAAATACCAAAATAAAGGAGATTTGACGTAGAGAAGGATCATAGACCAAAGTAGATGAATTATGCAATATTAACCACCAAAATGACCAATAGATGCATAAAACACAATTAAAACAAGTCTATAAATGAGACTCAAAATCATTGCATCACACACAGTTAGTTTTGCAACCTGTGGAGGTAGAATTAAATGATGATATATCATATGTTGAAGGACCGGTGATGATCCTTGATATAAGAATTAAAAAGCTAAAAAAGAAAGACATATGACTTGTGAAAGTTCTCTGGCATCACCGCTGCATTGAAGAAGCTACGTGGGAGCTAGAGGAAGAGATGAGGAAGAAGTACCCTTCTCTTTTCTCTTGATGATTTTGGGGATGAAATCCATGTTAGGGGTGGATAATTTGTAACATCCTTGACCTGGGTTATGCTTTAACCCCAGATGTTTTGTTTAAGAAAGATAATTATATGCTTGCTCTTATCTTTTGAAAAGTAATTAAGGCTCAAGAGGAACTTATGTTTCAATTTTAGTCCTTTTTGAATAATGTTGAAAACAATGTTTTGCCCGTTTTGAACTAAAGTACAAATTTCCCAAGTTGAGGGGTTAAATTGCAAATGTTACATGATAAAATGTTCCTCAAGTGTTGAAGCATCATAAGAATCAAAATGATGTAGAGGTATGGCTTGTGGAAGCCTGAGCACCAAGAAAGAGCTTATTAAGCAATGTTTGTGTATTTAAACCTTATTTTGGTGTAATATGCAATTTAACCAAAACCTAGGGTTCAATATGCCAAATACCACTTCTAGAGAGTCCCTAATTTTTCTTGGTATCTATTAGAGACAATAAAATCATAGGGGAATCTCATTTGAATCTCTTTGGGGGAGAGAGAATCTTGATACTAAAATAATCAAGATTTAAGCATAATTGAAACCCTAATTCAATTTAATGCAAAAATAAATATGTTAATGGAAGTTCCTTTCAACCAAAAATGTGATGGTTAAATTTATATAAGTATGGACGTCCTTTTGCCTTGCAATGGCACCTAAATATCTAAAGTGAGTGGAGATCCCACTCACATTAGTTAAAGAAAAAATAATATCCACTAATTTTTGGATATTATTATCAAATTGATTAAGGTGCTTAATTGTTTTCTTTTAATTCATGGATACAGAAGAGGATTTCTAAGGGGAGGATGACGGATTCGTATGCAAGAAAGTGAGGGGGATAAGTGGCACCAATTTATGGAATTGATGGATTTTTATAACACTTTCTCTCTCTTGAATTTCCCTTATATACACTCCATTCTTTCACCCACATCAAAGGCTTTTTCGATTGTTCTTTCTTTCCTTGCCTTGTCCGAGTAAAAGGGAGCTTAGGAGCAATAGGAGGACGTACCCCAACCTCTAGGTGAGCTCCTTAACCATCTTCAACCTTGATTTCATGGTGGAAATCGAAACTCAATGCTTATTTTCTTCTTTTCTCCATTCAATCTTCAACTTTAGCCATTATTTTCACTCAAAGACTTGAGGACGGACCTTGAGAAGTTGAGAAAGATTCATTCACCATTAAATACGTGAATCTTGAAGCTTGGATTCAACTTTGAAGGTGGGTTATATAACTTGAACCCTTAAATATCATTATTGATTTCATTTCTTCATCATATGTTGATTTCTTTTTCTTTCCCGAATTTCCTTTTGATTAATTGTTGAAATCACCACAAAGATCACAGAAAATATCGAAGGTTTGAAGGTTGAAGATGATGATGTCATCTTAGCACACACCTCAAGGAATATCAGGTCCAAACGGTTTCAACTTGAGACCAATCAGTCTCAAGACCGATTGAAACCAAACGGTCTCAAGATTGTTTGGGTGCAAACGGTCTCAAGACCGTTTGGGATCAAACGGTCTCAAGAACGTTTGGAGATACTTGCTGATGTAGTTGGATGTTGATCCGATGGTTCTAATTGATTGACTCAAAATAGGTTCAGTGATGGAAAATCCACTAATTACAAACTCTAATCTGGTTGAAGTGTTGAAACCCTAATTGAATTGAATCAATTTCATGGGATGGTCCAAACGATCTCAACACCATTTGGAGGTCAAGAGTTGTGATGGATGGTTGGAGATCCAAGGGTTATAATTTGATGTACTCTCAACGGTCCAATTGATGAATGATTCAATGATGCAAACCATAATTGATTGGATGAAGGTAACCCTAGATGATCCTTTCCGTTTCAAGGTAGTTTGGACCAAATGGTCTTTAGACCGTTTTAGTCCAATCGGTCTTGAAACTATTTGGAATCAAATGGTCTTCAAACTGTTTGAGATCAAATGGTCTCAAACCGTTTGGAGGTCCAATCGGTTTCAAGGTTGATTTATCCAATCGGTTTCAAATGTTGATGGGTCCAATCGATTTCAATGTACATGTGATCAAATGGTTTCAAGGGTTGAGTGCCCAAACAACTTCAAAATTGTTTGGAGGGCAAACAATCTCAACCCTAGATGCCTAAGTGGTTTAAAAATAGGTTGGAGGGAAAATAGTTTCAAAACCATTTGGAGGTTGAGGGGTCATAACCATTTGGAGGTTCAATGCAACCAAACCCATTTGAAGACTTAATGTGATGAAAGATCAATTAACCCCATGATTGTTAATGATGTATATCAAAGATAATTACAATGGTTACCTTTAAGGTACTAGGGTGATTAGCACCCTTAGATGGGTTAACCTTTGATGCTTATGGAAACAATATCTCAATACACTATGATAACCCTAAATGTATGTACTTGAATGAAGGATTCACCTAATCTAATCAATCTTGGAGTAATCAACATCCTAGAGAGGATGAGAGATACATGAATTCATATATGTATAATAATCATGTAGTGGTTAAGCCTCAACACTTTCAACATGAATAAAATATGTAATTAGGGTATGATCATTGATAAAGAGATCATGAAACACTAATCGAGAAGGTTGATGAGCCCTAACCCTAATTTAAGGCAATGCTAGGTGAATACCTAATCTAGGGTAATGGTGTAACCCTAATCTATGGTAATGGTGTAACCGTAATCTAGGGTGATGCCATGTGAAACCCTAATATAGGGTGAAGGTATGTGAAACCCTAATTTTGGGTTATTGTGCATGAAACCCTAATCTTGGGAAATATGATGAAAAACCATAAACCTAATTTTAGGTAATGGGATGAGTATCCCTAATTGACATGAATTGGGAAACCCTAACTCTAATGAGCGAATAGTGATGCTACCCTTACATTGCATAGTGCTGATATGTAATTGATATAACTATTATCATGTGTACTAACTATGTAGGTATCATGAGATGTTGGGCATAGCTAGGTATGAGCTATGATGTTTTATTATTGAAATTGTTTTATGGACCTTGTGAGACATAATATGCTTTGTTTCCTAGTAAGAGGTAACAAGAGATTAAATTGGATTTGAGAGCCATGTGAGATGCTTGTGTAGCAAGTATCATGTTTACCTTGGTCAGATGACCTGAAGGTATTAGTTACCTGATATGTGGTAACAAGTGTTATTTGATGAATTGAGAGTTTGAATACCCATATTCCATAATTATGATGATGAGATGTTAAGGGATGAGAATTCCCATGATGTGACAGGGGATTGAGATCCCAATGTTTTATACCACAGTGGAAATGGGATCATGTGTGTTGCATCCAACTCACAAAAACATGATTAACTAATGCGGAAGCATTCACTAAGCAGCGGATTACCAAAAATCACTAAAAATTAAAACCATTTTACAAAGAGATCCACACATAGGAAAACTCTTTCATAAAGAACTGGAGTAACTTAATTACATACTGGTTCACAAGTACATGTCATGTATCATCTTTTTCTAAGGATTACATGCATCAAATGCTCTGTTAAACTAAACACAGGCAGTATAAAATCTCGAGGAACTGAGCCAAAATCTCAAAAGTACTAACTACTACTCCGAGGACCTTAGAGTACAAAGACGACACATAGGACTCTATATACATCTAAACAAGGCATAAAAGTCAGTGTCTCCACTTGAGACTTCACTGTTGTCCCAGTTATTGCTGCTGTCCTTCACCTACTGAAGAATTCCTGCCTCCTCGTCTGCGTCCACCTAAAAATGTGGTTCCCTCAGGGGTGAGAAAATTGTAAATTGCCCTAGCGAGAGTTATAACTCTCCGCCAGAAACATTATCATTGCAGTTTAATAAGAATAAACTGAACAGAGGAATAATAATTGTTTGACAGCAGTTAATTTAATGTCTAACAGATTAGAACATTATTCTTATCAAAAACATTGCATCTATAACTTCATAAAGCATCATGTCACTTATCCATTAAGGAATATGAAGAACATGTATAACATTTATTCACTATAGAATTATAACCACAACATAATCTCTCTTCAGGCTTAGATCACATATCTAATGCCTGGCATTGACTTGTGGAGTCATGGCCTGTAGCCATACTCATTTCACAAAGTATTGGGATCTTAATCCCTCATCTCATCAAGTACATTTCCATTTCTTAACCAGTTCATCATCATGATTATAGAATATGGGTATATGAACCCTTAACACATCATAGAATACTTGTTACCACTTATTAGGTAACTTAGTACCTTCAGGTCATCTGACCAAGGACATTACGATTCTTACTACACAAGGTATTCCAAATAGTTCACAAAGCTCATATCACCTCTTGTTGCTCCTTAATAGGCAACAAGGCATGTTATGGCTTATGAAGCCCATAACCAATTTCAATAATTAAAACATCATATGGCACACATGGCTCATAAGTTTTTAGATTACTTCTCACTAAGCAATAAAGCATATGAAGGCTTATAAGGCCTATGAAACATTTTCAGTATACAGTGCATCATAGCCCATACCTGGCTATGCTCATCATCTCAACATACCTGCATGATTAGTACTCATGATAAAAATTATATATCAGTACCATGCAATACAAGGGTTTTTCAAATTATGTTCAAAACTCATAAATTTGTATTTGATCTTCACATAGGATTACTCTGTGTTAAGACTTCACATAACATCATCCTGTATTAGGGTTTCACATAGCATTACCCTATTTTAGGGTTTCACATAGCATTACCATGTATTAGGGTTTCACATAGAATTGCCCTATTTTAGGGTTTCACATAGCATTACCCTATATTAGGGTTTCACATGAATAATCATTTAAGTTCTCAATATCATGTTATTAATGATAAAGTCCTATTTCATTGCTTCACATAGCTAGGAATCAATATGGATAACATAAGTATTCATTCATACTTATTTATTCTCATAATTCATCATTAAATGAATTATCAACACACAATATGAGTTTCTCTCTCATCTTTACCAGAATATGATTACATCATAGTTTATAGGTTTGGATTAACCATTTCATAAGGCATGCTATCTTACATTCAACAAGGTGCATTACATCTCAATGTAACAATTGACATGACACATCTCATGTGTCACTCATCCAATTATATTGGACTTAAAACACATCAAGGTATATCAGTATTGGGGTGTTAGATGTGATATCTATCATATCTTGATGTATCACTTCCCTTAACACCTTCATCTTACTTGAGTTCATCCACTTAGCTTATATTAGGATATTCCCCATCCTAATATTTTATGTACCAGTTTATCACATTCATCATGTAATGTATTGGTCATAATCCACCTGTTTAGAATATACAACCATTGCCAATGATATGGACTCATCCTTGAATTAGCAATTATTATTGTAAGGATATCCATTATCAACCCATCTAGGTATTACATTTGTCAATACATTAATCACTATTCCATTATTAGGAATAGGATTCTCCATATTTATAATTTGAGGATTCATGTAGCATTTTCCATATATTATATGGATTTCACATAGTATTGCTCTTCATTAGAGATTCACATACTCATCCTTCTATACCAGGATTTCACCTAGTATTATGTGAAATTAAGATTTTGCAATAGATCACCTAGTGATAGGGCTTCACATAGCATTAGTAACACTACCCTATATTAGGGTTTCATGCACCTTTACCCCATTTTAGGGATTAAGGTTTACCATTAACATCCAAGTAGGGTTTCACATACCTCATTACCCAAATTAGGGTTTCTTGCATTATTACACTAAGTTAGGGTTACATCATCACCCTAGATTATGGTTTCACTCCGTTTTGCCCCAAATTAGGGTTTCACATGGCCTTTCCCTAAATTAGGGTCAAGGTACATCAATATTTTCAATGAGGATTTCATGATCTCATCATTATGGATCAAACCCTGATTACATATTTATTCATAATGAGAGAATTAGAGCTTATTATGTAACCAATCATCTTTCCCATTCTCTCTCCCTCTCATCCTCTCTAGGATGTTAAATACTCCAAGATTGATCTAGGTCAACTCTTCAATTAAGTACACATAGTTAGGGTTAACCTTCATAATCATCATTGATCCACATCATTAATAACTAAGTAGCTATTCGACCTTTGATCATATTAGGTGTCCAAACGGTTTAACAAATTTGAACCTCAAAAGGTCTTGGTCACTTAGACCTCAAACGGGTTGGTCACTTAGACCTCAAATGGTCTTGACCAAAAAAAAATAGTTCAAACGGTTTGAAACTGTTTGGCAAAGCTAGTACTTGAAACCGTTTAGACCAAACATATTGAAACAGAATGACTTTGGTCTCCAAATGGTTTGAGACCATTTGCACTCAAACGGTCTTGAGACCGTTTGGTCCCAAACGGTCTTGAGACCGTTTGGTCCAAACCCTCTCAAAACCGAATCGACCAAAAAAAGGTCTTCAACACTTAAACAATTCAAGGTTCCAATCCATGGACCAACTATCAATTGGGCCACCAATTTATTCTTGAATTGAACCACTGAATCACCCTTCAATTGGACCTTCAATTAGGGTTTTGAACCCAATTGAAACAGGGTTGATAATCAAGAAACCATCACTTAGGGTTTTGAAACCGAGGATCCATCAATGGTTAACATTGTGGAGCTAATTCAATTGAAATCAGTGAACCATCATCATTACATGATATGACCTGACCTCAAACGGTCTTGAATGACCCCCACACGGTCTTGAGGTCGTTTGGATGATCTCCAAATGGTCTTGAGACCGTTTGCCTCAAATTACCATTGAAATCTATGACATTCAATTACAGTTTACATCATTGAATCAATCATCACTTGAGCTATTGATTGTAATTCAATTTGATATGTTTGGGTGTTCAAATACTCAACCATACTCAACCCTAGACCTCCAAACGGTCTTAGTTGACCTCTAAATGGTCTTGCGACCATTTGGGTTATTCCCAAATGATTTTGAAACCGTTTGGGTCAATCAACCCAATACATCAACTTAATCAATTGCAAAATCAGCACTTAGCCGATTAGGGTTTCTATTTGAAGGATTGTCCATATGTTGAATTAATCAATAGGAGCCATTGTATCATCATCCAACACATACTAGGGTTCAGACCTCAAATGGTTAACCCATCCAAATGGTCAACTTCACTAAACGGTTTGGGGTTCAAGTCTCCAAACGGTTTGGAAATCGGTTGGTCTCCAAACAGTTTGATGAAATCGTTTGGACCATTTTGTTGAAACTGTTTGCTAGAGATATTTGGGGAGGTGTGTTCTTATGATGATTTCATCATCATAAAGCTCCAAACCCACGAAGTTTTCTGTGGATTTCATGGTGATTGCATCAATCAACCAAATATAATTCTGAGGATGAAGAAAACATCAACAATTGATAAGGAATTGAATGTAATAATAATATTAAAGGTTCAAGTTATAAAACCCGCCTCCAATTGAGCTACAAAGCTTCATGCTGATGTCAACACTGGTGGATGCAACTCCTTTTACTATTCCAAGGCTCGTCCTCAAGATTTGAGTGAAATGGAATGATTAGAATTGAAGAGGGGATCAAGATAAGAAGAATTCATGCATTGATTTTCAATTTTCACCATGGATTCAAGGTGAAAGGAGGTCAAGAAGCTTACCAACAGGTTGGGTGTCGTCCTCCTGATCCTCCAAAGCTCCTTTGGTCGTTTTCCAAGCTAGGGAAAGAAGTGGAAACGGAAAAGCCTTTGTTTTGGCTTGTAAAGGGTCTTTTTATAAGAAATTCAAGGAGAGAGAAAATGCCATATAAAAATTCATTTAATCCCAAAAATAGTGCATCCTCTTCCCCCTCAACTCCTTGGATCCGAGGCTATCTTGTTTGCCTCTTATTCCTATCAATTATCCATGATGTAAAGAAAAGAAAATTAAGCACCTCAAATCATATTACACTAATATCCATAAGTGAGTGGATATTTCTTTTCCTTATAATAAGGTGAGTGAGTTATCCAATTCCCTTGGATATTTTCGTGTCGTAGAAAATGCATAAAGGTGTTCACACTTGAGCAAATTGAACCATCTCGTTTTTGGTTGAAGGCCCTTCAATTATTTTATTTATTTTTGCATTAAATGGAAGTAAAGTTCCAATTATGCTTAAATCTTGATTATTTTAATATCACGATTCTCTCTCCTCCAAAATGATTCTAATGAGGCACCCCTCTCATTTTATTGCCTCAACATGATTCCAAGAAGCATTAGGGACCTTATTGAATTGGTAATTTGCATATTGAACCCTGGGTTTTGGGTATATTGCACATTACACCAAAACTAGGTTTTAATGCACAATATTGCTTTATCAGCTCTTTCTTGGTACTCAGGCTACCACAAGACATACCTCTACATCATATTCATTCTCATGATGCATAAACACATGAGGAACATCTTATCATGTAACATTTACAATTTAACCCCTTAACTTGGGTAATTTGCACTTTAGTCCAAATCAAGTAAAACATTATTCAAAAAGGACTAAAATTGAAATATAAGTTCCTCTTGAGCCTTATATTACTTTCCAAAAAATAAGATTAAGCATATAATTGTCTTTCTTAATCAAAACACCTAGGGTTAAAGCATAACCCAAGTGAGGGATGTCACAATGTGACCATGGACTTTGTGGTTGGTTTGCATAGAACAACCAAATGTCATGATTCCATATGGGTGATAGTTGATAGATTGACTAACACAACACATTTCCTTCCTGTCAAAACAGCCTACACTATGGAGAAGCTTGCATATATATATATATATATATATATATATATATATATACATATATATATATATATATGTGTGTGTATATATATATATGAGAAAGTGTGGTTGCATGGGGTTCCAACTACTATTGTTTCTGATTGTGGTCCCCAGTTCAGGAGTCATTTTTGGGAGTGAATCAATAATGCTTTGGGTACGCAGTTAAGGTTTAGTACTGCCTTTCACCCAGAGACAGATGGACAATCTGAAAGGACCATACAAACCTTGGAGGATTTGCTTAGGGCATGTGTCCTTCAGTTTCTAGGAAGTTGGGATCTACACCTGAGCTTGATAGAATTTGCTTACAATAATATCTATCAGCACAGTATTGATAGGGCACCACATGAAGCATTATATGGTAGAAGTTGTAGATCTCCTTTATGTTGATATGAAACAAGAGAATATCAACTTTTGGGTCCTGAGCTAGTACAACAGACAACTGAGAAGATTAAAGTAATACAACAACAATTAAAGATTGTACAGGATAGATAGAAATCATACGCCGACAAATGGCGAAGACCTTTAGAATTCCAAGTTGGAAACATAGTATGTCTCAAGGTCTCACCTTGGAAAGGTGTCCTTAGATTTGGAAAGAAGGGAAAGTTAGCTCCTAGATTTATGGGACCTTATCCAATCATTGAACGGATTGGAAAGGTAGCTTATAATCTGGAGTTGCCACCTGAGCTACATAAGTTGCATCCAGTGTTCCATATCTCCATGTTGAGTAAGTGTCATCATGACATAGAGTTAGCTTTGCAACCTATGGAGGTAGAATTAAATGATGATATATCATATGTTGAAGGACCAGTGATGATCTTTGATAAAAGAATTAAAAAGCTGAAAAAGAAAGACAAATGTCTTGTGAAAGTTCTCTGGCATCACCGTGGCATTGAAGAAGCTAAGTGGGAGCTAGAGGAAGAGATGAGGTGGAAGTACCCTTCTCTTTTCTCTTGATGATTTTGGGGACGAAATCCCTGTTAGGGGTGGATAATTTGTAACATCCCTGACCTAGGTTATGCTTTAAGCCTAGATGTTTTGTTTAAGAAAGATAATTATATGCTTGCTCTTATCTTTTCAAAAGCAATTAAGGATCAATAGGAACTTATGTTTCGGTTTTAGTACTTTTTGAATAATGTTGAAAACAATGTTTTGCCCTTTTGCACTAAAGTACAAATTACCCAAGTTGAGGGGTTAACTTGCAAATGTTACATGATAAAATGTTCTCAAGTGTTGAAGCATCATAAGAATGAAAATTATGTAGAGTTATGGCTTGTGCATGCCTGAGCACCAAGAAAGAGCTTATTAAGCAATGTTTGTGCATTAAAACCTAGTTTTGGTGTAATATGCAATTTACCCAAAACCTAGGGTTCAATATGCAAAATACCAATTCTAGAGAGTCCCTAATGTTTATTGGTATCTATTAGAGACAATAAAATCATAGGGGCATCTCATTTGAATCTCTTTGGGGGAGAGAGAATCTTGATATTAAAATAATCAAGATTTAAGCATAATTGAAACCCTAATTCAATTTAATGCAAAAATAAATATATTAATGGAAGTGCCCTTCAACCAAAAATGTGATGGTTGAATTTATATAAGTATGGACGTCCTTGTGCCTTGCAATGGCACCTAAATATCTAAAGTGAGTGGAGAGCCCACTCACATTAGTTAAACAAAAAGTAATATCCACTAATTTTTGGATATTATTATTAAATTGATTAAGGTGCTTAATTGTTGTCTTTTAATTCATGGATAAAGAAGAGTATTTTGAAAGGGAGGATTATGGCTTCGTATGCAAGGAAGTGAGGGGGATAAGTAACATCAATTTAGGGAATTGAAGGATTTTTATAACACTTTCTCTCTCTTGAATTTCCCTTATGTACACTCCATTCTTTCACCCACATGAAAGGCTTTTTCGACTCTTCTTTCTTTACTTGCTTTGACCGAGCACAAGGGATCTTTGGAGAAATAGGAGGACGTACCCCAACCTGTAGGTGAGCTCCTTAATCATCTTCAACCTTGATTTCATGGTGGAAATCGAAATTCAATGTTTATTTTCTTCTTTTCTCCATTAAATCTTCAACTTTAGCCATTCTTTTCAATCAAAGAGTTGAGGACGGACCTTGAGAAGTTGAGAAAGCTTCATTCACCATTAAATACATGAATCTTGAAGCTTGGATTCAACTTTTAAGGCGGGTTATATAACTTGAACCCTTAAATATCAATATTGATTTCATTTCTTCATCATATGTTGATTCCTTTTTCTTTCCCAAATTTCCTTTTGATTAATTGTTGAAATCACTACAAAGATCACAAAAAATTTTGAAGGTTCGAAGCTTGAAGATGATGATGTCATCTTAGCACACCCTTCAAGAAATATCAGGTCCAAACGGTTTCAACTTGAGACCAATCGGTCTCAAGACTGATTGAAAGCAAACAGTCTTAAGACTGTTTGGGTGCAAACAGTCTCAAGATCGTTTGGGATCAAACGGTCTCAAGAACGTTTGGAGATACTTGTTGATGTAGTTGGATGTTGATCCAATGGTTCTAATTGTTTGACTCATAATTGGTTTAGTGATGGATAATCCACTAATTACAAACTCTAATCGGGTTGAAGTGTTGAAACCCTAATTGAATTGAATCAATTTCATGGTTGATGGTCCAAACAGTCTCAAGAACGTTTGGAGGCCAAACGGTCTCAAGACCATTTAATTCCAAACGGTCTCAAGACCGTTTGGAGTTCAAGGTCTGTGATGGATGGTTGGAGATCCAAGGGTTATAATTTGATGTACTCTCAATGGTCCAATTGATGAATGATTCAATGAAGCAAACCCTAATTGATTGGTTGAATGAAACCCTAGATGATCCTTTCGGTTTCAAGGTAGTTTGGACCAAACGGTCTTGAGACTGTTTGAGTCCAAATGATCTTGAAACCGTTTCGAATCAAACGGTCTTCAAAGCATTTGAGATCAAACGGTCTCAAACCATTTGGAGGTCCAATCGGTTTCAAGGTTGATTTATCCAATCAGTTTCAAATATTGATGGGTCCAATCAGTTTCAATGTACATGTAATCAAATGGTTTCAAGGGTTGCATGCCCAAATGGTTTCAAAACCGTTTGGAGGGCAAACGGTCTCAACCCTAGATGCCCAAACGGTTTCAAAACCGTTTGGAGGGCAAACAATTTCAAAACCATTTGGAGGTTGAGGGGTCAAAACCGTTTGGAGGTTCAATGCAACCAAAACTATTTAAAGACCTGATGTGATGAAAGATCAATTAACCCCATGATTGTTAATGATGTATATCAAAGATAATTACAATAGTTGTACCTTTAAGGTACTAGGGTGATTAGTACCCTTAGAGAGGTTAACCTTTGATGCTCGTGGAAGTAATATCTCAATACACTATGCTAACCATAAATGTATGTACTTGAATGAAGGATTGACCTAATCTGATCAAGCTTTAAGTAATCAACATCCTTGAGAGGATGAGAGAGAGAGGAAGTCATATATGTATAATAATCATGAGGATCATGTTCTCCTATCCATACTGCCATACCCCTATAATTAGGACCTAACAAGGTGTGTAGGTCCCTTGGAAGCCAACTTGGTACTTTAGGAGGTGGAGGTGGAGACCGAGATGTAGCGGGTGTCGTCATTTTGACATGTATATATAATTTCAGGTCAATTGACTCATATATACACGCTGACAAATTAACGTAATGTAAATTTACCATACAATATTAGTATAGACAACATCCACTGTGGGCCACATTATCACTCCGCCTTTTGCCTCAGTAAGAGTTTTAGAATCTGGGTGGGCATATTGCAGTAGAATATCCCTCCAATTGGGGAGTATATGTATCAGGCTCACATGAACCGCACCAGCTGGTACTGGAGTCCCATGAAACATCTCCCCTAGAAGGGTTGGGTAAGCTTGTACCTCTGCAAGAATATATTCTTGACTTTTAAACGACATGGCTTCAACCCCTACAAATTTACGTAAAGAATGTTATATACATATATACATAAACATATCATCTTGAAAATACCCAGCCATGTTGTACTAATGCATATGTAATACAAGGTTTGCTTACACATTATTGCATACGTATTAATGCAGGTCAATCATACGATAACAAGCTATTTATACAAGATATTTGGAGTTTTTTTGTTATGATTGGCTGAACACATCTATGATAGAGTTGTGGATATGGTGAGATCTTGTTTATACATCCATGTACCTTGTTTTATATACGGTGATCTGGTTTCTTATATATTAATGCATACAAAATACATGTTTTGCAGCCACTTACACATGATGTGTACAGATTTTACATTTTCCCATGTAGGATTTTTGGTTCCATTTTTGATTAGTCTTGTTGATACAGACCCTTCTTCAGTTACTTCATATTGTTGTGTTGCTTTTGAATATTTTGGTAAAAATAAGAAGACAGTGATAATAGCTCTCTTCAATGTCGAGTAAGTTTACTTTCCTTATAATTTGGACTTAAGAAAATTACATTTTTAGTGTGGATTTTGAGTTATTAATTTTTAACTTTCTTACCTGTAGTGGTAGGCATTGGGAGTTACTAGTTATTGTCCCCAAGACGTTCACTATCTATTCTCTAGATCCCGCGGGAAAGGAATTGAATACATTATATGGACAAACAATGAAAAGGCCATTATTCTCGTGAGAAATATTTCATATTTTTATATCCATTAACATTTGTTATTACATTACTACTTAATTATGCAATTTAATGTGTTACATTAAAATGCAGGGCTTTACAAGAGTTCAAAAAAGCTGGAGGAAAAGTCCCCAGGAAAAAGAATCAACCACTAATTTGGGAGAATGTGAAAGTAATTTCCCAACTCCAATGTATATATTATTTATGTGAACTGTGCTTATTTGTATTTTTGAATATTTTGTATGTTTGAATTTATAGTGTGCTACACACGACAATGGTTGGGCATGTGCCTACTATGTGATGTGATTTATGGACCTAATCATCAAACATGCCGTAATGAAAATCGATACTATACATAAGGTATTATATATAGTCTCATTAGATAATATGAAATATATCAATCTTATTATATATTATTAATTATATATATACGTCATTCTCTTTGCAAGTATTTAAAACTGACTTTAGTATAGGTGGAAAGTTATTAGATGTACATACTCCCCATACGAGGGAGGAATTAGATGTTGTAAGAGAAGAATGGGAAAAAGCCCTACAAGTAGTGGGAATTTTTAAATATAATTGGGTATCTGATGACAATGATGACGATGATGAATAAAGAATGATATTTCTAAACTTTGTTCTCATAACTATTTTTGTGTGAATGTGAATGACTTTTTTTAATTGTCATATGTGTGAATGTGAATGACTTTTTCTGATCAATACATGAATGTTTCTACATGTGTCTGAATGTGAAAAGAGATGAAATGAATGGAACTGAATGAAAATGTAAATGACTTTGTAGGTTTCTACGTGTATCTGATCAATACATGTGTTTGAGTGTGAATGACTTTACAGGTTTGTGGCTTGTTGTTGGCTGATATCAATGGATGATGTAAACCTGCAGTTCAGAACTGAACTGCAGGTTCTCCATCCTGTTGACTAGCCATACAGTAGGCCTACAATCTGATAAGAAAAAAAATAGAACATAGGCGTCGATTATTTGTATAAAACTGACACCAAAGCCATATGGCATCAGTTATTAGCAAAAAACAAACGTCTTTGAGCCCTCGCTGGCTTGGTGGTGGGAACGGTAATGGAATTGATTTTTGTTTAATTATCGACGTCTTTAACCATGATATAATGTTAGTTTTCTTTAATAATCGACGCCTATAATTCCCTTGCTGGCGCATTTTCGGTGGCGGGAAGGGTTATCGTGTTAGTTTTTGTTTAATAACCTACGTCTTTAACCATGATATAGTGTTAGTTTTCTTAAATAACCGACGCCTATAGTTCCTTTGCTGGCGCGATTTCAGTGGCGGAAGGGTTATGGCATCGGTTAGAAACCGACGCTAAAGGTGTTGACTTTTAGCGGCGCCCACTTGGGTCTTGGAAACCGACACTAAAGGCTCTAAATAACCGACGCCAAAGGCCTTTTCTATAGTAGTGAAATCGGTAAGTAAGCATAATAATAAGTAATATCGATTTCTCTAAGAGTTGAATTTTACCGTTTTTGCAGCCGCCTCAGCAGTTGCAGGCTTCGTTATATCTCCCTTCTTGTTTTTCCTCCCAACTATCCACATAGCATGGGTAGAGGAGTCTGCAGTCTCTTGAGTAGCAACAGACTGAGTAGTAGACTCATTGTGTAGTCTTTGGCGAGCGCCTGCATAGCCTCTTGGACCCATTATGTGGTCATGCACATTCAGTGCAGGCCTTGCTCTTTGAGCATCGCTGATAGCCCTGTTAGTAAGCACGTTGATTTGGTTAGTAACACTAAAGGTTAATCTTGAATAGTTGAATACATAAGAACGTATATTAATTAAATTTGGAGTGGAACTTAATACCTTGAATTCATCTATTTTTCTTTAGGTAACAAACTCCTCCCAGTCTTTGGGGTCCAGGTAGTTCCATTGCTTAGTGGATGCCTTCTTCCTAAATTTATTTTTGAAAGAGAATACAACCAAAAATTATTAGTGTAGAGTTAGTCAAAAAGTGATCAATGTCTAGAATTGGAAATCAATCAAGAACCTCTTCTCAGCATCGTGTATGTAATCTCAGGTGAGATTTGTCCTATAGTTCTTTAGGACCCTCTCGTAGTGTTGCATCATGCATTTACGATGTAGCTTTTCATCTAGATCAAATATACTCTGCAAAATGGAATTGCTATTAACTAGTATCCTAAAAATTAGTAATCTACAAAAAAAGAATTGCAAATAATAATAACTCACGCATAGTTCCTTCCATACTAAGTCTTTCTTCCCCTTAGGAACTTTATGTCAGGATTCTATATTAGGACTACAATGGCTGTGAGTAAGAACTTCAAGATAAGAAATAAATGAGTTGTGGTTCACTCCAACTGGATTTCCTACATGATCAAAATCCACAGCCAATTTGGGTCCATTACCCCTTTGTTGTAGTAACTTGTTCATCATTGTGATGCCCCTCACTTTCTCAATTTTTTTTGCTTCTCATCAAGTGCCCTAATTTCTTCAGGGGGTACATCCCCAACCTAAAATTTGACAAAAAAACACTTACATGATATAACTATAAATGAACATATAGACAGAAATATAGGATATATTTTTAAAACTTACATTGTGAGGTGGAACATTGATATCCTTACCCTCAAAGTAATCATCATCACAATCATCATGTTCATGCTCAACCATCTACAAGTGTCATTAAAAAATCAAACATTTAGTATTTGACATAACTAAAAGATAATAAAACATTGTAAAGTTCACATTCAGAAAAATAAAACATATAAAAAAATATAAACATGCATGCCTCTAATATTGCAATCTTTTATCAATTAACAATCCTTCATTATGATCTCTGCATACATACAAGTACATATGTACTTAGAGAACAAATGGGTAAATTCTTCCAAAATTTTTTTGAAAACCCAATACACATTATACACTTACATCCTTAGTGAGATTAAGACCCCTCAAGAGCCCCATGTGTCAAAGCCACCCAATCATCACCTTTATAACAACCCATGTTTCAGGACTGCTTTTGATGATGTCAAAGTGTGTCCAACGACATGTGTTGAGTGTAGTGATTTTAGGTCAAAGAATCACACTCACCACCATCACTGTGAGTACTGACTGTGACTACCATGTCATGGTTCCATGTGTCAAACTCACGGTGGGTCTGTCCCGTACACTTGTTCTCTAACAAGTACCTATGTGTTTGGTTTGATATCTCTATATCATCACTAATGAGATTTTGTCATCAACCAACAACACAATCTAGCTTTGTGTGTCATTTTTGTCTATCTACCTTCCACAATGACATCCGACTAGGGACATAACAAGAATGTACAAACTCTTAGCATCTGTATGATCTCATCGTTCAGGTCCTCAACCTGAAAGCATACGTCATTGAGTATTGTCATTCTCTTGACATTCAATCTGTTCTATCACTATCTCATATGACTGAACCAGAATGAATTGGAAGCTTGCCTTTGATGCTTATATCCCACCAATCATCCCATGATTGGCTCTCAGGGCATACGTACCAACAGAGTCCCACTTGCACTGAGAGCCAATCACCCTTGAATCATATTCATAGTGATCTTCAAACATGTCCCACATGTTACTGTGCTCTAGTGCGAACATAGTGAGTTATGGCAACACCTTCCCAAAGTCAGTATAAATTGCATGTCTCTCATCTCTTCATTGTGCGTCACACGTATGAGATGGAGTTGTCGTAATATGCGATCTAGTATTCCTTTGCTAACCTTTAGCCACATTGCATGATCAAGGATTCCATACTTGTCATCAATGACCGGAATATCTATAAGTTCATCTCATGAACTTCCAGATCCAAATAGTATCCACTGTTGTTCTCTAACACACAGATACTTGGTATTTCCTTTTAAACGGCTTTATTGGAATGTTTCCAATTATCAACAAACTTTCACTTTTATATATCCTATATATATTTTGCAATTAATTTTCTGTCCTTTTCGGAAGTTCGCATGAATGTCACTCTTTACATCGAACTCTTCCTTATCTACATAGAACTAGTACTTCTCAAGTACTTATCAAGTTTTCATGGTATTCCAGTAACCCTTACTGGAAGTAGACAAACATCCACTTGTCATGTCCCACATACGAGTTATCAGGATGAGCACATCATATTGTCATGTCATACATACAAGATGATGAATGCATTTTGTTCTTGCCATGCAAGATAATGGGATGATTACATACATGATAGATCCATATCTATTCTTAGTGTTCCCATTCTTCATAAGAATTGGACACTTGGCCTTGGGATACTAACTCCATGTAACATGGACAAGTTTCCTCCCACTGAATTTGTGCATACTGAACCCTTTAGTACATATTGCCAATGTATGCTTTCTCTTTTTAGGTCATGAGGTTTTCGAGAACTATCTCTATAGATCTCTATTACTATCACATAGGAAACATCTCTATCTTCCTTAAAGATAATTTCCCATTTTCGATTTCCATTCTAAAACATTTCCATTTCACATCATCATGTGGAATGTGAATACGCTCCCACTAAATCACAGATCCCTTCTTTATCTTTGACATATCAGTCAAACCCTTTGACTATATGATCACAGTAAAGATCCAATTCTGAGTTTTTTGTACTCAATCAATCACATTGATTAGTCCATTGTAACTTATAGATTTCATTTGCATTAATGGATTCCCAAACCTTATAGGTTGTGTCACGTAAACATCCTTGTTTTATTCCTCATAGGAATGTGGTTTTTAGTTATCCATATGCCAAATGTCTTAGTCATTAAGTTGCAAGAAACAAGCATCATGTGTCTTAACACTTAAGACTTATTCGCACTTATGGATTTTATTCCAATGGGTGCTACCATCAAGGTCATACCTTATGGTTCACATGGATGTCATTTAGGATATAATGGTCATAAACCATAACTCAAAATTCGGTTCCTCATATTCATCTAGATAGTTGACTCATCACATGAACAACTCATCACATAGATAATTGAGGTGTATCTGTCAAGGATATAAGAACTCACAACTCCTTGTGATTCTGAATGTCCTTTATTAGTGTGGGGTATTCTTTTATTTAGAAGAATTCAGTTCTTTGATAATCATTCTCTAACTCCTTAGAGTATGATTCCTTCTTGATTTAGACATCACCATGCCTTAATCATGAGTTCACTATGTTACACTATCATAATCGCTCAAAATGATCTCAAACATTTGGTCCAAGTATTTGATTCATTGATCTCATCAAGAATTAACACTTTACCAAATTTGCACCATCTATGATAATATTGAATACTTCAAGATATTCATATTGGTATTTCTCTAAACACCATTTGAAGTATCAACATTTGTTCCAATAGGTATGTATCACATGTATCATACCTAATAGGATGATCATTCTCCCACTACCATTAGTGAAGATTGATTAATCATGTCCAAGATATTCATGTCTCTAACTGGTTCTCTAACCAAAAGAGTCTAGATTTATCCATCACATGGAAAATAGAAATGAATTTCTCATGATTGATGCTAATTTGATTGTTTGAGTTATCTATAACTTTTAGGTATCATTTCATCTTATGCATATCAAATACCACAAGATAAACAAGGCATTGCCACAAAGATCATATCTTTTAGAAATTGAAACATCTCTTTATTGATTGCCATCATTGTCATACAATATGCAAAATAAAGTGTTTCTATCTATTGGAAAATATGAAATAGCAGTTCATAACTGTATTACATGCCTTTTAGGATGAAAATAAACTAAAGTACTCCTATCTATGGCAGAAACATTTGCCCCAATTATGAGTGCTTTACACTTTACATCTTGGTATCATATACCTCAAAAGTGTTACAAGTTTACTTTCAGGACACCTTTAGGTAGAGACGTTTGTCGCCTCCGTCTTCTTTTGTTCTTCCAGATAGAGAGGACAATTCCTTTTCCAATGTCTTGGCTTTTGACAATGGTGGTAATTTCCTTTCTTGGTCATGCCTCCCTTGGCCTTGAGAGCTGAAGACGACTTGGGCTCCTGGCTAGCATCAGAACCTTTCTTAGCTTTGCCCTTGCCCTTGGGCTTGGACTTGCCTTTCTTGCTCGTGATCACCATCACAGACTTAGGCTTGTCCTTCTTCATCTATATCTCGGCTGTCCTCAACATGCCCAACAACTCTAAAAGTGGCCTATCAAAGTTTTCCATGTTGTAGTTCATCACAAACTGACTGTAGGATCTTAGCAACGAATGCAGTATCACGTCAGTAGCCAACTCTTGGCTTAGTGGAAATCCCAGTCTTGTCAGGTTCTCCACATACCCAATCATCTTGAGTGTGTGAGGACCAACTGAATCTCCTTCTGTCATGACGCACTTGAACAGTGCCCTTGAGATATTGTATCTCTCTTGCCATGCTTGATCTTCATACATGTTCCCGAGATGCTGAATCATCTCAATGACACCCATGTTCTGATGCTGTCTCTGCAACTCGTGGTTCATAGAGCACAACATCAAGCACTTTGCATCAATGGCATCATTATAATGCTTCTGTAAGCATCCCTTTCTGCCTTTGGTGCATTAGGAGCAGGTTCCTCTGGAATTGGAGTATCCAGGACATAGAGCTTTCGCTCTTGAGTGAGAACAATTCTCAATGTCATATACTAGTCGTGGAAGTTTTTCCCATTTAGCTTGTCATTTTCAAGAACCGATCGCAAAGAAAAATGATTGTTGTTTGTTTCCATTTGTACTACAAAAGGAAAATATGCAATTTTAGTCCAAAAAATCTTTTGACTTGTTTGATTGATTTGAAAAGTTGACCATATAATTAGGTCTTTAATTAATTATCGCTCCCACTATTTTAGTTCAAATTGATAGCCCTCACCATACATTCGGAAGATTGCAACGTACAACCTTCTAGTGGGCAAGATCCTGAAATCCTCTAAGTCATGGACCATCTTGGGCTGTCACCCACAACTTAGATCTCTCAGGTAGGAAATTTTTGCCAATTACATCATATGCAACTCTTGATGAATGAACATGTGTAACACCTTGCCATGAACATTCCTTGCCTCTGGGCTTAGACACTCTAAGAATCACTAGTTAAGTCTAACCCAAAAGCCGACACGGTAAACATGCACCCTGCTTTGACAGAACCTACATGTCTACCTTTCACACTTCCACAAGATAGATGGCACACCACGCTTTGGCATAACCAACGCTTGGTCGATCGAGATTTTCATGTGTGCCGCTAATGGAAGGCATATAAGACTTAATATTTAATGAGGGATTTGGTTTTTATATACATATACATATCCAATCACCACAATACATAGTATGTATCATATACATGCAATATCCCATAGAAAATATGAAAAATGATAAAAAGCGATGATTATGGCCATCCTAATGTGATTCCTCGAGCCAAGAGGAATCACGGTCATCTAGGTCTACATCACATGCAACCTATACAAGATGAACTTTGTGCTTCTCCTTTCTGGGTTTGATCAATTCATCACATGAATGATCGACTCGCCATCAGACTGGTCGGTTGGGTGCCACCAGCCGATCGGTTGGCTCCTCCAACCGATCGGTTCGCCTGGTCATCGTGCATCTCTTCACGGCTGCCACCCACTCGTCTTGCTCCTGGAACCGGTCATCAACTGATCGGCTCACTCCTTGAACCAATCGTCTGGAACGTCAACCGATCGGTTCACGCCTTGAACCGATCGTCTCAGCTGTCGTCATATGTCTTTCGTTCTTCAACATAACAAGAAATTAAATTCTATCCTATTTTACATTGTAAAAGGAGAAACCTCAAGTTACATTCGAGGGGAACAAAGGTAGGAAAGAAATCTCGAATTATTTCGAGTTACATCAGGAATAGGGGAAGGAAGATCGGTGCGCTGACTGAGATGCAAACAACCACATACAACCATACACATATAGGGTTTATTGGCCATAACCACACTATACATCCACCATAAAACTCAGTTAAGGGCGACGCGTATCGAGTGCATTAATAATACATATCATATATGTAAATTGGGATTTGTGATTTAGGATTGGACATGCATAAAGCCAATATTATTCGCATCGTATGCAATAAATAAAGGTGACAAACCAAAATATCGATAATCCCTAAAGTATAGAGCAGTTGATGTTGCTCTGATACCACTGTTGGGTTTTAGGGGAGGCAGAGAAGGTAGCGGAAATAAAAAAAAATTCCCCAAAACCCAGAACAAGGAAACACGTTAACGTCTATACAATAGGAAAGGATGGTTTGTGGAATCATACCTTGTCCCGAGGCTTGCTCGGCGACAATACCTCGCGCCTTGCGCGGTCTTCACCTCCTGTCTTAGATGGTGTCTGTGCAGCTCCTGGTCGCACCGGGACTGACAGGATTGAAGGTTGTCCTCCTAGCGGCAGAAACCTCCCGCCTCTGAAGTAGTCCGCACGGACCACCTGGAACTCCAATCTCCTTGTCCCACAAGGAATTGGAAGGAGTCGCACCCTCCTGTTGGCGTACTAGTCGCCAACACACTCTCCTGCTACCAATCGCAACTACAGTTGTCTTTCCCTTGCTATGCCTCCCTTATTGGGTAGCACTTTCTTGGGCTCTCTCGGTTACCAAAACAAGAGAGAACGAAACTTTGCAGAGCAGCTGGTTTGCACTGAGTTGTACTTTGAGAAGCCCCCAATACCCCTATATATAGGAGGGTCATGGGATAGGGTTATCCATCCTGGGCAATGCGGGACTAAAAGCAGAAGTAGAAGGGTTTGAGATTTTCCACAAAACAATCAACTCGCAACCTAAACCGATCGTTTCACAACTAAAACGGTCGGTTGGGGACCTGAGCCGATCGGTTGACACCTCAACCGATCGGTTGTGATACCTCAACCGGTCGGTTCATTTCTAAACCGATTGGTTCGTGGTCCTGGTCAGTTCTCGATAGACTTTCCATCTTTTATTTCTAATTGGTATCAAATACCAATCCTTGTTCCAATCAAATTGGGCAAGTGAAACGAAAGGAAATTTCTCACCAATCCTACTTTCCCAACTTGCTCGATTGCAACAGTTGAATAGATCATTTCAACACTTGAAGCGATTGTTTCACCCTGTCGTTGAGATGATCGACTCACAACCTGAGCCGATCGGTTCACCAAGATGAGCCGATCAGTTCATCACATGAGCCGATCGGTTGGGTGTGCAGATTGTGCAGAATCAGTCAATTGTGGTTTCAATCAATCTGATACTCTAATCAATTAGTCCAACACCTTGAACATTATGAAATTGAGCTATCAATTAATTGAGTGTTTAATTGAACTACTAAACTCCTTTAGTAATCAATATAAACATAGTTTGTGGAAAAAACTCCTCTTCCAGGTTAAATCCTATGTGTAACACTTATGACTTCACAAGCAAAGAGTGGTGCCTAGTCACACATCAGTGCTACCCAAGTGAAATAGAAAGTTGGAGAAAAACTTTCAATCCTACAATCCGTGAATGGTGTTACAGCGAATGTATAATTCCTTTGTCACTAATATCCCGAATGAACTCGAGGCATGGAACAGTCATCATGTCAACGTTCATTCATTTTCTTGATCTCAGAGTAGATTGGAAGAGATATGTATGGCATCAATATCACATAATGATTCACACATGTGTGCGCACGCCTATTTCAATCCTACTCATCAAGTGGCCTTGGATATCAAACTCCCTCAGGAGGGACAAATCCCATATCTATCACTCACCCCTCAAAAGCCCCATGTGTCAAAGCCACCCAATCATCACCTTTATAACAACCCATGTTTCAGGACTGTGTTTGATAATGTCAAAGTGTGCCCAACGACATGTGTTGAGTGTAGTGATTTTAGGTCAAAGAATCACACTCACCACCATCACTGTGAGTACTGACTATGACTACCATGTCATGGTTCCATGTTTCAAACTCACGGTGGGTCTGTCCAGTACACTTGTTCTCTAACAAGTACCTATGTGTTTGGTTTGATATCTCTATATCATGACTAATGAGATTCTGTCATCAACCAACACCACAATCTAGCCTTGTGTGTCATTGTTGTCTATCTACCTTCCACAATGACATCCGACTAGGGACATAACAAGAATGTACAAACTCTTAGTATCCGTATGATCTCATCGTTCAGGTCCTCAACCTGAAAGCATACGTCATTGAGTAATGTCATTCTCTAGACATTCAATCTGTTCTATCACTATCTCATATGACTGAACCAGAAAAAATTGGAAGCTTGCCTTTGATGTTTATCAAATCAATCTTAATGTATCCCACCAATCATCCCATGATTGGCTCTCATGGCATACATACCAACACAATCATGCACTTCTTACAGTAAATTATGAACAATTTATCGATATATCCTTCACATACATTCATAGTTTCAGAGCTTACTTGGAATTTAGCCAACTCCTATAAATTGTAATCAGGTCGATGCATCAAGCGATTCTCCGAGCTCCTACTCGCAGTTGCCTGCACGCAGAGGGCAACCCGATAATATCTAGTTTCACCAGCGAGCCTTATCGGCTCTCATTCATGATTTCCTTACCTATAGCAGTAGGGGAAGCAGTCTGGCGGCATTGAGCACACGAACAGGATGTTGTGTCATTGAGCACGTGAGCAAAAGATGATGTTGAGCACACGAGCAGGTGGCGGTGGCAGAAGACGAGCAGCAGGTCGACCAAGCTCCTTGCGAAAGTGGCAGACGGCGGCGGCCGAGTAGACGACAACAGGAACCGGCGGCAGTAGACGAGTAGAGTTTCCAGAGACCTAGCGACACTGGTGAAATCGAGATGAAACAGAGAATGAGGAAGAGTCTATTTCACAGGTAATATTAATTTTACCATCATCGTCGGTTGTTTCAGATCCGGACACCTGAGTTCAATAGTCGTCGGTTGCCATAAAAAACTGATGCTAAAGGGGGGTAAAAATTTTCGCGGGGAAAGCACGCGAACACACATCGGCATCGGTTATTGTAAGCAAACCGATGACAAAAATGGGGTCGATTTATGTCTCGCGAAAAATCTTTAGTCGTCGGTTATTTGGTAAACAACCGACGTCGTATGTGAAATTTTGGAGGTAATTTTTTTGTATTGGAAAAATTGGATTTGAATTGCGATTTTAGGCGTCGGTTTCTTATTGAGAAACTGACGCTAAATAAAAAGTGATACCCATGTCTGGTCGGTCTTCACATATAGATGTCATTTTGTGTTTTCAGCCGACATTGTAGGGTTTAGGCATCAGTTTTTTTGATACAACCGACACCTCTAAATGTGACGTGATAAGCTATTTCTTTAGTAGTGTAACTAGAAAAGAGCCCGCCCATGTTCCTTGCTAGGGCCAAAATCACAACCTTCTACTATTTCCTTGTATGTTGATTAGGGAGGTGTATTCAAAGAAGGAGGTTGCATGCTTCTGCGAGAAAGATATAAGTTAGGTATCATGGCGAGGCTGAGCTTCGATAGTCCCTTGCATGATTTTTAGACAATACCCTATGTTGCACTCTCATAGAAAGAGGAAGGAAAATAGGAAGGTGATGGTCTAATAGGGTGTCCTAGGGGAGAGAGAAGATGACTAAATTGGTTCCTCATTGGGTTCTTAATGTATACATATGTATATATATACACATACCCTCCCTCGCAATATTCCTTCTCATTTTCCCATGTTTTGTTGTTGAAAAAGTTTCAAGACATACATATTGGAATGAATTAACTACATGCCTTCCTATATTTTCTTACTTTGCCAACTCACAATCTTTAAATCTCTTTTCCATGTGAAAGAAATCTCCATCTTCCATAAGACATGGATTTGACAACATTGGATATCAAAGGAATGACAATTAATATATTTCCAAGTCATATTTGTTTTTTTTAGATTTATTGGAAAATCCTCTCTTGGACATATACAATAAATCAATAACGTTTATTTCATGGAAACTCACCATTATGTTCCTCAATTTATGTTTAGATTTATTAGATGTATTTTGTACATAAACCTTTCTCTTTTCTAACATCATTATAAACCAAACCATTGTCTCCTTTTTGTTTAAGTTTCTAGAATTATCTTCCCTTTTGTTATTGTTTACAAGTATAAAAAAAGTCATATAAAAATATTTACATTTGATATTTTAAACATTTTATTGACACTCTCAGCAAGATAATTATTACTTTAATTATCCAAAGCATTGTGTATCTTATTTTCTTTGGAAAACATGACAATTATTTCACTTATCATATCCAAAAAGCCATTAGTATTTATTCATGTATGAACACCTTTTATTTATTTGTCTTTTGCCACAATAACCCAATCCAACAATGTTATTAACATTATTATTCGACAAGTAATACAATTGAGTATTTATAAATCAATTGATTTAACATAATTTAATTTTAGAAAAATTGAGGAAATTAGAACCTATTTGCCAAAGTGAGCACTGCAAAACAAAATTTCCCTCATTATGATAGAAGGAATCCTATTTGTACACTTTCTAAAAATCCAACATGAGGTCCCAAAGCAATGATCATAATTTCTTTATTACAAAAAGACTTACATATGAATCACATACATGCAACCTCAAACATTCAAATCACCTGCATCCAAACATGATAATCACATGAGGGGTTGATTCTATAACCTTACAGATGACTCAATAGTACACTTTGCAGTGAAAATATTTACTAAGTGTGTGTTTGATTGTCCTCATGTATAGTTCAGTAGTCATCTTTATGGCATGCTATTGAGAAATGTGGTGTTTTTCCACAACACACACCCAAATCAATTAAACTTTGATCAGATGCAGACAAGGAAAACACATGTGGGTTTTTTTTGAATTTATAATGGACCTAGTATAACACACTCAATCATACTATTCACACTTCACCCGCAAGAACATAAGGTCATGTCATAGTATAGGAAATTGGAAAGACAAGGATCAACCCACAGGGAGAGAGGGGTGCTAGAGCTAGGTTAGGGTAAGCTACGCTCCTAAAGTAGAGTGTAGGGTTTTTAGGGTTGTACTAATGGAGAAATTAATTAAAAGCAAGAAGTGAAACTAGACTATAGGAAACCCTAAATTAACCCTAAAAATAATTTCTAACTAGCACAGAGAGAAACTACTTAAACAAGAGCAATATTTTACACTACACTAGCAATTGAATATCTAAATCAATTAGAGACCTAGATTACAAGTAACTAGTTTAAGAAAGCATAAGGGTGAACTAATTACGCAAGAAAGACTAAGTAGAAAAAATAAGCAATTAACTATGAAGAAATTAAGGCAAAGAACTATACTAGAATAACCAAGTTAAGCAAACAAGATGGGTTTTTTCAAATGGGAAGAGTGGTCTGTTTGGGGGAATGTCACAAGATTCCATGTTGGGGGTTAAAATAGTATTCAATTCTTATGTTTTCATTCTATATTTCTAAACCATAAAAACTACTCAAATGCAATGAAATAACCTTAGGCTATTGGTTGGCCATGGATGGAATAGAGTGAGAGAGGGGAATTACACCCTTTCACCCCCTTTCTAGCCTTTTGAGGCTCATTTGGACCAAGGTCTAGGTGGGATTTCTATTGGATTAGACTCATCTAGGTTTATATGGTGAGGGTTATTAGGTTAATTGAGAGCCAAGGGTAGGAATGAACAATAGAGATGATGGTTTTTCACCTCATGTTACTCACCATCTAGCCTTTAGAAAACTCTAGTCAATTACACTAATCACCCTAACACTAGGCAATTCGATCTCACACTTAGTTTTAGGAGAATAAATTTGTATGTAGGAAGATAGGGTGCTAGCTAAGGATCCGCTATTTGGACCTAGGAGAAATTCATAAAATAGCCACATACAATTCGTTCTCTCCAAGAGTCTGATTGTTATCATGCATCATATAATAAGCAACCAATATTTAGAATCATAAATCACAAGTAAAATAATGGAAAATGAGATAAAAAGAAGAGATAATCTTTGTAGAATGTAAATATGTTCATTACAAGTTATTTTACCCCAACATCGTACCAAAGTAACATTTTATCCCCTAAACATCCCACCAAGGGGGTTTAGATACTCATAATAAAACAAAAGAGAAATAATGAATGAATAAAGAGGTTGAAGGCCATGGTAGCTCATGGAAGAACCTCCTTCTTCACCTTCTTATTGTAGGAGATTAAACACCTCCCTTCAAGGTTGGAAATGGAATGAATGGGTGGCGTTTGGTGGTGAAAGCCCTAGAAAACTAGGTTTTTTTGTGTGGAAATGAGGTGGATATGGAAGGGGGTAGGTAGGATCTCTTCAATGCTCAAGGAGGAGAAATAAAATCTCTAAGCGAGGCTAAGGAGAAGCTAACCTAGTCATGTGCCTACCACCTTGTAATATATAGGTGGTGGGGAAGAACTAGGGTAAGTGGGGGTAAAGTTAGAAATGTAATGGAAAACTTGAGAGTATTGTGTGGTCACCACTGTCATGGTGTGTACCATGACAGTGGTGAGTGTGGGTTGGTACGGCCATGAGGTGTGATATGGGGAGAGGTGGATATATACACTGTGGAGAGGAGGTTAAGGAAGTGGGTGGCCATGTTCGTGTTGGGTGCCACGATCATGTTGGGTGGATGGCATGATGCCCGTACTGCAGAGCATGGTCGTATAGGAGGGGAGGTACCACAATTTTTCTTCATTGTAGCAAGTTTTGTCTTCTGCATGCCATGGTCATGGAAGTCACCATGGACATGGTGATCTTCTGTCACCACAGCCATGGTTAGTTCCTTGTATTTCATGCAAAGTGCTAAATGTTGATGCATATTCGCCACAGTTGTGGCATTGTACCACATGGGTGATGGTAAATTTTGGCCTTGTCCGTGGGGGAGTCAATGTACCATAGTCGTTCTAAAGTCAATGACCATGGTGAGTCTTTGATTTCCTTAACATTGCTACTATCATTGTTTTCAAAATGGACACGATTATGATGGCGTACCACGACCCGTGGTGAGGGTCCAACTACTTGATTTTGCTTCAAACTTCTTCAAATGGCTACTAATTGCTTTTAAGATTTTTTTTATTCAAGGGGTTCTTGGGGACGATTTGGGTTCAATTCTAGGGTGTATTAACCCAAGGATCATCTCCTTCTCTCTCCTTTACATTCAATGCATGTACAAAAAAACCTAAAAAAATGCAAAAAGCAACCATAAGTGTATTTGACATGATATTTCATATTGGGGGGATTGACTTGCAATATAACATGTTTAGATGTGATTAAGATGTAAAAAGACACAATATGTAGCCCCAATATAGGGCAACATCACCACTGCAAACTTAAAACATACTTCTCCTCAAGTATGATTCAACTTAGTCCCTCTTCAATTTCTTTCAACAAGTAAGAATGACAAATGCATTGCAACAAATGATTATTGACAAAATGGGCTTAAATGTGACTAAATACACATATGTCACTTCTCTACTCTCTTTTTTCACAAACCAATCTTGACAAGAGCTCTGAGCATATAAACTTCAAATATAGGGCATGGAACACATAATCAAATGCATATGATTTTTATGTAATTTTGGGTAGACCGTTTCATGATGGTGTTAATCAAAGATTACTAGGAGTGTTGTTTCACTTTCATGCTTCAAACCACACAGTGTGATCCACGTGGCTGTGGAAAAAGTGTTAATTGATCTAGGTTTGACATTTCCTAGCTCAATGGGTATGAAAATTGAGGAAAGGATTGCAATAAGAGATTGAACTGCTATTACATAGAGCACTCATCTTTTATTTAGATGCTCTTAAACAAGAGCAAAATTTAGTTTATTTTTCATTTTTATTTTCTTTTTCCTTACCCAATGTATAAGGAGGCAAGTGGTGGTGAGAGTGAAGCGGGGAGGTATAAATATGGTTACTCCAAACTTTTTGAGGTGGTCAAGGCTAAACATGTCCACTTTGGCATTCGTTCACGAGGCGGAGGGGTATGAAGATAATGAAAGAAGTGTCGAATTAAAGAGAGATCCCTAGTGTGGATCTCAAATCAAAATCTCCTGCATGAAAATGAATCCAACACTTCATCAAATAATATCACACCACATGAGTGAAGAACATGAGATTCACATTTTTATCACATGCTTACAAAACCCCTAAGCATTCATAGCTTGATGAAATCATGATTTAACAAAAACATTCACAAACATGAGATGAATGATTCACATGTAAAAAGTAAACAATCAATACCATTTCGCAAAAATATGTAAGAATGTGGCATAAAAATTACCAAAAATCTACATGAGATGAAAGGAAAAAAGATAAATGTTTTTGAAAAATTAAGAAAAATGCATGGAATTAAACTACATGATATGCATGTAATAAAACAAACATAAAAAGAAGCAGACAAAGTCCAAATAGACAAGGGTAAGATTTAGTTGGACTCTTTCATCATCTCAATAAAAACTTGATAAAGAAAAATGTGGTGAAAGAGGGGTTTAATGGCCTACCAACCCAGACTTTCAAATCATGATGTCATCAAGATGAAATAGAATCTTAGAATGGTAGGTAGGAGGATACAGAGGTGTGGTGGACAACCTCCAAGTGAGGGAAGATATCATCGTAGTGTTAAGTGAGTAGGGAAGACCACCACAACCATTTTTCGCAAAATGGTCATTCTGGTTCAACATCCAAATGGTCATGTTTCATGGCACGACCATGTTGTACTCCTTCTGGTAGCCTTCTCAATTTCTTAAAATCTTCTGTTCTATTTTTAATCTTCCCTTCAGCAAGCTCCTTCATGCGTCATCTCTCCTATATTGAACATGTGCTAATCATGATTCACAAATAGAGAACCATCATGATGTGGTGCATGTGTGCATTTTAGGTAGAATAAAAATGTAACAAAACAAAATAGTTTTGATAATCTCAAACCACATGGGTTTCCTCCCACTGGTTCTAAATTTAGAGCCTTTAGCTGAGCTTGTTGCTTTTTCTTCATCAAGTGTTCACACAAAAAGTTTTTCCCTCTTCTTCCAACGTGATTCTCTCCAAATCTCTCACAACAAGATCTTTGTCCCAATGGACATGAGTTGATCCATAATAGTGGCTTTCCAACCACTCTTCTTGGAAATTAGGGTAGTCCAAATTGGTATATAGCTCTTCATATTTTTTCCTTTCTTCCTCAATGAACATAAAGAAATCCATTAGGTACAAATGAAAAGAACAAACAGTAAAGTGGCATATGTGGAACTAAATGGGAAATAATGTACACATGGGGATTAGTTAGACTGGTATCTTCATGAATAGAAGTTTAGAAATCCCAACTTTTGAAAGGTAAGTAAATTTTTTATTTTATACCAGTTTGCAATTTAGTAGTAGAATTTCATAATTATTATTGATTTTTTGTCGAACCTTTGATCCTGTTAATTGAATAACGGCTCTGACCTTCCGGTCTCCCTTAATTGGGGGTTACCGGGATGTGGGGTCGCTACAATGGGCTTAGTTGTAGCCTCATTGTCAATGATCCCTGGACCTCGTTAGAGGTATATCCATAATCAGGGTGGTGAGAGTACCCTGGAGGTTACGACAAACAAAATGTCGGTCAGCAAGAAGCTGGTATGTGGGGAAAGCAATAAATGTTCAACAATGTTAACAATGTAGTCAACCAAATATCATTTAACATCCAAGATTACGTATTAACCAATACTACTCAATCCTTGCATATCCCCTATCTCTGTGCCGTCCCTACAGTGGACATGGATACTACCTCTCTCATATGGTAGATCCTTACCCCCATTGCCCTGCCACATAGGTAGCCAATTCCTAGGGTTATGGAGTCGCATGGCCCTACCCAAAGGTAGCTAAATCCCTGACTCATGATGACTTGATGGTCCTACCCCAATTGGTAGCCATTTACTCAGTCATTCAATGACTTGATGGACATATCCCATTGGTAGCCATTTACTAGGTCAATCTATGAAGCTACAGAGGGGACTAGGATCTGAGCTAGTAGGCACATATCTTAGGTGATAGTCATATTCACATTATAATTTGCAAGAATTAAATGCATCCAACAGTTTAATTCAAGTCATCGATAAAACCTCAAAAATCCTTGGGAATCTATTTCGGGATATTCATAGGCATAACCACATACTTGTCAAGTTGATGTGAGACAGAAACAATCCAATCAACCAATAGGCAAGCAAGCATTCAATAAGATCCTGAAACAATTATACAATTTGCTTTTATTACTCATGTCATTAAAATCTATTAAATCTAGCTCGCTTCCTAGGGTTTCTAGTCCCTTTTAGGGTTTCCATAGCAATTAGGGTTTCCCTTCATCTTTTACTATTTTAAACCCTAATGTAACGCAATTGATCACAAACCCTAATTATCTCAACATCAAATCCTTAATTACGTATTTAAGGCATAATTAACCATTATATAAGTCCATTAAGCCTCTTTTACATTAAAGCTACAATTTTCATCCATTTAATATATAACAAGATCATTATGCTCATGTATCGTCAATTCATAGTTCATTATGATTGAATTCACATGTGAACTCCATTTGTCATTAATTCCATCTTGATTCATTCAGAAACCCTAATTTCTATATTAAGGTTATTTATCCACAAATTAGGAACTTTAATGCTCGCAATAACTTTTAACCATGAAAACTCAAGTCTATACATGAAATGGAATAATTAAAGCCATTAGTAGTTCTAATTACCAACATTAGGGTTTCAAGGACCACTAAAGTATATTCATGCAAATGAAACTCTAAATTAACTAATTTCATGCAAAATTCATCTTTTTCGATCTTAATGTATCTCCTTATGATTAACAGTTTCATATCAACTTTAACCATCAATTAAATCCTACTAATCACATTAATCATATCAAAATAGGGTTTCTTAACCTTCAATCCATTAAAGATGATAATTTACACTACTTTTAGAATTGTAATTAGAATCAGACTTCAATTAAATTTTTAATGGATTCCCCTCTATTTATTGAGCAACTTTCATATTTTATGCGTATCTATCTGAGCTACGGATATTTAGTTACGATTTTTGTATGATTTCACTTACCAGAGCCAATCATAGAGCGCCGCGTCGCCTTGGTCCATGCAACTCAGCTTGTTGGAGGTTATAACCAAGTTACCATTATGCCCTTGATGTGGCAACTCGCTTCTTGTATCTTAGAGGGGTAGCTTGGTCCATCTGACCTTTGGGTCGTCTTCTACCCAGCGCAACCCTACGCTGCCACGAACTGCAGTGCTTCTTGGTCATCTCCCTCTGCCTCCAAGCCCAAAACTCACTGACACCTATCCCTGTGACTCCGCCGCTCCCATCTGCATCCATCAAGGTCTCTTATCCTGAACATAACGGCCAAGGATAGAAGCTTTAAGGCTGCGAACTGTAGTTCTCCGTAGACGAGTTGCGGGTGACCAAGGCGTTGGTTTCACATGAAAAAGGTCAACATAGTCGTGCAGATTGAAGAGGAAACGTTTGGACTTCCTTCAAGCGCCCTCTGTGGCACCAGGGATGGAGTTAAGATCAAGGTTAGGGTTTGCACGATGAAGAACAAGAAGAAGATGGGGAAGAGAGTTGGAGACGTGGGATCTCTCTAGAACTTGAACCAGAGGGGCTACCCTTTATATAGGGGTGAGTAAAGGAGCCTTAGGTCGGATATACATGAATCAAGAAGTCCCTTTCCAAGTAGGAAATCAATTCCTTCAATGAGAAGTATATTCTCTCTCTCCTCTCAATCCTTTGGATATTTCATATTACTTGGTTATATAGGAATACGAAAATTCCTTCCCTTATTCTCTTTAGTCATTTCTTTAAATCCAATGATCACAAAATTATATTCTCCTCAAATAGGAAATACTTCTTTTTAACAAAACCACATAATTCAATTAATTAAGTATTCCCATTATCCTTTTATTTTGCAATTTTTGGTATTTTCTCTTTCTTTTCTCCATTGGTGATCCTTGGACCCCAAGAAGCTCAAATAATTAGAAATTCCTTTTTAAGGAATACTCATTATCTTTCTACATGCATCAATATGCATTATTCTTCATTATCATGTATATTTCTTATTAAAATATCTCTTTTTGAGAATTCCCCTTTATTTCTCTTTTATTTTCCTCATTGGTATTCTTTGTAACATTAGTAATGCTTGGGATACGAAATTCCACCAAGGATAACTCAATTATACCTCTTTTCACTTGTTTTCCACAATTTCCCATTATTTTCAATTTCTTTATTAACAAGGAAATACTCATTTTCTCTTTTCTTTTCTTATTGTATTCTTTATGAAATTTTGGACTCCTTCGAATCCAAGGAACTCAAGAGACACGAAATCCATCCTTGGATTACATTCTATTTCCTTCTAGAGGTTTCCACACCTTTCATTCCTCAAAACTCAATTATTCATTTATTAATTGAATTTCTTTGTTAATGGGCCCAACAGCCAATAAAGCCCACAACACAAACATCAAGGCTATTGTAAACGAAATCCATTTATTTGCAACAAATTGTATCATCATTTTTCCAATTATCTTTAATGTGAGAAATTACATTTCGCACCCAATGAACCCAAAAATTGGGGTTGTAACATCCTTCCCCTCTTATAAGAATTTTGTCCTCAAAATTCCATCAAGAAAGCAAACAAATAGGATAAGCCTTTCTTATGTCTGTCAGGGCTCCCATGTGGCTTCACCCTTTCCATGGAGCTTCCCAAGACCCTTCATCATCTCATATTCTTCCATCTGAGTTCTTTCTTACCTTGGTATATAATACCCTCATAGGTGACTCAGGACATTTCAGCCTCTCAAAAGTTGAATAGGCTCAGGGATCAACACATGTCTTGGGTACCTCACATAGTGCTCTAGATCAGACTCATGGAACACATTATACATCATTTTATCTTGAGGGATAAGGCTAAAAACAACCTTGTCCACCAATCCATCTCAAATGGGCCCATATCTTGGGGACTCAACTTTCTCAATTGTAGCTTAGAGGGGTCGAATTTTCACATCACATATTCTCCCATAGTGAACTACATGTCAGTCTGTTTTGCATCAGCTCACGACTCATGTCGTCTTTGGGCTCTCTCTCAGCCATTGCACGATCAAAGCGACTTCTTCTGCACACACTATGGTTCTTTTATGGCCTTCATGAGGCCTCCTTCACCAACATCATCTTAATGAAGTGGTGACTGACACAACCTACTTAAATAACTTCTTGCATCCGATAAAGGCTATGGCGGTCATCATCACATCTTACAAAGGACAAGAACTGTCACTATGTATCACCCTGTATGAGCACACATGCTCTCATCATACCCTCTTGTCTAGATCATACTAACCATTAGTGAGGGGTGATAAACTATTCTATTATCGAGTTCTTCATGTATCTACTTCCACCTCATGGAAGTGAACCTTGGTCCATACCGAAGAAATTTTGAACTCGCATCATGGTGTAGTTGAACCATATTTCTCATGGGTAGTTCAACCAGATCTGTCCTTAAATAACTCTTCCTTTCTCATGTCATCTAGGTAAGGCGATCTACCATAACCCATATTGCATCTCGACCTTCCTTGGTCCAGGGGAGACTTTCCACATCATCCATAGTGATGAACTCCCATTCCCTCTCGGGGACTCTTTATTCTTTATATCAATACACTGGGTTACTGGTGTTCGTCCTTCACCTCCTGGATTGCATGACTACATACCCCATGACACTTCACCTTAGACATCCCAAAAAACTATTGTCACTTACTATCTTTGTAGTACCAAGGTATATCATGATCTCCTGCTTTGTTATGATTCCTCAAGCTTAATACCTCGGAAATCCTAAACCATTCTAATCAGGGTTTCATACATCCTTTCATTACATCAAGGACTAGACTGGCTAACAAAACTATCATTAACTTGTTCAACCTATCTCATTAAATCTAAGTGTTAGCCAAAACACATCCTCTTTCAAAACTCAGGGTTAGCCTAACAACCTCTTCTAGCCAACCCAGGCAGCTATATCTCCACCAGAGCATCCATTACCACTTCACATCCTTTGATATTAGGTAATATCAAAGACATACACCTCCATGTATTATACTTATCATCTCATCTCAAACTCTAAGTTTGTCTTCATCAAGAAACTTTGAGCTTATCCTCATGGTGATCAAACTCAACCTTGGTTAACTTGCAAATTTCACATAGCTCTTGATAAAACATCCTCATAAGATGACTACACTATTCCTCTTAGTATTTTAAACTATCCATGTATCATTAACTTCACCAAGGTATGTTATCATCTCTCTCCTCATTCCTTATAGCAACGTTCCAACTCACATCATCTTTACCCTTGGTGTGTGGCATGCGTACTCTCCTATCTCTCACTCCCATAACAAGAAGAAATAAGCATTTGGCGGTCGTCCAAATACATAGTTCTTCCCATTCCAAGAGTAGAGATGGTACATCCCACCTTTCCAGTACACCTTCAAATCTAAGTTTAAATGTGCAACTCATGTCTTTATATCACAAACATCATGATATCAAAATTTCCTCCATGGAAAAATGGTCTCGAACCTACTTGGATCCACACACAATCCTTTGTCATCTCCTCTAGGTCTATATGGTGCCGGCACATTTGGGGTCATACCTCTTCCTTCATGCATCTAGAGAGTGCCCTAATCACCTTCCCTTTGGGTCCCATGCGTTTATGAAGGTGATCAATCTCCTGACCCATGGTCCTCAGACAATGATAGCTTTAACCTCCCGACCCTATGGTCATGTGCAACTAGGGAATTAGGAAACTCCTTCTTCCATCGGTCTCATCCCTACCTGACTCTAGGATAGACTTAGGATTCCATTATTGTACATGTTCAAGTTAGAACCTTACCCAATCCTTCATCATCTCTCCATGCATTCATGACTGACTTTCATCCCTTCATAGGGGTCATGTCAACTGCCTACCTTGGTCAAGCCCCATACCGGTTACCTCCATTGTAACACATCAACATGCACATAGAGATGGTTTTCTATGGGTCTATAGGTTCATTCTCATGCCATGTACTCTTCACCTAGCTTCTCAAGATCCTATGAAAACTCCTTAGGTTACCTCAAAACCAACCAAACTGGTAAACTCCCTACTAAATGGTCCCTCTCCCAGGATGGGAGGAAACCACACATTGATAACAAAGGTCACAAGCATCCTTAGGGTTTACATTCACATGAGCATGCTTAATCCAGCAACTACTAAGGAACAAGCATACCTACTAAACCATGCTAGGTCACACTTGTCCTCATCCTCAACATTAGACCAACTTAGTTCATCACACATACCTTTAACTTAAGGGGTTTCTTTCTCCTCTACACATGTTTGAATCTATAGAGACTCAATTCTTATCATGAGCATCGGGTACACTACTTCCCCTCTTAGGCCTAGCAACCCTAGGTCCACCTTTGGGTGTCCAACTGCATGCTCGACCTCTTAACCACGAATCAAGCATGTCCAAGGTATGTCATCCTCTGACGTCCCCAAATTTTGATTTCTCCAAACCCTATTGGGAATGAGATGTCAGAATCCGAAAAAATCATCTAATCATATCATAAAGCGATGCGGAAGCATAATACGCATACATGAACATACAACCATAACATTCTCAACATTCAACATATTTATATTACAACATGAATTAAAATTGCAACTTACATTTACATAATTTGAAGAAAAGTTTACAAGTCTATGAACATGTATCCTAACAGGACCTTAACACAATAGGTACAACCTGGACAACTGCTCACTTCCCGTCTTTTATCCCAAGCTAGCTCTAAACCTAAAACATATGTGAAACAACGAATCAACACACAAGGTGTTGTGCACGTCGACAGAAAGATACATATATTTATGGCTTTCATAATTTTTGAAAAAGATTTGCAGAAGGAAAGAAAATCATAGAAAACACTTCTTTATTAAGAGAAATACTCCAATTTAAGCCATTTTCCTAGATGAATTGCATTATCAAGGTAGACTAGTAAGAAAACATAAATATTGGGCCCATCCCCGTGTACCAAGTACTCTAGGGAAACTCCCCGTACACCGTGTGCTCTAGGGAGGTGTACTAGCCAACATTATTCCATTCCCTCATAAGAGGGATAATGAACACCTTCAATAACTACAAAGCATCTACTTATCATTTATGTTTACAAGTGAAAAAACACCGAGTACTATATAGTGCTACTACATCCAATGTTTGCAAATAGAAGAGAGCATACATACATATCGTGATTGCAAGCAAGAAAACCATAGTCATATACTTAAATAAAACCCACGTACCTGAGTTTAGAGATTCATAATATATATATTTTGGATCATCTACATCTCTGGTCATCACCTGATTAATAGAAATTAATCATCATTAATAAATGTTCATCATATTCTAGATATTTTAGGTCCAAATTAGGGTTTAGGTCAAACCTTAATTCAAACTGATCTAAACTTATGTTTGATATTTTTCTACTGACTACGGTGTCATTTTAGAGGTCTGGTCCAATTTTTGTAATTTTCTGATCACTGGTCTATTTTCTAGAATTAAAAGAGTTTAAAAGCATTAATTTGCTCATTAATAAGGAAAGACATAACATTTTAGTATTATAATTAGATTAGAGTCCATGTATGGTTTATAAGTGATTTTTAGGTTCAAAAATATTTTTCTTAGATTTAATCTCAGCATTTAAATGAAATATTCTCATCTAAATTAAATATCATAGATATTACTATCTCAAAAGACTGATATAAGGATTCCAAAATAAAGAGGGTACTTTTATGAGTCCAAGGGTATTTTTGGGGAATTTATAGGACAATTGGGCTATTTACTATGAATTTTATAAGATCACAACATTTCTGCAAATTAAGATGGGATTTACCTATTTGGATTTGTTTGTGCCGTCGATATAATCTTTAGGGTGGCCTGGATGGTCGCCACGTCATCTACAGATTGGGGCCTTATGCATTATCTTGGTTTAGGCTGGACCGATCGGTTCCTGGGTTTATCAGTCGCTAGACCGACTGATCCTCTGGTCTATCACTCTATCTCACACTCGACACCACGCCTCCGGTCCTTGACAACGGTGACACCATGGCTATGAGCTTCAGCCAAGATTGCAGCGGGGGATGTCGTGGGTTGGTAGAACCCTCCACAATAGCGACTCTGTCGTAGATCCAAGAGAGCTTCTGACACCTTGGCTCCTTAGGGTGATCTTCAGAACTTGATCCTAGTAGGTGGCTGGGTCTAGCACCTCACCAACCTGAGCTTGCCGCCATGGAGCACCACTCGACGCTCCAGGGAACCCGTCAGCGCCGCTGCACCAGCGTAGGCATCTTCCGTGTTGCCCTCAGTGACGTGAGACTCTATCATCCTGTAAAATGACCTCCTCAGTCTTCGGTTGTGGATCTCCTCTACTTCTCTATGAGCTCGCCAACACCAGTCGCTGCCATGACTTGAACCTCCAGGGAGTGGTCGATCTACCGTCATTCTCAACAAGCTTCCTCCGTTGTAAACCTTCATGTGAGTGCCTCTCAAAACCAGCCGCCAACCTCCGCACGGTTGATCCGCAGCCTGCACGACCTCCGCGTGAGGTCTACGAAGTCTCCGCCAGTGGCTCTGCTCCACGCACCACCTTGAGGGAAGATCTTTGACGGCATGCGATGCGCCCTGGCTCCACCTGATCTCTGCTTTGCATCGCTGGACTAGTGCCCCCCTGTCCGCGGGTGTGGGTCTCGTTCTTCACAGAGGCGTCGCCGCCCAGCTGCTGCCATGGCAGACCTTGGATTCGACGGGGCTCTCATCACCTAGCCAGCAAGCTATCACCAGCGATGCTTTGCTCCTCGACTCCTTCTTTCGTATTTTACCTACAACATGCTATGGAGAGGAGTCGGATATGTGAAGGTGGATTTCCCTTTTCTGTAGATCTGACGTCCTCGGCTTATGGGTTGTTGAGAAGATCCTTCAACCGCAGAGTGACATGCTTGGTCAAAAGAAGATAGATCACTATGATTCGAGCTTCCCAGCCATCGGGCTCTTATCTCTAACAACTCCACTATTTTTGGAGGCTAGGTGATGACCGATTCTCTACTTAACCCTCCATCTAACCCCCGCATGACGTATAAAAGCATCTTACGGTCTAAATCAATAAATCAATGACTAGATCAAAATTTCAAACAACAATATTTCTAGCATGTTTAGGTGCAAAAGATATGAAGTTTTAGCCGTTAGTTCCTCATCATCCAACTGACATTCAGCCAAGTTTGACACCAAAAGTCCAACATTTGTTCATGTGTATATAATTCCTCAAAATAATTTATTTCTCTACTCAACATATCACTAAATGAAAGATTGGGCTCATGAGGACTTAATCAATCAAAAAGGGTATTCATTCACAAATGAATTCAATTAGTTATCGTAGTCCTCCATCGTATCTCAAAACACCTAATTTGAGTGAAGGAATCCATGATTGTATTACCAATTCCTCAATTTGGTATTTGTCCTCTACATAGAATGCTCGCCTCTCAAATATTGTATTATTTATTAAAACTCAAAAGTCTAGGTTATCACATTCACCCCACCTTATTTGGAATTTTGTCCTTGAAATTCAACTAATTTCATCCTTAAGAGTCTATTTCGGAGTTCAACTTCATATACATCATCATTTCTTAGGTTCTAAGACCACCATAATTGCATGCACTCTAAGTTGTTAGCTTAGGGTCTAGAGATTCTTGGGTGTGTCCACCCCACCTTATTTGTGGAAGCTTCACTTAAAGTCTTAGCCATATCATGAAATTATGATATCTTAGGATTACATCACCCCTAAGGATACGAGTTGTGTTCATGCTTTTAAAGTTCAAGAGAAATTCGTTTATATGTCATGGTATTCAGATCATTTAAATCTAACATCATTAACATCTTACAATGATTTCAGCATTAGAGGAGATTTATCTTCATCCTTGATATTAGAATTTTTCTACTTAAGAAGGGCTTACATAACATGTTTAACCATTAGGGTTTCACCCTATGGTGTGATATTCATACTCAACTTAGAAGCATATATTGAGAAGGATCAAAGTTACAAACTATATTTCTGATCATATATTCTATGATCCAAAAATATCTTTATATCAAGTTCATTAGTTCAACTTTTTATGTCTTGCATGTATTATGTGAAGGGAAAAAGAGAATATACTAAGTTTATCCCATGATCTCAGCATCATATCTTTCATGTTTCATATGAAGGGAAAGAGAATATTTTAAACTCAAACTTATCATGATTTCAATCTTGGGTACTACATGTATGATATGGGGTGGGGAATATAGAATAGGTCAGCTTATACGAGTGACTCCTCATATATAAATCATCTACATAGCTCAAGTGAGGTTTCTATCATCATATATTAAGAAAGAGAAGAAGAAGGGAGAACATGTATTTTGAGTATCTTTTGCACAAAGCATCATACTCTCATAACTAGAGTTCAAATATTACCTCACTTGCAACTAATGATGAGATTCACAAACATATGTCACTCAAGCTAAGACCTAATTCAATCAAAAGGATTGACTTTCTCGTTATGAGTCGCCCACCCATCATTTTTTTTATAACCCAACTCTCACATATAGATTGGAACCATGCATAAGGACTCCACTCATCTACTCAGGAGTACCTAGATTAGGACACATCATTTCACATATATCTCATATTTCATATATTGTAGGGTAGGTCCTATGACCCTCTTCTTGTAGGTATCACTCTCTCTGGAGTTCGCCACGTATTTTGTCCTATCACTGGAGGTCCTCCTTTGTAAAAGAGCTTGAGGCACATGCATATTCAACTGTATCTTAACTTAGCTCATCTTAAGTAAGAAAAAGGAATGTACTTTCATCATTAAGATTTTGCATAAATTCTAAAAAATTAGATTCTACAAGTATACAACTGAAACGTTTATAAGGAAACTTGTACCATCAGAGATCGATCTTAGATAAGATTTCACATGCTTATTTCAACTATCGTTCTATCATCTACTCTATGTATCACATATCTTAATAAGGCTCTAGACATCTAATCTAGACTACTCTCTCTTCTAGACCGATGTCACTCCTTTTCACTTAGGTTACATGAACACTAACTACTCTCCAATGTGAGGGACACATTTTCATATTTACATATAGGTCATAAAATATTATATAGTTTTTCTCCGAGATGGCAGACGTCAGAGAAAACTGTCGAGACTTGAGCCGATTGGAAACAAAACCAAATCAGCAAAACGAGTGTCCCACACACAGTAGATAGTCTAGTGCCATGTCACCTAGTGAAATGGTGAGAACAAGGTATATACTAGTGTATCTACCCAATACATATGAGCTCTATATGGAAAGGGTTTCAGACACTTGTCTAAACCTCGTTCTCGAACATCTAGGTTCTAACCTAGAGGCTAATTCAAACTTGATCCTTATAGAACAACTTACCAAGTTTCTAGGATTTAAGTGAAAGGTGAAATTTAGTTTATGTTTCATGGTGAGCAATTGTTAGGTGTAGCTATTGTTCATGCTCTGATACCAACTGTGACGTCCCCAGATTTTGATTTCTCCAATCCCTATTGGGAATGACATGTCAGAATATGAAAACATCATCTAATCATATCAGAAAGCGATGCGAAAGCATAATACACATACATGAACATACAACCATAACATTCTCAACATTCAACATATTTATATTACAACATGAATTAAAATTGCAACTTACATTTACATAATTTGAAGAAAAGTTTACAAGTCTATGAACATGTATGCTAACAGGACCTTAACACAATAGGTACAACCTGGACAACTGCTCACTTCCCGTCTTTTATCCCAAGCTATCTCTAAACCTTAAACATACGTGAAACAACGAATCAACACACAAGGTGTTGTGCACATGGGAAGAAAGATACATATATTTATGGCTTTCATAATTTTTGAAAAATATTTGAAGAAGGAAAGAAAATCATAGAAAATACTTCTTTATTAAGCGAAATACTCCAATTTAAGCCATTTTCCTAGATGAATTGCATTATCAAGGTGGACTAGTACAAAACATAAATATTGGGCCCATCCCCGTGTACCAAGTACTCTAGGGAAACTCCCCATACACCGTTTGCTCTAGGGAGGTGTACTAGCCAACATTATTCCATTCCCTCGTAAGGGGGATAATGAACACCTTCAATAACTACAAAGCATCTACTTATCATTTATGTTTACAAGTGATAAAACACCGAGTACTATATAGTGCTACTACATCCAATATTTGTAAATAGAAGAGAGCATACATACATATCGTGATTGCAAGCAAGAAAACCATAGTCATATACTTAAATAAAACCCACGTACCTGAGTTCAGAGATTCATAAATATATATATTCTGGATCATCTACATCTCTGGTCATCACCTGATTAATAGCAATTAATCATCATTAATAAATGTTCATCATATTCTAGGTATTTTAGGTCCAAATTAGGGTTTAGGTCAAACCTTAGTTCAAACTGATCTAAACTTATGTTTGATATTTTTCTACTGACTAGGGTGTCATTTTAGAGGTCTGGTCCCATTTTTGTAATTTTCTGATGACTGGTCTATTTTCTAGAATTAAAAAGAGTTTAAAAGCATTAATTTTCTCATTAATAAGGAAAGACATAACATTTTGGTATTATAATTATATTAGAGTCCACTTATGGTTTCTAAGTGATTTTTAGGTTCAAAAATATTTTTCTCAGATTTAATCCCAACCATTTTCTAATTATACCATTTAAATGAAATATTCTCATATAAATTAAATATCATAGATATTACTATCTCAAAAGACTGATATAAGGATTCCAAAATAAAGAGGGTACTTTTGTGAGTCCAGGGGTATTTTTGGGGAATTTATCGGACAACTGGCCTATTTACTATGAATTTTATAAGATCACAACATTTCTGCAAATTAAGATGGGATTTACCTATTTGGATTTGTTTGTTCCGTCGATATCATCTTTAGGGTGGCCTGGATGGTCGCCACATCATCTACATATTGGGGCCTTGTGTATTATCTTGGTTTAGGCTGGACCGATCGGTTCCTGGGTTTATCAGTCGCTGGACTGACTGACCCTCTGGTCTATCACTCTATCTCTCCCTCGACACCACGCCTCCGGTCCTTCACAACGGCGAAACCATGGCTATGAGCTTCAGCCGGGATTGCAGCGGGGGATGTCGTGGGTTGGTAGCACCCTCCACAATAGCGACTCTGTCGTAGATCCAAGAGAGCTTCTGACACCTTGGCTCCTTTGGCTGATCTTCCCAACTTGATCCTAGTAGGTGGCTGGGCTAACACCTCGGCAACCTGAGCTTGCCGCCATGGAGCACCGCTCGACTCTCCAGGGAACCCGTCAGCACCGCTGTACCAGCGTTGGCATCTGCCGTGTTTCCCTCGGTGATGTGAGACTCTATCCTCCTGTAAAACGGCCTCCTCAGTCTTCGGTTGTGGATCTCCTCTCCTTCTCTATGAGGTCGCCAACACCAGTCGCTGCCATGACTTGAACCTCTGGGGAGAGGTCGATCTCCCGTCATTCTCAACAAGCTTCCTCCGCCATAAACCTTCATATGTGAGTGCCTCCCGAAACCAGCCGCCGACCTCCGCACAATTGATCCGCAGCTTGCACGACCTCCGCGTGAGGTCTACGAAGTCACCGCCGGTGGCTCTGCTCCATGCCGCCACCTTGAGGGAAGATCTTCGATGGCATGCGATCCTCCCTGGCTCCACCTGATCTCTGCTTCGCATCGCTGGACTAGTGCCTCCCTATCCGCGGGTGTAGGTCTCGTCCTTCAGAGAGGCATCGCCGCCCAGCTGCTGCCATGGTAGACCTTGGATTCGATGGGGCTCTCATCACCTAGCCAACAAGCTATCACCAGCGCTGCTTTGATCCTCAGCTCCTTCTTTCCTATTTGACCTACAACTTGCTATGGAGAGGAGTCAGATATGTGAAGGTCGATTTCCCTTTTCTGTAGATCTGGCATCCTCAGCTTATGGGTTGTTGAGAAGATCCTTCAACCACAGAGTGACATGCTCGGTCAAAAGAAGATAGATCACTATCATTCGAGCTTCCCAGCCATTGGTCTCTTATCTCGAACAACTCCACTATTTTTAGAGGCTAGGTGATGACCGATTCTCTACTTAACCCTCCATCTGACCCCCGCATGACATATAAAAGCATCTTAAGGTCTACATCAATAAATCAATGACTATATCAAAATTTCAGACAACAATATTTCTAGCATGTTTAGTGCAAAGGATATGAAGTTTTAGCCGTTAGTTCCTCATCATCCAACCGACATTCAGCCAAGTTTGACACCAAAATTCCAACATTTGTTCATGTGTATATAATTCCTCAAAAGAATTTATTTCTCTACTCAACATATCACTAAATGAAAGATTGGTCTCATGAGGACTTAATCAATCAAAAAGGGTATTCATACACAAATGAAATCAATTAGGTATCGTAGTCCTCCATCGTATCTCAAAACACCTAATTTGGGTGAAGGAATCCATGATTGTATTACCAATTCCTCAATTTGGTATTTGTCCTCTACATAGAATGCTCGCCTCTCAAATATTGTATTAGTTATTAAAACTCAAAAGTCTAGGTTATCACACATCCTTTCATTTGAGCAACACTTTCGAGTTGAGTCCTCTTCCAGGACAACCAACTAGGTATAAGGCCTCACATCCTGCTCCTAAACCTCTCCAAGTCTAAGAAACTCTTCTCCCTATCTCAGTAGGTAAACACCTATACCATAGGCACAGAGGTACCAGTAGACTCATCCTCTGTCTAGGGTTTGGTTCCTCTCATGGCAACCAAGATGTCTATCTGAACACCTGGTCCACCATGACGTCTAACTCATCGCGTCATCTCTCTCTCAAACCTCCACTTAGGGTTAGGGTTAAACATCATCCTCAGAGTATGTGCTAGATCTCTACTTGAATGGATATCTCTACCTCCAAGACTAACTTTCTCTACTCGTTCTCTTGACAAGAAGGTCTAGCCTCAGGTCTTTCTTGAGGGCAATGACAACTTATGCCATACGACTTAAGCATGTATCTATTCTTTTACGCTTACACTATTAAGCTTATGTCCATGACATCTTATTTAGATACTTTTTATTAATTTGGTGGAGGATTCCTTCTCCCTTTTCAACCTTACCCATACCTCAAGAGGGTGAGGAGAAGAGAGGAAACCCTAATCCTTAAGGTCCTTAACAGAATTTGAGTTGAGAAGGGATGAACAAGATGAGAGAGTCCTAAAGGTATCTTAGTTTGATTCATACCCTAAGACTTTGGCCAGGCAGTCACACGGGTCTGGGAGTCCTCATATTTTGACTAGCGGTGCGGAGGAAAATATTGCCAGCCCCCAGTCGTCATCCTTTTCTAGACACCTATGTCTTTCAGATAATCCTATAATAACTCCCTTGGGTTCTACGGAATTTGTAAAATTTAATAATTATTAAAGATTAGATGAGGAACCTACGCTCTGATACCAATTGTAACGACCCCACCTCCTGGTAACCCCCAATTAAGGGAGACCCGAAGGTCATAGCCGTTATTCAATTAACATGAGCAAATGTTCGAAAAATAATCAATAATAATTATGAAATTCTACTACTAAACTGAAAACTGGTATAAAATAAAAACTTTACTTACCTTTTAAAAGTTGGGATTTCTAAACTTCTATCCATGAAGATACCAGTCTAACTAATCCCCATGTGTACATTATTTCTCATTTAGTTCCACATATGCCACTTTACTGTTTGTTCTTTTCATTTGTACCTAAAACGCCGACAAACAAAACGTCGGTCAGCAAGAAGCTGGTATGCGGGGGAAACAATAAATGTGCAACTATGTTAACAATGTAGTCAACCAAATATCATTTAACATCTAAGATTATGTTTTAAGCAATACTACTCAATCCTTGCCTATCCCCTATCTATGTACTGTCCCTGCAGTGGACATGGATACTACCTCTCTCATATGGTACATCCTTACCCCCATAGCCCTACCACACAGGTAGCCAATTCCTAGGGTTATGGAGTCGCATGGCCCTACCCAAAGGTAGCCCAATCCCTGACTCATGATGACTTGATGGTCCTACCCCATTGGTAGCCATTTACTAAGTCATTCAATGACCTGATGGACCTACCCCATTGGTAGCCATTTACTAGGTCAATCTATGAAGCTATAGAGGGGACTAGGATCTGAGCTAGTAGGCACATATCTTAGGTGATAGTCATATTCGCATTATAATTTGCAAGAATTAAATGCATCCACCAGTTTAATTCAATTCATCGATAAAACCTCCAAATTCCTCGAGAATCTAATTCAGGATATTCATAGGCGTAACCACATACCTGTCAAGTTGATTTGAGACAGAAACAATCGAATAAACCAATAGGCAAGAAAGCATTCAATAAGATCCTGAAACAATTATACAATCTCCTTTTATTACTCATGTCATTAAGATCTATTAAATCTAGCTCGCTTCCTAGGGTTTCTAGTCCACTTCTAGGGTTTCCCTTCATCTTTTACTATTTTAAACCCTAATTTAACGCAATTGATCACAAACCCTAATTATCTCAACATCAAATCCTTAATTACAGATTTAAGGCATAATTAACCATTACATAAGTCCATTAAGCCTCTTTTACATTAAAGCTACAATTTTCATCCTTTTAATATATAACAAGATCATTATGCTCATTTATCATCAATTCATAGTTCATTATGATTGAATTCACATGCGAACTCTATTTGTCATTAATTCCATCTTGATTCATTCAGAAACCCTAATTTCTGTATTAAGGTTATTTATCCACAAATTAGGAACTTTAATGCTCACAATAGATTTTAACCATGAAAACTCAGTTCTATACATGAAATTGAATAATTAAAGCCATTAGTAGTCTTAATTACCAACATTAGGGTTTCAAGGCCCATTAAAAGTATATTCTTGCACATGAAACTCTAAATTAACTAATTTCATGCAAAATTCATCCTTTTCGATCTTAATGTATCTCTTTATGATTAACAGGTTAATATCAACTTTAACCATCAATTAAACCCTACTAATCACATTAATCATATCAAAATAGGATTTCTTAACCTTTAATCCATTAAAGTTGATAATTTACACTACTTTTCGAATTGCAATTAGAATCAGACTTCATTTATATTTTTAATGGATTCCCCTTGATTTTCTGAGCAACTTTCATATTTTATGCGTATCTATCCGAGCTACGGATATTAAGTTATGATTTTTGTATGATTTCATTTACCAGAGCCAATCACAGAGCGCCACGTCGCCTAGGTCCATGCAACGCGGCTTGTTGGAGGTTATAACCAAGTTACCATTATGAACTTGGTGCGGCAACTCGCGTCTTGTATCTTGGAGGGGTAGCTTGGTCCATATGACCTCCGGGTCATCTTCTACCCAGCGCAACCCTACGTTGCCGCGAACTACAGCGCCTCCAAGCCCAAAACTCGCTGGCACCTATCCCTGTGACTCTGTCGCTCCCATCTGCATCCATTAAGGTCTCTTGTCCTGAGCGTAACGGCGAAGGACAGGAGCTTTAAGGCTGCGAACTACAGTGCTCCGCAGACGAGCTCGTGGTGACCAAGGTGTTCGTTTCACACGAAAATGGTGAACGTAGTCATGCAGATTGAAGGGGAAACATTTGGACTTCCTTCAAGCGCCCTCTGTGGCACCAGGGATGGAGTTAAGCTCAAGGTTAGGGTTTGCACGATGAAGAACAAGAAGAAGATGGGGAAGACAGTTGGAGACGTGGGATCTCTCTAGAACTTGAACCAGAAGGGCTACCCTTTATATAGGGGTGAGGAAAGGATCCTTAGGTCAGATATACATGAATCAAGAAGTCCCTTTCCAAGTAGGAAATCAATTCCTTCAATGAGAAGTATATTCTCTCTCTCCTCTCTATCCTTAGGATATTTCATATTACTTGGTTATATAGGAATACAAAAATTCCTTCCCTTATTCTCTTTAGTCTTTTCTTTTAATCCAATGATCACGAATTTATATTCTCCTCAAATAGGAAATACTTCTTTTTAACAAAACCACATAATTCCATTAATTATATATTGCCATTATCCTTTTATTTTGCAATTTTTGGTATTTTCTCTTTCTTTTCTCCATTGGCGATCCTTGGACCCCAAGAAGCTCAAAGAATTCGAAATTCCTTTTTAAGGAATACTCATTATCTTTCTACATGCATCAATATGCATTATTGTTCATTATCATGTATATTTCTTATTAAAATATCTCCTTTTGAGAGTTTCCCTTTAGTTCTCTTTATTTTCCTTATTGGTATTCTTTTTAACATCAGTAATCCTTGGGATACGAAATTCCACCAAGGATAACTCAATGATACCTCTTTTCACTTGTTTTCCACATTTTTCCATTATAAATCTTATAATAAATTTAATGTATCTAAATCTGAATACAATCCATTATGCTGATTGATCTATGTATGCATGTATATAGGTACTTCACAAATAGAATGTATTGATATGACTGACTAGTGATATACACATATATGTGTGCATGCCTTATTTCTTATAATGGTACTTGTATAAACTTAGTTAGTAGGAATATGTTGAGTAAGATATTGATAATGACAAATATATTACACACACAAGATTCATTCGTATTGGTAGAATAAACCTAGGGAAAATTTATTTACTAATAAACTTCTGCTTCTTCGTATTATACTATTTAAATTCGTCTCTTGGTTAATTATTTGACTTAACTACATGCTAATAATATTATTTTGAATGGGAACCCCCTTTTTTATACTAAAAAGCCTAAACATATTACAATGCACATACTTAGTGTTTATTGAGCCCTACTTTTGTTAACTGCTTTCTAGGTGTTGTTCCCAAACCAGTCGGGTGTAGATGTTTTAGAGGGTCATGACTCACGAATATTGTGTACATACTTGTGACCGTATGGATAGATTAGAATGGATGGGTCATCCTCTGGCCTTATTTATATACAGTTTGAGGTTTTAGATTATAAAACCATCTTTTACAATGAGGAAAAATTGTATAATGATACACTTTATGACTTTAAATTAGTTATTTTCCCGCTACTTATTCTTTACACGACTATATGCATTATACCATTTAGGTGGATCCCCTCTCGGGCCCCACACCTTTGTAGATTGTTTGAATAAAAAGTTACGTCTTACTTTATAGTTTCATATAGAAGAATCACAATTCACTTGGAAGTTTATTATAGGAGAAGAACATTCACATATATCCAATCCTAGAAATCAATTAGTATATTAGTAGGTAGGTGAAATTTTCTAGTCTTCCTCTTTCTTCTTTATAAAATGACTACTATTGAGAGATCATGTTTGATTCTTTGATCTATATGTTAGGACAAGTAGTGATTATAAACATGTTTGGTACATTGTAAAATAAGGGAAGGAAAAGAAACCGAAAGGAGGGGAGGGGAAGGGAATGGAGGGGACAATTATATTAGTGTGTTTAACTAGCATCGAGAGGGAAGGGAAGGGGAACATGAAAAGTATTATATATATAATTATTTGATGATGTTGATTGTTGGTTATATAAAAATGGGACTACCATATATTTTAATCATTGTCGTTATGGAAATACTTTTCCTCATACATATGTATTTGTAAAATAAATTCCATTGATGTATTTAAGTACTTCCTACCACAATCCATCGCCTTTCCTCTAATTATATGTCTTTCTTTTTAATCTTAATGTATGCTTAGTAATCTCAAAGTTTTCAAGTTTCCTAACAAAAAATCTTATTTTTTGAACTTTGTTTCTAAATTTTACACTAAAATCAATATTGATTTTATTTTATTTTAATTTTTTTTCTTATAAATTTTTCCTCTAACTTTTTTCTGAATAATTATCCTACATATCATGTGTCCCTCCAAGTGACATAGAATATATGTTGTCTCATCTTGATTCCGACTGGTTGTGTGCTATGTTGACTCTTTTGTCATATTATTTATATTTTCCTTCCTACATGTCATATTTCCCTCCAACCTTTTCAATATATTTTTTGCCAAATCTTTCTTCTTTCTAGTATGTCCACTCTTAGTTGTTGTACCAAAAATGCGAAAGAAGTGGCTGAAAATCCACTTCTTTCTTTCCCCTTCATTTCCTTCCTTTCACATTAATTTGTCCAACCAAACAGTTTAAGTCTTTTTACCTCCCTACCTCTCCTCACCATTAACCAGGTACCAAACAAGCTTTAAAATAGAAGAAACATAATGAGTCTTTTCTACAAGCAAAATTATTTTTAACAAATATGATAGTGTGACACCCGTTTAATATTTTCTTACCGAGGGTTTAATTGAATATATCGTACATTGAGTTATTTATATAGAAATATATATTTAACAATACATGATTATTATGTGAAGCAACTTCAAATAATAGAAGTCATCACCCAAAAGAAATAAGAAGAAATAATATTTATCTAAGTTATCATTGAAATGTATACCTTACATTCCTATTTTTTAGGATGCTCATTTTCATTATTTACCAAGTAGTCCTATTGCTTTTATCCATTCATGTTGTGAAATCTTTTATTATCTTCAAAAGTTTTTTTTATTATGTTAGTGTGAGTGAATTCATGTAATGATATCATCTACAATATGGAAAATGTCATTTCACGACCCCAAATCTGATAACATCAGACAAACATTTTGTATTGTCGTATGTACATCTATCAACCCTTTCACCTGGACACCGTTCCTAGTCGTCCAACATTCATCGGATTAATCAGTAACCTTCACTAAGCACAGCCCACAGCAACTCGCAGTTGCGTGAATTAGGAAATGATAGCGTCAATCAAGTCATTAAGCGCACATGTAAGCTACATCTACTACGCGAGTTGACTACTCACACCCACGAAAGAGCTGAAGGACCAGAATGAATTTCTGCCCAAGTCCTGTGAACACAATTGAATCCGCCTTTAAAATTTGGATCTCTGTATCAGTGATTAATCCGCAATAACTGCTTCGATTTAATTATATAAGCAACCGCCGCAAATCAGATTGCGTTCAACAACTCCTTCGAACAAAGCCTCCTAATTACATATCCCGAAGACATTTAAGGATGAAAACAAGTGTGAGATAGTTTTCAGAATTGAATAAAAAATAGTGCAACATTAATTACTTGTATGATTTGATATCTTGATTGCCCATTACAAGATGCACGAAGGGAAATTACAAATCTGTATTGGCTGAAGCAGGTAGTATATTGTCTGCATTATGGTCGGCAAATATTATTCAACTTTCATTACAATAAACTATGGATCTTATAAAATATGAATCCTCGTCGAGCTTTCATCCGACGAGCCTTCCTGGTTCGTCACAATCTGCCGCACTTCTAGACTGAGATGGCGTTCCGCTTGGGGAAGCATTGAGATATTCTCGGTAAAGAAATCCATCCCTTTGTCAGTGAGCTTGTACGTGACTCTCGTTACCTTACATACTAGCCCCTTTTCAAGAGCTAAACTCAAGTAGTCGGACAACCAGTAATCGCGCATGCTTTGAGATGGTATTATGGTGTCGTAGACTTTGAATAGTAAGTCCTTGATTTTGTGGTAACAGCCAACCGTCTCGCCGGAATGAGCTTCAGCCCTCTCCCGCTGGGCATTGATCGCCCACAAGAGCATCTGCAATGGTTATCCATGATTTTTGCAGTTAGTTAAGCGTATAAACAAAAGAATGTATAGCATCATCAGAATTCGCTTATAGTGAAGAGAAAATAGGAGCCTGGACTAAAACAAAATACAAACATAATCTTTAATAAAGTTTACCCTTGACTTACTACGATGCTGGTGTCATCTCTACCCATTTAGACCAATGATGTTTGGGGAAGATACAGGGAGATGGAATTTTAAGATATCAAATGTAGAACGATGAAGAAGAAGAGATAGAACACTAGTGGGGTGGTTTTTATATCACATACACGTAAGGGCAGATCCACATGGGGGCTGTCCGGCAAAAACAACCTAACAAAAATTATTTTTAGTACTATTACGATACTATGTATCAATTAAAATGTTGTGAAAGTATCTTATTCCACAACATTAATTATGACTTTTCACCTTTTCATTCTAACCAAAGTTATCACTGTACATATAAGTAGGTGTTGGACTAAACATATTTAAGGATCATGTCTGTAAGCCTATACAGATCATAAATTTATAGTCCTAATATTGATGCTATGAATTACTATTTTTAGTAATGCAGTTAAGACATTTTTCTTCAATTCCTTTCGTATTAATATTAGATTGATATTTTCATGCCAAGTTGTGTCATGGATTATGCGTGCCATTTATTGTACTAAACATGGAGCTCTTTAAGAACTAGGGGAATCACATACCCTCAATGTTTGGGAAACATTAATATAGTAAGAATTTTGTGAAACAAATATGGTGTTGACACATAATGTAAATGCAATGCATGCTACTTGATCTTTAATATAAAAACACAAATTAATTCAAATTGAGTTAGTGTACTTGATTATAATTACACACCAATCTAAGTAATGATGATCATACATAAATCACAACTTTTAAAAGATATAAAACGTGTGAAACATAATTTCTCATCTCATCATCACATGGTACTATTCACTTGCCACACTAGTCATCATACTATCACAAGATATAAGTCATTTTCACAATATCACAGGATATCAACCCTTATCAACACAAGAGGATTACACCTCATCCAGGGCTCAACCATTCCCAATGGTCATTAAGACCATCATATTATTTTCTGCAAGATCATTGTTATCTTTGCATGCCTTATAACAAGGCTCAACAACATCACTTACATATAATACACCTGATCAACACAATATTGTATTAATGAGCTAGGAGATATTCATAAAAAATCATAACAAGATTATATTAACATTAAGAACATTCCTTTATTACAACACATGCAAGGAATCTATATATGATTAACCCTCATCATATTCATAATGCACATGTTTAGCATAAGAAAATATCAACCACGTGGCTATGATAACCACCAATTAACATATTAAGGTTGTAATCATATTAAGGAGGTTATTCCACCATCATTCCATCATATAAGAATGTTAAACATGAATACTTATCTTTATCTATTTGTATTAGAGATAGGTTCAACAACACAAATTGCATTGATGTTACTAATCATCACTTATACCTAAACTCTTACTCACAACATCCCCATTGGATCATGGATCACTACGAAAAAAATGTGAACTAGCTACACTTAATCTAGCTATAATTGATATATGTATAGCTAAAAAAAGTTTTCCTCTACAATTTGTAAGGAGTGTAACTAACCGAATATAGCCAGATTCGTTCAGTACAAAGTAATAACATAACATTTCAAATAAAAAGTAACGACTTAACATTTTTCGTCTCCCGCTCTTGCCAACACATATGTATCCAGTCAGTTGCTTGCCAATACAGAGGGGCTTTTCAAAAAGAGGAAAAAATGAATAGTGATCAAGATCAAGTTGTGCTTATAATGTCAAAAATGATACTTTTATTTATATTTGACAATGAGTACACATGGGGAGGACATTAACCTGGCCCATATTTTACAATATGCATGGAAAACAGATACATGTATACAAAATCTTCTTCTGACTGTCTGACTCTATATGCCACATGATCATGTACATCTTCTTCTATCTTGCTTTTTTTGTATTAATTCCGCCACATGTATCGTCAACGAATATGATAACATTGATAAACTCATAAGGAGAGAAAGACTGCTAAGGTATTGCTCTTCTTGATTGAAAATAGAGACCTTCTTTGTGCTCTGCTTCTAATTGGCCATAGGAAGCTCCTATAGTTGTATTGATATTCATAGAGATTCTTGAAAGAAAAATCATTCTCATCAACAAATGGAAGTTCCACCGGGTCTCAAGTTTGAGGTTTGCATATATCCCATCACATATTTTGTGAATTTGAGACTATATATTGAATAATTCCTTTGTCCTCTCTTCCTTTTGTTGTGGTTGTTGTTCTTGTACAAGAGATATGGCAGCCAGCTATAACTTAACATGTAGTGACATAATTTGTGTTATGCAGGTGAAAGTAAGAGAGTATCACACCACTTTTGAGAAAATGATGTGTACTAGAACAAACCAATGAAATTATTGCGTAGTTTACCTTTCACATGTACATGAATACCAATCTTGTCAATTGTGATTTCATCTTGGACAATAACAATGGAAACACATTCTCCGACATCCAACTACAAGTGTCCAACTTCAACATGTATATTAAGTGTTGTCATACGGAGTGCATCATTACAATCATCTGTTTGTTGAATGGTGTTCCCCAAGTGTAATATAAACAAAATTATTACCTGAATGAATGATGAGGAGAAGCCACACATTGCTATTCTGTTTGAGACAAAAGTGAAGAGGAAAAAATGTTGCATGTTAAGCAATGCATATGTCCTAATGACCAATGGCTCTAAAACACTAAGAGTTATGGCAAAATTTTGATTCTATGGGAAGAGCCAAACCATAGAATAAACAAATCTGATTAAAGTGATCAGTAAATTCACCTCAGTGTTGATGATGCGAGCAACACTTTTTTTTACTGCAGTATATGAGGCAAATGAGGACAATGACAAAATTGGACTTTAGAGAAACATTGAGAAAACACTCAACAACATTATTGAACCTGGTTATCATGGGTGATATTGATATAGTATGATAGAATATAGAGTGCAAGGGAAGGACCGAGCCATCAAAAGAATTAATGAAGGAGTTTAATGAAGCTATGGATGCTCTTAGCCTACTGGAACCTAATGCAAAAGGGTCACGTCTAGACCTGCGAAAACAAATAAACATACTAAAACTAAGATTGTCAAGTCCTATCACCTTTGTGGACACTTTCCAAAAGTGTTGGATGCTTGTCAAGGATTCACATGGAAGTGATTACCAAATTATGGTTAACCATATTGATGTGGAAGCAGATAGGAAGAGATTCCCTTTATTCTTTGTGAACCCATGGACCACCCAACATGGATTGACTAAAATTATATCCTCTTATTTCTAGAAAACCAAGAAATGTTCTTTGTTGTAAAAGCTTAAAGATAACAAATAACATCTACTGGTCTGGAATGAAAAATAAAGTTGGAGATGAGGCATGAGGCATTACTTGAACAACTACCTTTCTATTATGGATTTCAAAGTGCCTTTTGAGCAATGAAGCCTCCATCTTTGTTCCAACTTATAGGAGTAGCTACTCCAGCACCATACAAGTTTACAGAGATTTCTAAGGCCAATTTTTTGGAAACTGACATACATCTGCAGCAATCAACAAATACTCATATAGTTTCAAAGAACTATTACAACAAATAGCTTAAAACAACCTCATTGATGTATGATTAAAATTGGGGAGCTTCTAAGGAATCAAATGTTGCCCATCAACAAAAAAGTAGTTAAATTTACATGCATGCTTCTACTTGTAACTCAATGTGGTTTATGAAAAAACTGAACGTAAATGAAATTTCAGACTTTGTCATCCTTTGCTTAGCATCAAGAAAATGTAGAAATTAGTTAATATCCAATAGGGATCAGCCCCATCCCCTTGATATGGCTGCTGCCCTCTAACTGTTAAAGTAACACATTAGTAACAATGAAATGCAAATAACTATCTTGTCCAATGTACGGAACAGAGTAGAAGTTTGCTATAATGGGCACGCATTGCAAGTGATATACAAAATTGGATCTGAAGTATTGTCATTGGTATAGTTTGTTACTTTTGGTTTAGACTGGAGCTTACCAAAATAGAGAAGGGAAATAAAGACAAATGGCGTTGAATTAAAAGGAATGGATTATTGTAAGCCAAAATATTACAAGACAGTCAACATCGGAAGGTCTTTCAGGAAGAGCATTGGATGCATACAAAGTTGGAACCTACAATGCATTAACATTATTCCTATATACTTTGAGAATATAATCAGAGGATTCATATTGGGAGAAGGATGCAAAATTTCACCCATGCATGCATACAAAATAGAACACAAGCACAAATGAGGAGTTAATAAGTGAATCTGCTGAGATATAGAAACTCAAACAAGTGGTAGGAGTCTAACAAAAGACCTAATTAGTCAAGTACTTTGTTAAGCAAGGTAAGCAATCCACATTTGGGGCATCCTAGCACCTAGTGACGTGCCTTTATAACTATCACAACTACTGAAAGTTTATACCTCTCTCAGAACCAATGTTCTAAAAGTTCATACCTATCTAAAACTTTTGATTCAAATTAATTTAAACAAACACATTTGATAAATATCCAGTGACTGACTAGTGACTATTAAATATCCAGAGGGTTTGGGAAATCAATACCATGAGTTGTAATATTATGTTCAAATGAGTGGGTAGATAGTACAATGTAATAAAAATAGCATAGAGATAGCTCAGGAACTTGGCAAAAACCCAGCACAACAACATGTGTAAACCAAGAGACCAAGGCCTAGTTTGGCCGCCGTATTTTTGGTTACCCATATTTGGTACACAGTGTATACAGTGAACAAGATTAACATCCGTCCTATGGTATTTATTATTTACCATTGTATATATGATTTGATAAAAATCTGGTAATCATGAATCACGCCATGAATGACGGTTTTTGGATAAGCCGATCACTGCTCCCTTATCACCAATTTTGTATGTTCTTGGACCTTGATCCATGCAGAGCTGGCCGCTTTCCCAGCCTGTCCTCGACTCCTTTACTGTGGATTACTAGAAACTGTAGAATTATACACACAACTACCAGAGTTTCCAAAGTGCTTACCCAAACTAGGCCTAAGGGTAGGACGATTCATTAGAAAATGTACTTGAAGAATATTGAATAGATACCTATGAAGTGATTGATGTTGTAGTCTCTCTTTATATATTCTATCACCTTGTGTAAAATAAGGTCTATATCTGCACTGTTGATGATTAATTTCTTCTTTACTTCTTTGAATCCTTTGGTGAGTTGGTGGCTAGCTTTTTGTATTGGTTCAATAATGGTTTTGGAAGCTCATATTTTTGCACATGCTTCCCTAATTGATGGTCATGAGTTATAACAGCTACATCACATCCATGTATATGTTCAACATGAGTATGATGCTCATGAAAATGTCCAATGCCATTGTGATCATGATCTGAATTGTCATGATTCTGATCATCATCAAGGACAGAAAGGGATCAGAAACAAGAAATATGACACATGGTTGAAAAGCAAAAAAAAATCAGGGTAGTGTATTGCTAGCAGTGAAGAATCATCAGACATGTATCATAATTAGCAATACATTATAACACCTAAAATGAGCTACAAACCTATTTTAGGAAAAGAAATGTTGAGCACATGACAGTAGGGCAGTTGAATGCAATCTTGGTATCAACACCTTTATATTTGTGAATACTGACAACTAGATGTTACAAATTTAGGAAGTTGAGAATGAAAAAATTTACAAAGTCACATCATGTGTTTTGTAGTTATTGTAAGATCTTATAGCCTGTGATTTGATTTGAGCTAAGAATAGTAGGTGATTTACCTAAAAGTAGTCAAAGGTATGTGACTAAACTGAAAGTGACACATCTCGACAATATATAGATGTGTGTCTCATGATAGTCCATGTATAATAGCAACTGGCCAAATTGATAATCACTAAAACTTTCATACTGACATATTCTTCTCTTGGTTAAGATCCTCCTTAAACTAAAATAGAACTACTCCCAAGGCCATCCTTTTTCGAAGGACTGTGAAAACCAAGATGTAGTGACATGCATAATGAAGAAACATTTATAGGAAAATCGAGGATAACTGGGAGGTCTTCATGACTAAAGCATAGAAATAAAAATGACGGGGTTCATAAAGAGCATTTGATGTGTATAGTTGTGCACCTCCTTTACTTCCTAAATATTGTTGCTTTATGAAAATGAAGAATTCAGTCATTGAATCATATGTTTCTAGTGTAATAATGAGATCTAACAACTACAACAGAGGACACAACCCTATTACAAAAGTCTATAGGTAGGTGGACATGTTTAAGGATGAGTTTGACATACAGACTTTGAGAGATGTAAAGGAAAGGCCATTTTCTAGTTGAATGGGTTGGGGGTGAAAATGGGATTACATTTTTTGAAACTATGTACTCGTTTATTATGACCAAAGATGTAATGATTGTTGTTTATAATGCATTAAAAAATATGGCTCTTGTCCACAATGAGAGATCAGTAACAGAACCATCAGGAAGCTGATGAGATAGGCGTGCTCAGTTTGGTTGCAAATTTGCTACTAAAATATGGGGTTAGAGCCCTTTCTCACATACCACCATAGATAATTTACACATATTTTTATTTCAAGTTGTTTTCAGGGAGTAGGGACATGGAAACCACCATACCTTTATGAGGGTCATCACTATAAACACCATCCAAGTTAGTACAGATGGTACCTTGAAGAGCCTTCACAAGGGCTACCATAATAAATCAGAAAAGTCACCTTCATCCATCTTTAAAGTTGTAGGAATATTTTGATATGTGCTAAAAATAAAACCTACGACAATCATTGTACTACTAATAGAGTGTGTGAATCAATTCTGCAGTTTCTTTTCAGGTTCTTCATAATCAGGATCCACTCGATTTGAGCTTATAGGGTTGACAATGAGGATCTCTCGTGCATATGTCCACATGCCATACTCACCATACAATGACATGAGGATGCATATTTCCATTCAAATATGGTAGAGTCAGTTGCATATTTGCATTCAAATTTGGTAGAGTCAACTGCTTGTGACATCCACTACAAACAGGATATCTCAACCTTATTACCATTTTTATTACAGAAAAAATAGTTACGCACCATATTGTTCCCATAATACCACTAAGATCCATTGCTAGGGACAAGGGCACTAGATAGAGCTCGAAGTCCCTTCATTTTCTAGAATCTCAACAGCAAAAAGTCAAGGTGATTTTTTACTCACCAAGAGACACATGTAAGAAATAGGCTGCTAATTCTGTGAGGCAATTCCAATTACACCCTTTGTTGAAACTAGCAAAAAATGTCAAGAAAAAATCACACTCATGATATTAACCAGAAATAGAAGATATGATATCAAAGGGAAAAGTTGATGCATCAACCCAAAAATTTCTGAAATGGTTCCTCAATCTCATCATAAGGCCGAACCTTTTTTAGTATTAAGATAGATAAATAGATGTGTTCTAGTGAGTGCGTGTTACCATAAAAAATGTTCATAAAAAGAATTAGATCCACAATAGATTGATGATCCTTCACAAAACCAATAACCTTTCTAACAACTTTGATCCATACGTAAAATAAAATATTGAAAAATAAATCTGTGTTGTGAGACTAGCAAAAAGTATATGAATATGAGTAAAACTAACCATTTTTTAATCTCTTGATGGAATACTCTTACCAGCCTATCTTCACTTAATATTCCAAACGTAGATGAAGACAAGTGTTCCAAACCATCCATAAATCAGAAGATCTCAGTTCCTATCTTCTCATAGTATGGCTAATTCATAATGGAGAAAATTTAGCTTCATATGTAAACAAATCCCGCCATATAAATACGATGAGAGGCCATCATCCTGATAAGACAAGTCACTAATACCAATCAGGAAAGACCACAAATCCTCACAATTGAGGTTGACTCAATAAGAAGTTCTATATGTCAATACAAATAAATGAATCCAGAACATAGAAGGTCATCGATTTCCCTCCATGAATTTCCAGTATCAAATTTGTTATAACCACTTCAAGTATCCCTTGTGCTTATTTTTTAAGACTATGAAATGCTGAGAAAAATTAGCATGCTCTAGATCAGTGTTCTTTAAAAAACATTATCATCTTCAACCTGTCCGTCATAGAGCTTAAAACAATAAATAATAATTAGAGCATCTATATCTGGTATTCGTTGCAGTATAGGAAGCAACTAAGATGCAATCTGTATTGTTGTCTTAGAAGTAATTTAGATGAATCATTTTTTAGAAAGTCTAATGACAACTACAAATATACATATTAACATGCACCATCAAGAAAATTCTTAACCATGATAACATTACATCATGTCAGATTATCATAACTCCCATTTCAAGAAAATAAGAATATTTCATACCCAACCCATACCGAGGAAACGCGTCAACGTCTATATAATAGGAAAAGATGGTTTGTGGAATCATACCTTGTCCCGAGGCTTGCTCGGCGACAATACCTCGCGCAATGCGCGGTCTTCAACTCCGGTCTTGGACGGTGTCTGTGCAGCTCCTGTTCGCACCGGGACTGACGACTCCTCCTCCTACCGGACTGTCGGATGACAGTTGTCCTCCTGAGTGGCAGTGTCCTCCCGCCTCTGTAGTAGTCCACACGGACCACCTGGAACTCCACTCTCCTTGTCCCACAAGGAAGTGGAAGGAGTCGCACCCTCCTGTTGACGTACTAGTCACCAACACACTCTCCTGCTACCAGTTGCAATTGCAGTTGTCCTTCCCTTGCTGCACCTCCCTTTTGCGGGAAGCACTTGCTCGGGCTCTCTCTCGGTTACCAAAACCAGAGAGAACGACAACTTCGCAAAGCAACCGGCTTGCATTGAGTTGTACTTTGAGAAGCCCCCAATACCCCTATATATATAGGCGGGTCATGGGACAGGGTTCTCTGTGCCCAGCAATACGGGACTAAAGGAGGAGTAGAAGGGTTCGAGAATTTTCCACAAAAAGCAACCGGTTCGCAACTTGAAATGATCGGTTCACAACTGAACCGATCGGTTCGGCCATTGAGCCGATCGGTTGGACCTGAGCCGATCGTTTGGGGCACTCCAACCGATCGGTTGGTGCCCTAAACCGATCGGTTCATGGTCCTAATCCAGCTCAAAAAGACTTTCCTTATTTCGTTCTCAATTGGTATCATATACCAATGTTATTCCCAATCGAATTGGGCAATATGAAACCAAAGGAAAATTCTTGCCGACATGACTTTCCCAACTGGTCGGTTGCACCAGTTGAGCCGATCGGTTCAACTCTTGAACCGGTCGTTTCAACCTGGGCATGAGCCGATCGGCCTGGACACTCCAGCCGACTGGTTCAGCACCTCAGCCGACCGGTTCATCACATGAGCCGATCGGTTGGGAGCACAGGTTGGGAAAAATCAGTCAATTGCGATTTCAATCAATCCGATACTCAAATCAATGCGTCCAACACCTTGAACCATATGATATTGAGCAATCGATTGATTGAGTGTTTAATTGAACTACTAAACTCCTTTAGTAATCAATCTAAACATTGCTTTGTGGACAAAACTCCTCTTCCAGGTTAAATCCTATGTGTGTGACCCTGCAGGTCCATTTCACGTTGGCAGTGAAAGTCCATAACACTTATGACTTCACAAGCAAAGAGCGGTGCCTAGTCACACATCATTGCTACCCAAGTGAAAGTAGAAAGTTGGAGAACAACATTCATCCTACAATCTGTGAATGGTGTTACAGTGAATGTATAATTCCTTTGTCACTGATATCCCGAATGAACTCAAGGCATGGAATAGTCATCCTGTCAACGTTCATTCACTTTCTTGATCTCAATGCAGATTGAAGGAGATATGTATGACATCAATATCACATACTGATTCACACATGCGTGTGCACACCTATCTCAATCCTACTCATCAAGTGGCCTTGGATATCAAACTCCCTCAGGAGGGACAAATCCCATATCTATCACTCACCCCTCAAAAGCCCCATGTGTCAAAGCCACCCAATCATCACCTTTATAACAACCCATGTTTCAGGACTGTGTTTGATGATGTCAAAGTGTGCCCAACGACATGTGTTGAGTGCAGTGATTTCAGGTCTAAGAATCACACTCACCACCATCACTGTGAGTACTGACTGTGACTACCATGTCATGGTTCCATGTGTCAAACTCACGGTGGGTCTGTCTGGTACCTTGTTCTCTAACAAGTACCTATGTGTTTGGTTTGATATCTCTATATCATGACTAATGAGATTCTGTCATCAACCAACACCACAATCTAGTCTTGTGTGTCATTGCTGTCTATCTACCTTCCACAATGACATCTGACTAGGGACATAACAAGAATGTACAAACTCTTAGCATCCGTATGATCTCATCGTCCAGGTCATGAACCAGAAGGCATACGTCATTGAGTATTGTCATTCTCTAGACATTCAATCTGTTCTATCACTATCTCATATGACTGAACCAGAAAGAATTGGAAGCTTGCCTTTGATGTTTATCAAATCAATCTTAATGTATCCCACCAATCATCCCATGATTGGCTCTCAGGGCATACATACCAACAGACTCCCACTTGCACTGCGAGCCAATCACCTTTGAATCATATTCATAGTGATCTCTAAACATGTCCCACATGTCACTCTACTCTAGTGCCAACATAGTGAGTAATGGCAACACCTTGCCAAGGTCTGTATAAACTGCATGTCTTGTTTGATTGATTTGAAAAGTTGACGATAAAATTAGGCCTTTAATTAATTATCGCTCCAACTATTTTAGTTCAAATTGATAGCCCTCACCATCAATTCGGAAGATTGCAGCGTACAACCTTCTAGTGGGCAAGATCTTGAAATCCTTTAAGTCATGGACCAGCTTGGGCTGTCACCCACAACATAGATCTCTCAGGTAGGCAACTTTTGCCAATTGCATCATATGCAACTCTTGATAAGATGTCATCTACAACTCCTTGCAATGATCATCTCCATGCCTCAAGGCGCTAGATCCTATCTAGGTCACCTTGTTAAGTCTGACCCAAAGCAAACACGATGAACATGCACCCTGCTTGGGCAGACCCACACATTCATCCTTCACGCTTCCACGAGATAGACGGTGCACCACGCTTGGGCGTGCCCACACTTGGTCGATCAAGCTTTTCACGTGTGTCGCATTTGGAAGGCATCTAAAACTTAATATTTTAATGAGGGATTTGGTTTTATATACATATACATATCCAATCACCACAATACATAGTACGTATCATATACATGCTATATCCCACAGAAAACATGCACAAACGATAAAAAGCGATGATTATGGCCATCCTAATGTGATTCCTCGAGCCAAGAGGAATCACGGTCATCTAGGTCTACATCACATGCAACCTGTACAAGATGAACTCTGTGCCTTGCCATCCGAGTTGATCAACTCATCACATGAATGATCTGTACTCTCCAGCCGGTCGTCTGGGTGCCACCAGCCGATCGGTTGGCTCCTCCAACCGATCGGTTCACCTGGTCATCGTGCATCTCGTCATGTCCGCCACCCGCTCGTCTCGCTCCTCGAACCGGTCATCAACCGATCGGTTCACTCCTTGAACCGACCGTCTGGAACGTCAACCGATAGGTTCACTCCTTGAACCGATCGTCTGGCCAGTCGTTTTGATGTCTGCCGGTCTTCGACATAACAGGAAATAAAATCTATCCTATTTATTACATTGCCTTAAAAGGGAAAACCCCGAGTTACATTTGGGGGGAGCAAAGGTAGGAAAGAATCTCGAATTATTTCGAGTTACATCAGGAATAAGAGAGGGAGGATCGGTGCGCAGACCGAGATGCAAGCAACCACAAACAACCACACACAGATAGGGGTTTATAGGCCATAATCATGCTACACACATCCACCACAAAACTCGTTTAAGGGCAACGCGTATCAAGTGCATTAATAATACATATCATATATGTAATTTGGGATTTGTGGATTTAGGATTGGACATGCATAAAGCCGATATAATTCGCATCGTATGCAATAAATAAAGGCGACAAACCAAAATCGATCATATCGATATTCCTAAAATATAGAGCAGTTGACGTGGCTCTGATACCACTGTTGGGTTTTAGGGGAGACAGAGAAGGCAGCGGAAACAAAAATTTTCTCCCCAACCCATACCGAGGAAACGCGTCAACGTCTATATAATAGGAAAAGATGGTTTGTGGAATCATACCTTGTCCCGAGGCTTGCTCGGTGACAATACCTCGCGCAATGCGCGATCTTCAACTCCGGTCTTGGACGGTGTCTGTGCAGCTCCTGTTCGCACCGGGACTGACTCCTCCTCCTCCTACCGGACTGTTGGATGACAGTTGTCCTCCTGAGCGGCAGTGTCCTCCCGCCTCTGTAGTAGTCCACACGGACCACCTGGAACTCCACTCTCCTTGTCCCACAAGGAAGTGGAAGGAGTCGCACCCTCCTGTTGACGTACTAGTCGCCAACACACTCTCCTGCTACCAGTTGCAACTGCAGTTGTCCTTCCCTTGCTGCACCTCCCTTTTGCGGGAAGCACTTGCTCGGGCTCTCTCTCGGTTACCAAAACCAGAGAGAAAGACAGCTTCGCAAAGCAACCGGCTTGCATTGAGTTGTACTTTGAGAAGCCCCCAATACCCCTATATATATAGGCGGGTCATGGGACAGGGTTCTCTGTGCCCGGCAATACGGGACTAAAGTAGGAGTAGAAGGGTTCTAGAATTTTCCACAAAAAGCAACCGGTTCGCAACTTGAAATGATCGGTTCACAACTGAACCGATCGGTTCGGCCATTGAGCCGATCGGTTGGACCTGAGCCGATCGTTTGGGGCACTCCAACCGATCGGTTGGTTCCCTAAACCGATCGGTTCATGGTCCTAATCCGGCTCAAAAAGACTTTCCTTGTTTCGTTCTCAATTGGTATCGTATACCAATGTTATTCCCAATCGAATTGGGCAATATGAAACCAAAGGAAAATTCTTGCCGACATGACTTTCCCAACTGGTCGGTTGCACCAGTTGAGCTGCTCGGTTCAACTCTTGAACCGGTCGTTTCAACCTGGGCATGAGCCGATCAGCCTGGACACTCCAGCCGACTGGTTCAGCACCTCAGCCGACCGGTTCATCACATGAGCCGATCGGTTGGGAGCACAGGTTGGGAAAAATCAGTCAATTGTGATTTCAATCAATCTGATACTCAAATCAATGCGTCCAACACCTTGAACCATATGATATTGAGCTATCGACTGATTGAGTGTTTAATTGAACTACTAAACTCCTTTAGTAATCAATCTAAACATTGCTTTGTGGACAAAACTCCTCTTCCAGGTTAAATCCTATGTGTGTGACCCTGCAGGTCCATTTCACGTTGGCAGTGAAAGTCCATAACACTTATGACTTCACAAGCAAAGAGCGGTGCCTAGTCACACATCATTGCTACCCAAGTGAAAGTAGAAAGTTGGAGAACAACTTTCATCCTACAATCCGTGAATGGTGTTACAGTGAATGTATAATTCCTTTGTCACTGATATCCCGAATGAACTCAAGGCATGGAATAGTCATCCTGTCAACGTTCATTCACTTTCTTGATCTAAGAGCAGATTGAAGGAGATATGTATGACATCAATATCACATACTGATTCACACATGCGTGCGCATGCCTATCTCAATCCTACTCATCAAGTGGCCTTGGATATCAAACTCCCTCAGGAGGGAAAAATCCCATATCTATCACTCACCCCTCAAAATCCCCATGTGTCAAAGCCACCCAATCATCACCTTTATAACAACCCATGTTTCAGGACTGTGTTTGATGATGTCAAAGTGTGCCCAACGACATGTGTTGAGTGCAGTGATTTCAGGTCTAAGAATCACACTCACCACCATCACTGTGAGTACTGACTGTGACTACCATGTCATGGTTCCATGTGTCAAACTCACGGTGGGTCTGTCCGGTACCTTGTTCTCTAACAAGTACCTATTTGTTTGGTTTGATATCTCTATATCATGACTAATGAGATTCTTTCATCAACCAACACCACAATCTAGTCTTGTGTGTCATTGTTGTCTATCTACCTTCCACAATGACATCCGACTAGGGACATAACAAGAATGTACAAACTCTTAGCATCTGTATGATCTCATCGTCCAGGTCATGAACCTGAAGGCATACGTCATTGAGTATTGTCATTCTCTAGACATTCAATCTGTTCTATCACTATCTCATATGACTGAACCAGAAAGAATGGGAAGCTTGCCTTTGATGTTTATCAAATCAATCTTAATGTATCCTACCAATCATCCCATGATTGGCTCTCAAGGCATACATACCAATAGACTCCCACTTGCACTGCAAGCCAATCACCTTTGAATCATATTCATAGTGATCTCTAAACATGTCCCACATGTCACTCTGCTCTAGTGCCAACATAGTGAGTAATGGCAACACCTTGCCAAGGTCTGTATAAACTGCATGTCTCTCATCTCTTCGATGTACGTCGCACGTATGAGATGGAGTTGCCGTAATATGCGATCTAGTATTCCTTTGCTAACCTTTAGCCACATTGCATGATCAAGGATTCCAGACTTGTCATCAATGAGTGGAATATAAGTTCATCTCATGAACCTTCAGATCCATATAGTATCCACTGCTGTTCTCTAACACACAGATACTCGGCATTTCCCTTTTAAATGGTTTTATTGGAACACTTCCAATTATCAACAAACTTTCACTTTTATACATCCTATGTATATTTTGCGATTAATTTTCTGTCCATTCGGAAGTTCGCATCAATGTAACTCTTTACATCGAACTCTTCCTTATCTTCATAGAACTAGTACTTCACAAGTACTTATCAAGTTCTCATGGTATTCCAGTAACCCTTACTGGAAGTAGACAGACATCCACTCGTCATGTCCCACATACGAGTTATCAGGATGAGCACATCATATTGTCATGTCATACATACAAAATGATGAATGCATTTTATTCTTGCCATGTTATACATGCAAGACAATGGGATGATTACATACATGATAGATCCATATCTATTCTTAGTGTTCATATTCTTCATAAGAATTGGACACTTGGCCTTGGGACACTAACTCCATGTAACATGGACAAGTTTTCTCCCACTGAATCTGTGCATACTGAACCCTTCAGTACAGATTGCCAATGTATGCTCTCTCTTTTCTAGGTCAAGAGATTTGTCGAGAACTATCTCTATAGATCTCTATTCCTATCACATAGGAAACATCTCTATCTTCCTTAAAGATAATTTCCACTTTTGGATTTCCATTTTCGAACAATTCCATTTCACATCAACATGTGGAATGTGAACACGCTCCCACTAAATCACAGATCCCTTCTTTATCTTTGACATGTCATTCAAACCCTTTGACTATATCATCAAGTAAGGATGCAATTCTGAGTTGCTTGTACTCAATCAATCACATTGATTAGTCCATTGTAACTTATAGACTTCATTTGCATTAGTGGATTCATAAACCTTATAGGTTGTGTCACATACACATCCTTGTTTTATTCCTCATAGGAATGTGGTTTTAGTATCCATATGCCAAATGTCTCAGTCATTAAGTTGCAATCAACAAGCATCATCCTTCTCAAAATGTTATCCATGTGTCTTAACACTTAAGACTCATTTGCACTTATGGATTTCATCCAATGAGTGCTATCATCAAGGTCATACCTTATGGTTCACATGGAAATCATTTAGGATGTAATGGTCTTATACCAAAACTCAATATCTGATTCCTCATATTCATCTAGATAGTTGACTCATCATATGAAAAACTCATCACATAGATAATTTGAGGTGTATCTATCAAGAATATAAGAATTCACAACCCTTGTGATTCTTAATGTCCTTTATTAGTGTGGGGTATTCTTTTATTAAGAAGAATTCAGTTATTTGATAATCATTCTCTAACTCCTTAGAGTATGATTCCTTCTTGATTTAGACATCACCATGCCTTAATCATGAGTTCACTATGATACACTATCATAATCACTCATAAGGATCTCAAACATTTGGTCCAAGTATTTCATTCATTGATCTCATCAAGAATTAATACTTTACCAAATTTGTACTTCATCTATGACAATCTTGAACACTTCAAGATGTTCATATTGGTATTTCTCTAAACACCATTTGAAGTATTAGCATTTGTTCCAATTGGTATGTAAATACATCACATGTATTACACCTAATAGGATAATCACTCTCCCACTACCTTTAGTGAAGATTGATTAATCATGTCCAAGATATTCATGTCTCTTAATGGTTCTCTAACCAAAAGAGTCTAGGTTTATCCATCATATGGAAACTAGAAATGAATTTCTCATGATTGATGCTAATTTGATTGTTTGAGTTATCAATAACTTTAGGTATCATTTTATCTTATGCATACCATGTATCACAAGATAAACAAGGCATTGCCACAAAGATCATATCTTTAAGATTGAAACATCAACTTTATTAATTGCCATCATTGTCATACAATATGCAATAATAAAGTGTTTCTATCTATTGGCAATATATGAAATAGCAGTTCTCAACTCTATTTCGTGCCCTTTAGGCTGAAATAAACTGAACGATACTCCTATCTATGGCCGCAACACTTGCTCCAATGATGGGTACTTCTTTCTTGGTCCTTTCACAAAGGCCATCACTTCTTTGCGGATATTGCATATCATATATGACATATCCATATCTTGGTATCATATACCTCGGATAAAGAAGTGGTTCATTTCATGATACCTTAGGTGGAGATCTCCATCCCCTCCTTCATCTTCTTTTGTTCTTCCAGATATAGAGGGCAGTTCCCCCATACACCCTTTCCCCATGTGCCTTGAGGCTGAAGACGGCTTGGATTGCTGGATAGCATCAGAACACTTCTTAGCTTTGCCCTTGCCCTTGCCCTTAAGACTTACCTTTTCTTTGATCACATCAAAGACTATGGTTTATCTTTCTTCATCTTTGCCTCTACTATCCTCAACATGTCCAACAACTCTGTCAACTCTTGTCAAAGTTGTTCATGTTGTAGCTTATCATGAATTGTATGATTCTCACAACATTTGCAGTATCATACCAATAGCCAAACCTTTGGCTCAGAGGGAATCCTTCTAAGTCAGGTTTTCCACATACCCAATCACATTGAATGTGTGAATCCCTTACTGGATCTCCTTCTGTCATGACATACCAGGATAGTATCTTGGAGACATCATATGTCTCATGTTGTCTCTGCAACTCATAGTTCAGAGAACACAACATAAAGCACTCATCATCAATGTCATCCTCAGTATGCTTCGATAAGCATACTTTCAGCCATTGATGTGGTGGGATCGAGTTCCTCTGGTTCTGGTATAACTAGAACTTAGAGCTTTCGCTCTTTAATTGAGAACACTTCTCATCACATCCTAACCAGTCGTGGAATTATTCCCATTTAATTTGTTGGTTTCAAAGACCGATCGCAAATAAAGTGATTTGTTGATTAACCATTTATTTTAACAAAAGGAAATATATGCAATTTTAGTCCAAAAACTCATTTTTGACTTGTTTGATTGATTTGAAAAGTTGACGATAAAATTAGGCCTTTAATTAATTATCGCTCCAACTATTTTAGTTCAAATTGATAGCCCTCACCATCAATTCGGAAGATTGCAGCGTACAACCTTCTAGTGGGCAAGATCTTGAAATCCTCTAAGTCATGGACCAGCTTGGGCTGTCACCCACAACATAGATCTCTCAGGTAGGCAACTTTTGCCCATTGCATCATATGCAACTCTTGATAAGATGTCATCTACAACTCCTTGCAATGATCATCTCCATGCCTCAAGGCGCTAGATCCTATCTAGGTCACCTTGTTAAGTCTGACCCAAAGCAAACACGATGAACATGCACCCTGCTTGGGCAGACCCACACATTCATCCTTCACGCTTCCACGAGATAGACGGTGCACCACGCTTGGGCGTGCCCACACTTGGTCGATCAAGCTTTTCACGTGTGTCGCATTTGGAAGGCATCTAAAACTTAATATTTTAATGAGGGATTTGGTTTTATATACATATACATATCCAATCACCACAATACATAGTACGTATCATATACATGCTATATCCCACAGAAAACATGCACAAACGATAAAAAGCGATGATTATGGCCATCCTAATGTGATTCCTCGAGCCAAGAGGAATCACAGTCATCTAGGTCTACATCACATGCAACCTGTACAAGATGAACTCTGTGCCTTGCCATCCGAGTTGATCAACTCATCACATGAATGATCTGTACTCTCCAACCGGTCGTCTGGGTGCCACCAGCCGATCGGTTGGCTCCTCCAACCGATCGGTTCACCTGGTCATCGTGCATCTCGTCATGTCCGCCACCCGCTCGTCTCGCTCCTCGAACCGGTCATCAACCGATCGGTTCACTCCTTGAACCGACCGTCTGGAACGTCAACCGATCGGTTCACTCCTTGAACCGATCGTCTGGCCAGTCGTTTTGATGTCCGCCGGTCTTCGACATAACAGGAAATAAAATCTATCCTATTTATTACATTGCCTTAAAAGGGAAAACCCCGAGTTACATTTGGGGGGAGCAAAGGTAGGAAAGAATCTCGAATTATTTCGAGTTACATCAGGAATAAGAGAGGGAGGATCGGTGCGCAGACCGAGATGCAAGCAACCACAAACAACCACACACAGATAGGGGTTTATAGGCCATAATCATGCTACACACATCCACCACAAAACTCGTTTAAGGGCAACGCGTATCAAGTGCATTAATAATACATATCATATATGTAATTTGGGATTTGTGGATTTAGGATTGGACATGCATAAAGCCGATATAATTCGCATCGTATGCAATAAATAAAGGCGACAAACCAAAATCGATCATATCGATATTCCTAAAATATAGAGCAGTTGACGTGGCTCTGATACCACTGTTGGGTTTTAGGGGAGACAGAGAAGGCAGCGGAAACAAAAATTTTCTCCCCAACCCATACCGAGGAAACGCGTCAACGTCTATATAATAGGAAAAGATGGTTTGTGGAATCATACCTTGTCCCGAGGCTTGCTCGGTGACAATACCTCGCGCAATGCGCGATCTTCAACTCCGGTCTTGGACGGTGTCTGTGCAGCTCCTGTTCGCACCGGGACTGACGACTCCTCCTCCTACCGGACTGTTGGATGACAGTTGTCCTCCTGAGCGGCAGTGTCCTCCCGCCTCTGTAGTAGTCCACACGGACCACCTGGAACTCCACTCTCCTTGTCCCACAAGGAAGTGGAAGGAGTCGCACCCTCCTGTTGACGTACTAGTCGCCAACACACTCTCCTGCTACCAGTTGCAACTGCAGTTGTCCTTCCCTTGCTGCACCTCCCTTTTGCGGGAAGCACTTGCTCGGGCTCTCTCTCGGTTACCAAAACCAGAGAGAAAGACAGCTTCGCAAAGCAACCGGCTTGCATTGAGTTGTACTTTGAGAAGCCCCCAATACCCCTATATATATAGGCGGGTCATGGGACAGGGTTCTCTGTGCCCGGCAATACGGGACTAAAGTAGGAGTAGAAGGGTTCTAGAATTTTCCACAAAAAGCAACCGGTTCGCAACTTGAAATGATCGGTTCACAACTGAACCGATCGGTTCGGCCATTGAGCCGATCGGTTGGACCTGAGCCGATCGTTTGGGGCACTCCAACCGATCGGTTGGTGCCCTAAACCGATCGGTTCATGGTCCTAATCCGGCTCAAAAAGACTTTCCTTGTTTCGTTCTCAATTGGTATCGTATACCAATGTTATTCCCAATCGAATTGGGCAATATGAAACCAAAGGAAAATTCTTGCCGACATGACTTTCCCAACTGGTCGGTTGCACCAGTTGAGCTGCTCGGTTCAACTCTTGAACCGGTCGTTTCAACCTGGGCATGAGCCGATCAGCCTGGACACTCCAGCCGACTGGTTCAGCACCTCAGCCGACCGGTTCATCACATGAGCCGATCGGTTGGGAGCACAGGTTGGGAAAAATCAGTCAATTGTGATTTCAATCAATCTGATACTCAAATCAATGCGTCCAACACCTTGAACCATATGATATTGAGCTATCGACTGATTGAGTGTTTAATTGAACTACTAAACTCCTTTAGTAATCAATCTAAACATTGCTTTGTGGACAAAACTCCTCTTCCAGGTTAAATCCTATGTGTGTGACCCTGCAGGTCCATTTCACGTTGGCAGTGAAAGTCCATAACACTTATGACTTCACAAGCAAAGAGCGGTGCCTAGTCACACATCATTGCTACCCAAGTGAAAGTAGAAAGTTGGAGAACAACTTTCATCCTACAATCCGTGAATGGTGTTACAGTGAATGTATAATTCCTTTGTCACTGATATCCCGAATGAACTCAAGGCATGGAATAGTCATCCTGTCAACGTTCATTCACTTTCTTGATCTAAGAGCAGATTGAAGGAGATATGTATGACATCAATATCACATACTGATTCACACATGCGTGCGCATGCCTATCTCAATCCTACTCATCAAGTGGCCTTGGATATCAAACTCCCTTAGGAGGGACAAATCCCATATCTATCACTCACCCCTCAAAATCCCCATGTGTCAAAGCCACCCAATCATCACCTTTATAACAACCCATGTTTCAGGACTGTGTTTGATGATGTCAAAGTGTGCCCAACGACATGTGTTGAGTGCAGTGATTTCAGGTCTAAGAATCACACTCACCACCATCACTGTGAGTACTGACTGTGACTACCATGTCATGGTTCCATGTGTCAAACTCACGGTGGGTCTGTCCGGTACCTTGTTCTCTAACAAGTACCTATTTGTTTGGTTTGATATCTCTATATCATGACTAATGAGATTCTTTCATCAACCAACACCACAATCTAGTCTTGTGTGTCATTGTTGTCTATCTACCTTCCACAATGACATCCGACTAGGGACATAACAAGAATGTACAAACTCTTAGCATCTGTATGATCTCATCGTCCAGGTCATGAACCTGAAGGCATACGTCATTGAGTATTGTCATTCTCTAGACATTCAATCTGTTCTATCACTATCTCATATGACTGAACCAGAAAGAATGGGAAGCTTGCCTTTGATGTTTATCAAATCAATCTTAATGTATCCCACCAATCATCCCATGATTGGCTCTCAGGGCATACATACCAATAGACTCCCACTTGCACTGCGAGCCAATCACCTTTGAATCATATTCATAGTGATCTCTAAACATGTCCCACATGTCACTCTGCTCTAGTGCCAACATAGTGAGTAATGGCAACACCTTGCCAAGGTCTGTATAAACTGCATGTCTCTCATCTCTTCGATGTACGTCGCACGTATGAGATGGAGTTGCCGTAATATGCGATCTAGTATTCCTTTGCTAACCTTTAGCCACATTGCATGATCAAGGATTCCAGACTTGTCATCAATGAGTGGAATATAAGTTCATCTCATGAACCTTCAGATCCATATAGTATCCACTGCTGTTCTCTAACACACAGATACTCGGCATTTCCCTTTTAAATGGTTTTATTGGAACACTTCCAATTATCAACAAACTTTCACTTTTATACATCCTATGTATATTTTGCGATTAATTTTCTGTCCATTCGGAAGTTCGCATCAATGTAACTCTTTACATCGAACTCTTCCTTATCTTCATAGAACTAGTACTTCACAAGTACTTATCAAGTTCTCATGGTATTCCAGTAACCCTTACTGGAAGTAGACAGACATCCACTCGTCATGTCCCACATACGAGTTATCAGGATGAGCACATCATATTGTCATGTCATACATACAAAATGATGAATGCATTTTATTCTTGCCATGTTATACATGCAAGACAATGGGATGATTACATACATGATAGATCCATATCTATTCTTAGTGTTCATATTCTTCATAAGAATTGGACACTTGGCCTTGGGACACTAACTCCATGTAACATGGACAAGTTTTCTCCCACTGAATCTATGCATACTGAACCCTTCAGTACAGATTGCCAATGTATGCTCTCTCTTTTCTAGGTCAAGAGATTTGTCGAGAACTATCTCTATAGATCTATATTCCTATCATGTAGGAAACATCTCTATCTTCCTTAAAGATAATTTCCACTTTTGGATTTCCATTTTAAAACAATTCCATTTCACATCAACATGTGGAATGTGAACACGCTCCCACTAAATCACATATCCCTTCTTTATCTTTGACATGTCAGTCAAACCCTTTGACTATATCATAAAGTAAAGATGCAATTCTGAGTTGCTTGTACTCAATCAATCACATTGATTAGTCCATTGTAACTTATAGACTTCATTTGCATTAGTGGATTCATAAACCTTATAGGTTGTGTCACGTACACATCCTTGTTTTATTCCTCATAGGAATGTGGTTTTAGTATCCATATGCCAAATGTCTCAGTCATTAAGTTGCAATCAACAAGCATCATCCTTCTCAAAATGTTATCCATGTGTCTTAACACTTAAGACTCATTTGCACTTATGGATTTCATCCAATGAGTGCTATCATCAAGGTCATGCCTTATGGTTCACATGGAAATCATTTAGGATGTAATGGTCTTATACCATAACTCAAAATCTGATTCCTCATATTCATCTAGATAGTTGACTCATCATATGAAAAACTCATCACATAGATAATTTGAGGTGTATCTGTCAAGAATATAAGAATTCACAACCCTTGTGATTCTTAATGTCCTTTATTAGTGTGGGGTATTCTTTTATTAAGAAGAATTCAGTTATTTGATAATCATTCTCTAACTCCTTAGAGTATGATTCCTTCTTGATTTAGACATCACCATGCCTTAATCATGAGTTCACTATGATACACTATCAGAATCACTCATAAGGATCTCAAACATTTGGTCCAAGTATTTCATTCATTGATCTCATCAAGATTTAATACTTTACCAAATTTGTACTTCATCTATGACAATCTTGAACACTTCAAGATGTTCATATTGGTATTTCTCTAAACACCATTTGAAGTATTAGCATTTGTTCCAATTGGTATGTAAATACATCACATGTATTATACCTAATAGGATAATCACTCTCCCACTACCTTTAGTGAAGATTGATTAATCATGTCCAAGATATTCATGTATCTTAATGGTTCTCTAACCAAAAGAGTCTAGGTTTATCCATCATATGGAAACTAGAAATGAATTTCTCATGATTGATGCTAATTTGATTGTTTGAGTTATCAATAACTTTAGGTATCATTTTATCTTATGCATACCATGTATCACAAGATAAACAAGGCATTGCCACAAAGATCATATCTTTAAGATTGAAACATCAACTTTATTAATTGCCATCATTGTCATACAATATGCAATAATAAAGTGTTTCTATCTATTGGCAATATATGAAATAGCAGTTCTCAACTCTATTTCGTGCCCTTTAGGCTGAAATAAACTGAAAGATACTCCTATCTATGGCCGCAACACTTGCTCCAATGATGGGTACTTCTTTCTTGGTCCTTTCACAAAGGCCATCACTTCTTTGCGGATATTGCATATCATATATGACATATCCATATCTTGGTATCATATACCTCGGATAAAGAAGTGGTTCATTTCATGATACCTTAGGTGGAGATCTCCATCCCCTCCTTCATCTTCTTTTGTTCTTCCAGATATAGAGGGCAGTTCCCTCATACACCCTTTCCCCATGTGCCTTGAGGCTGAAGACGGCTTGGATTGTTGGATGGCATCAGAACACTTCTTAGCTTTGCCCTTGCCCTTTCCCTTAAGACTTACCTTTTCTTTGATCACATCAAAGACTATGGTTTGTCTTTCTTCATCTTTGCCTCTACTATCCTCAACATGTCCAACAACTCTGTCAACGCTTGTCAAAGTTGTTCATGTTGTAGCTTATCATGAATTGTATGATTCTCACAACATTTGCAGTATCATACCAATAGCCAAACCTTTGGCTCAGAGGGAATCCTTCTAAGTCAGGTTTTCCACATACCCAATCACATTGAATGTGTGAATCCCTTACTGGATCTCCTTCTATCATGACATACTAGGATAGTATCTTGGAGACATCATATGTCTCATGTTGTCTCTGCAACTCATAGTTCAGAGAACACAACATAAAGCACTCCTCATCAATGTCATCCTCAGTATGCTTCGATAAGCATACTTTCAGCCATTGATGTGGTGGGATCGAGTTCCTCTGGTTCTGGTATAACTAGGACTTAGAGCTTTCGCTCTTTGATTGAGAACACTTCTCATCACATCCTAACCAGTCGTGGAATTATTCCCATTTAATTTGTTGGTTTCAAAAACTGATCGCAAATAAAGTGATTTGTTGATTAACCATTTATTTTAACAAAAGGAAATATATGCAATTTTAGTCCAAAAACTCATTTTTGACTTGTTTGATTGATTTGAAAAGTTGACGATAAAATTAGGCCTTTAATTAATTATCGCTCCCACTATTTTAGTTCAAATTGATACCCCTCACCATCAATTCGGAAGATTGCAGCGTACAACCTTCTAGTGGGCAAGATCCTGAAATCCTCTAAGTCATGGACCGGCTTGGGCTGTCACCCACAACATAGATCTCTCAGGTAGGCAACTTTTGCCAATTGCATCATATGCAACTCTTGATAAGATGTCATCTACAACTCCTTGCAATGATCATCTCCATGCCTCAAGGCGCTAGATCCTATCTAGGTCACCTTGTTAAGTCCGACCCAAAGCAAACACGATGAACATGCACCCTGCTTGGGCAGACCCACACATTCATCCTTCACGCTTCCACGAGATAGACGGTGCACCACGCTTGGGCGTGCCCACACTTGGTCGATCAAGCTTTTCACGTGTGTCGCATTTGGAAGGCATCTAAAACTTAATATTTTAATGAGGGATTTGGTTTTATATACATATACATATCCAATCACCACAATACATAGTACGTATCATATACATGCTATATCCCACAGAAAATATGCACAAACGATAAAAAGCGATGATTATGGCCATCCTAATGTGATTCCTTGAGCCAAGAGGAATCACGGTCATCTAGGTCTACATCACATGCAACCTGTACAAGATGAACTTTGTGCCTTGCCATCTGAGTTGATCAACTCATCACATGAATGATCTGTACTCTCCAGCCGGTCGTCTGGGTGCCACTAGCCGATCGGTTGGCTCCTCCAACCGATCGGTTCGCCTGGTCGTCGTGCATCTCGTCATGTCTGCCACCCACTTGTCTCGCTCCTCGAACCGGTCATCAACCGATCGGTTCACTCCTTGAACCGACCGTCTGGAACGTCAACCGATCGGTTCACTCCTTGAACCGATCGTCTGAGTAGTCGTTTTGATGTCCTCCGGTCTTCGACATAATAGGAAATAAAATCTATCTTATTTATTACATTGCCTTAAAAGGGAAAACCCCGAGTTACATTTGGGGGGAGCAAAGGTAGGAAAGAATCTCGAATTATTTCGAGTTACATCAGGAATAAGTGAGGGAGGATCGATGCGCAGACCGAGATGCAAGCAACCACAAACAACCACACACAGATAGGGGTTTATAGGCCATAATCATGCTACACACATCCACCACAAAACTCGTTTAAGGGCGACGCGTATCGAGTGCATTAATAATACATATCATATATGTAATTTGGGATTTGTGGATTTAGGATTGGACATGCATAAAGCCGATATTATTCGCATCGTATGCAATAAATAAAGGCGACAAACCAAAATTGATCATATCGATATTCCTAAAATATAGAGCAGTTGACGTGGCTCTGATACCACTGTTGGGTTTTAGGGGAGACAGAGAAGGCAGCGGAAACAAAAATTTTCTCCCCAACCCATACCGAGGAAATGCGTCAACGTCTATATAATAGGAAAAGATGGTTTGTGGAATCATACCTTGTCCCGAGGCTTGCTCGGCGACAATACCTCGCGCAATGCGTGGTCTTCAACTCCGGTCTTGGACGGTGTCTGTGCAGCTCCTGTTCGCACTGGGACTGACTCCTCCTCCTCCTACCGGACTGTCGGATGACAGTTGTCCTCCTGAGCGGCAGTGTCCTCCCGCCTCTGTAGTAGTCCACACGGACCACCTGGAACTCCACTCTCCTTGTCCCACAAGGAAGTGGAAGGAGTCGCACCCTCCTATTGACGTACTAGTCGCCAACACACTCTCCTGCTACCAGTTGCAACTGTAGTTTTCCTTCCCTTACTGCACCTCCCTTTTGCGGGAAGCACTTGCTCGGGCTCTCTCTCGGTTACCAAAACCAGAGAGAACGACAACTTCGCAAAGAAACCGGCTTGCATTGAGTTGTACTTTGAGAAGCCCCCAATACCCCTATATATATAGGCGGGTCATGGGACAGGGTTCTCTGTGCCCGGCAATACGGGACTAAAGCAGGAGTAGAAGGGTTCGAGAATTTTCCACAAAAAGCAACCAGTTCGCAACTTGAAATGATCAGTTCACAAATGAACCGATCGGTTCGTCCATTGAGCCAATCGGTTGGACCTGAGCCGATCGTTTGGGGCACTCCAACCGATTGGTTGGTGCACTGAACCGATCGGTTCATGGTCCTAATCCGGCTCGAAAAGATTTTCCTTGTTTCGTTCTCAATTGGTATCGTATACCAATGTTATTCCCAATCGAATTGGGCAATATGAAACCAAAGGAAAATTCTTGTCGACATGACTTTCCCAACTGGTCGGTTGCACCAGTTGAGCCGATCGGTTCAACTCTTGAACCGGTCGTTTCAACCTGGGCATGAGCCGATCGGCCTGGACACTCCAGCCGACCGGTTCAGCACCTCAGCCGACCGGTTCATCACATGAGCCGATCGGTTGGGAGCACAGGTTGGGCAAAATCAGTCAATTGCGATTTCAATCAATCCGATACTCAAATCAATGCGTCCAACACCTTGAACCATATGATATTGAGCTATCGACTGATTGAGTGTTTAATTGAACTACTAAACGCCTTTAGTAATCAATATAAACATTTCTTTGTGGACAAAACTCCTCTTCCAGGTTAAATCCTATGTGTGTGACCCTGCAGGTCCATTTCACGTTGGCAGTGAAAGTCCATAACACTTATGACTTCATAAGCAAAGAGCGGTGCCTAGTCACACATCATTGCTACCCAAGTGAAAGTAGAAAGTTGGATAACAACTTTCATCCTACAATCCGTGAATGGTGTTACAGTGAATGTATAATTCCTTTGTCACTGATATCCCGAATGAACTCAAGGCATGGAACAGTCATCCTGTCAACTTTCATTCACTTTCTTGATCTGAGAGCAGATTGAAGGAGATATGTATGACATCAATAACACATACTGATTCACACATGCGTGCGCACGCCTATCTCAATCCTACTCATCAAGTGGCCTTGGATATCAAACTCCCTCAGGAGGGACAAATCCCATATCTATCACTCACCCCTCAAAAGCCCCATGTGTCAAAGCCACCCAATCATCACCTTTATAACAACCCATGTTTCAGGACTGCGTTTGATGATGTCAAAGTGTGCCCAATGACATGTGTTGAGTGTAGTGATTTCAGGTCTAAGAATCACACTCACCACCATCACTGTGAGTACTGACTGTGACTACCATGTCATGGTTCCATGTGTCAAACTCACGGTGGGTCTGTCCGGTACCTTGTTCTCTAACAAGTACCTATGGGTTTGGTTTGATATCTCTATATCATGACTAATGAGATTCTGTCATCAACCAACACCACAATCTAGTCTTGTGTGTCATTGATGTCTATCTACCTTCCACAATGACATCCGACTAGGGACATAACAAGAATGTACAAACTCTTAGCATCTGTATGATCTCATCATCCAGGTCATGAACCTGAAGGCATATGTCATTGAGTACTGTCATTCTCTAGACATTCAATATGTTCTATCACTATCTCATATGACTGAACCAGAAAGAATTGGAAGCTTGCCTTTGATGTTTATCAAATCAATCTTAATGTATCCCACCAATCATCCCATGATTGGCTCTCAGGGCATACATACCAACAGATCTTTCCACGAGAAACCAAACTAGATCATAAACAAACATTCAGTAGTTTATCTATCATAGAATCCCTTTTTTATAGTTTGCTTATTCCAGGTAATGATTTCCAGAAATTTCAATTGAGGTTTGGTTAGAATTATCTCTGCCGTGAAAATGAGAAAGTGGATAAATAGATTAGAATCATACTTTTCAAAATATTATTTGGGTTTGTTTTGTTTGTCGAGGTGTCACTAGAAAGAAAGCAGTAAGTCATTCAAGGACTATTCAAACCCAATTACCACTACTTAGTTATGAATCTAGGTATAACAAGCTATAGCTCATTATGGTTACATATTAATACAATATGATTATCATCCCTTCTATTCATATGAGTGAATAAATAAGACTACCTTATTCAGGGTAACCCTCCATTTGTTCCATCATCATTCAACCCATATCACCATACCATAATTGTACAATACTAAGATGGATTATTGGTATGAATGACTACGACTATCTGACACCTTTAATTAACATATTTCTTGCACATGTACATTGAATTCATACGTAAAACACATTTACATCCCTTAATATGCCTTCAACAAATTATGCTTCTAAAAACAAATTCACGTATTACTGAAAGCCATTATTTTCTCTTATCTCCTCAATCATTACTACTTACTTCTTGTTACTTATCCTTCTCATTTTGATCATATAGAATAAAAATCCCTAAAACTAAAATATACAAGGTAAGAATAGATTATTCATCATTATTGATTTCACTATAAGAATTTATTTCATATCACACTTTACTCATGTTGTATCATGCCTTTTGTTTCAAACACACTTGTTACATTTCAAATTTATTTCTTATCCTTTTCTCCAAATCATTTCCATATTTTTTATCTACCTTTCAGATTTACTATCTTCAAAAACCTAGGTTACTATCAGTGCTAGTTCACTTCTCATAGTGTAAATCTCATAATCTTGTTTTATAGAGATTCTAGTATTCAAGGTCAAATCACTAGTGAAATTCCTTGAACTACTACAACTCTAAACATTCTAGGGTTTTGTCCTTATCAGTAGCATGACATTATTGTGATGTAACATTGCTCCCTTAATTTGAAATTCAAACTTTAGATCTCACAAGTTTTACTAAAGTCCTCCTTATCTTATCAATTGAATTTCCTTTCTCTTACTTGGCCATTCAAATAGATTCCATTCTCAATTTACCCTGCTAGGGTTTCAGCATCATATTGTGTGTCATTATTACATTCACTAGATGTCTCTACCATGGTGGTTATGCATCAGATATGATTCATTTTCGTAACACTTCATTCCCACCTTACTCTCATTAAGTAATATATGAAAGAGAAGATGATGATGATACTTATAATTCTTATCTTCAAACATTCCCTTAATACATTTCTCATATGTAGGTTTAATTGGTTATCAACAAGGACACTTGACTAATTAGCACTTTCTTGAATCTCCTAACCTCTTTCTTTTATAATCTATATTACTCCATCATAATTCAAACCCATCCTTACTTTCCATAATCCTCTTACCATATACTAATCTTCCACCTGTCATCTTTGACTTCTAATTTTTCTCTTATGATCATGCTGATTATTCATGTATATGATCATGTATACCATGTTGCACATATTTCTTTTTATCCTTCTACTGATGTGTAGACGAAATTCTAAATTAATAATCTCTCTATTAGTTTCATCTCATATTTAATACATTACATATCCTTCATTTTATATCAAATGGCTCATGCATGGGTCAAACTTAGTTTCTCTTTCAATCAAGTTTTTTCCTTCCTGAATATAGTCTACCTTTGTATGACTTGTTCATTTATTAAGCTACATTTTTGTTCTTCTTTTAAAAACTAGTTTGTTGTTCTATAGAGACTTGGAATCCAAAGGTAGTAAGTATGAATGTAATAAACTTCATAATAAAGGTATACATTCAATGCTCTCCATTATACCATAACCCTCATTCCTCAATCAAGCTCATCATTTCTAACATTTCACTTTGATTCAACTAAGTTTGTTATCCTAGTCTTATGATTTACATGTTCATCTAATTCTCTTTACTTTAACTCATTTGAAGACTGTTCAATTCTATTTAATTATTGTATACTTAACTCTTTGCTTCTATTTTCCCTTTGCTTTGGAGTACATAAAAGCATTGTACTCGATTATATAATACATTCCTCATGATTTATTCTTACTATCTTGGCTCTTTCATACTTTTATCATATCTTTTCCATATTTCATATTTAGAGTTCATATAATACTAATCATTAAACTTAATTTGAACCTCATGTTGTGTTCCTTTATTCCAAATTAAGGGTTTCTCATATGAGGCCCCAAAGTTGGATCTCAGATATCAGTTCCAACTGATTCTTAGCTATTCTAATCTTTCCCATATGTATCAACATCTTAGTGTATGTACATTCTCATTACGATGTGGGTCTAATTTATCCAGAGTCTACTCTTATTATATTTTCAATATGAGTCATTAGATCCCAATAATGCACCCTTCCTATCGGACTTGGCCGAACCTACAGTCCTGAAGCCAAGAGCTATTCAAGATTAACCAACTCCTATTAATATCAAACATGTGGAAAGAATATCCACTTAGTGAAAACTCATTCATACATAAATTCTAGTCTACTTGATAAAAATAATATAAACAATAAATGAATTACTTCATGATACACAACAATATAAAAGAACCATATATATTCTACAAACTAATAATCTGAATTCATACATATAAGAGCATTTTTATTGATCTCCAATCAAAGAAGCAATATAAAGCAAGAGTTGTATCACATTCTATGTTTCATCTCTTACTCCTTCATTACTTTCCGATCTCCTAACCCTAAGATTTCTAGGGTTTCTCTCTAGTCCATCCTTCCTCTGCATATCTGGCCAGGGCATCCAGAGAAGAATAGTCAAAGTAGCTTGATACTGGTCAATCTAAGTATTCAGATACCGGGCCAGGGTATTCAAATACCCAGACTTCCTAGAGCTATAGACACATCAACTCTTAACTGCCACACTTATAACTCTGACTTTCTATCCTAATGGTCCCTGACAACTCAACCTAAGCTCTGATACCAAGCTTGTCACACCTGCATCCCATGATTACCACTAATCATGAGATGTGGGCATGAGTTTGAGGATTATACGTAATACAAAGTTCACTCCCAATTTTTTTCTTTGATTTTCTTTATTTCATTTCAAAATGTTTGATTTCTCGCATCCAATCAAATAAACAAACTTTACAAGAGAATTAAACTTTTATTTCTCTAATATGTCTCAACATTAATGATACACATTCATACATTCAGTTTGTTTCTCATACTTCCACGTACAAACGACATGATAATCAGATACATTCTCTCTTATTAAGGAAACAAAGATACAAAAAATCATTTACAACTCTCTCACATCTATACAAGGACCTAGAGCAATAGGGACTAACTGAACTTAACTAATCTCATACTTAACTCATGTGGTAGATCTACTCTGATGCTTTGATATTCTTCAAGTCCATGTGGTTTCCCTAAAAAATTGTGAGTAGAGGGGTGAGCCTACTCACTTAGTGAATGAGTACTTCAAAGAAATAGTCTAAAGCACTAATATAATTACATATATACTTTTGAGCAACTGACATCAATTATAACAACAGTAAGCTTTGAAGAGTCTAATCATTGACAATCACAAATATGGCAGGTTACTCTAGATATCAATAAGAGTAAATGAATATATGAACATGCTTGATTAATCTTAAAGAGAATGAATAACTCAGAAACATACATAGGATAATTTAATAATTTCACACACTTGTTTAACCTCTCATTCATCTTATGATGTCGTGAACCCACTTGGGGTGTACCACAACATGTGAAAGCGTCGCATAAAGCTATGATATCATTGTAAAAGGCTTAGAAGCATGCCCAGGTTCCTAAGCCTTTCTCTTGAGTAAGACCCTGTCTTCAGTGGGCCTCGGCACGTCTGCCTCTTGGTGGCTAATAGGAGCAGCTAGATATCTCAGACTCCACCTCTCAACCTGGGTACTCAAGCGGTGAGTCAAAGCCCTCAGGATTATTGTACATCAGTGAACTTACTCACCATTGATCACTCAACATTTAACACAGGTACCACCAGCATTTCCGATTAGTGTTGGGTATCACACAACTGTAAGGAGTCTGCCCTATTGGTCAAGACCCCCACATCCTACTGGTGCGCTCTGGCTTACCTCGATCTGGACTACCTCCAGTCGGGAAACCATTTTCTCCTCACAGTGCAAGCCTCATCCTGTGAGGATTCTACAGTGTTCAGGGCATCTACATGTCTAATTCACTCTTTAAAATTCACAATGCAATCATCACATCAACATGTCTTTGTTCAGCTTTGTAAACCATTCATTTTACAAACCACGTGATAACATTTACCACAACTGAACTGTTCAGCATCACCACATCTCAAACTGAGAAACATTGACAATACTTGTTTCACTGAACACTCTATCATTAGGATTTCATTGACCTCATTCACTTATCACATAACTCACATAAGGATTTATACATTATACATCAAGAATAGCATTGAATCAAGATGTCTAACTGCAAACCTGCAACCTTCCATTCATTTAGGGTTTCACCTTCCTTACTGATATATCAAGCAAATATTGATATCATTGAATGAAATCAAAGATGTTATATGACAAATATGTAATACACATACAAATAAAACAATCATTCATAACAAAGGAGATTCAACAAGGCAAACTTCTTTATTCAATTATACAACAATTTCAGTCATAGCCGAAAATCTTAGATTTTAGAATAATCGTGTAACCTCTACAAGTAATTTAATAATTCTCATTTAGATGGATTACGTTCATTTCTAATGTGATTTCATAATATGAAATTCATCGCAACAGAGGAATAACACATACCATATCATCTTACAAAAGCTAGATTAAAAGCCAACTTAGGGTTTGTACTCACATACTAAACAATTGAAGATTATTGATAATTTAACTAATTTTCATGCAATCTACTATTTAAAGGAAGTAGGTGTGAAAACACCCTAAAAACATAGCCTATCTCTGAAGATCTCAAATCCATATCAAATCTCTATCAAAATCAATAGTTTCTTCTTCCTTTCAGACCTAAAGAAGGTTTGCTGTAGGTAGTAGATGAAAGATCAGAGGTTAACCCAAACCTCAAATTTGTTGGACCAGGGATTCTGAGCAAGGGAAAATGAGGAGGAAGAATCAACAGATAAAACTACTTACCAAGTCAAATTTGTAGCAACCCTTTTGGGTTTCCACTGTTCTTCATGTTCTTCCCCAAAAATCACCCTCCAGATCACCCTCTCGCAGAGTACAATGTATGGGATGATAGAGGATTGAATCACAGTTCCAACGCACTTCGTTTCGATAAAAACGGATGAGTATTGATCAAGATATGATCATTTTACAGTTTGTTGTCATGGGCGGTGTCGGTCGTGGTCGCGGTGTCGACGCAGTATCAGTCACGGTCCTAGCATCATGGGTCACGATGTCGATGCAGCAACACAGTCGCAGTGTCGACACAACATCATTCATGGTCCTAGCATCGTGGGACGTGGTGTCGACGTAGTGTCACGGTCGCGGTGCTTTGTATATGTTTACTAAAAAGGGTATAACTCTCTCATTTTAACTCGGATTTGGTTCATTGTTTTTATTCTTAATTGAATTATCTACAATCTTACAATATTATTTTGACAATATTCTCAAATGAAAAATCATTTATCAATTATTTCTTCCAATATCATTAACTCTCTTCTTGCATACATGTATGGGTTAATGTCATATTAACTCCAACTCGGATCTTTATAGTATGCTTAATTTCTGATTATGAGTTACCCCAAACAAGTATTTAAGATCAGTAAGGTTAAGATAAAGCACAACATAGAATATTACTAACAAAACATGATAAGTATTAAGATTATCTTAAATCTCCTGGATTACCAGCAAAGCTAGGAACGGGTTGTAACAAAACCTTTGGTTCCTTATCTCTCCTTCGCTTTCTAGATCTTTGTCTTTCTTTATTTCTTGGTGGAGGAGGTGCCCCAGGAAGAATAATGTGATGGAGTGGACTTTGGGATCCTAAAATGTCCAATGACACAAGTGATATCATGCATGTTGAGTTGTTTTGAGAATCCCAAGTGTTTTAGTAATGTTGGAGTGTTGATCGAGGTTTATATAATGATTTGGATCCATAAGTTATGCCTATTTGAGGAATTTAATTGAATGGACTAATGATTGAGTTTTAGCACTAAATTTGTCTACAAGGTACCTTGAGTAGTGAGGAATCTATGGTTAAAATTTTGTGGCAATTGGATGTTCCTAGAAGAAGTTATTTAGGTTTTATTACCATGAAATAATGTGAATTTTGGTTTATGTCTTTAACTTTGATTATTTAGCTTAGATCTCATGTCATGCAACCTTACTCCTTGTTGCGGATTGGTGAAGTCGATAGACCCTAGCCCTAAATCCAAGCAGGTGGGGGCTCCATCTCAGTCATGCATGAGGCACTAATGGACATGTTTGTGCCATGTTCGCGTATGGTTTGACTAATGTGGCAACTAAATGCATGGCTGTGGCTTTGAGAATGTGGGATGATAACCGAGACGAGGGAGGAAGTACCACCTCCCTATCTGTACTAGTTATCCACCACACTTCACAATTAGGGAGCATCGTTATCGGAAGCAGCATCGTGATCGGAAGCGGTTAGAGTAGAAGACAGGAAGCGAGGAGGAGGTGGAGTTGTTTGATTCCACATCAAGAATAGCAACTATGACAGCAGCCGACGTTGCCTAGTTGTCATACAACGTGAAGGAGCCTTCATTAGTTGACTAGGACTAGAAGGCGGCAACTGAGTTCTCGCCGATGGAGACTCATGGACATGGAGGCGGCATCAGAAGCAATCTGCAAGGAGGAGCAGCAATGGAGCGAGGAACCAGACCGGTGATGCCCACTTTTATTGGCTCACCGGCAGGACAGTCTACCATGGGTCTGCTTCCAGTAAAATAAATTGATGACAAGGAGGTCGGTTTTCATACTTCATTGCCATGGGGAACAAGCCTGATAGTGTTGCGAGAAACGGAAGCCGCGTGTGAAGCTGGAGCAGAGTCCCATGGCGGGGGCGCCTAAGCCTTGGACACGGAGGAGGAACCTCCAACAACAATCCACGGAGGCGAGCCAACATAGACGGAGATCCAAGGCTGCGTGTTGCTACTACTGAGCTGTTGGAGATGGATTGGAGGAGATCACTAGAGGAGGCACCCGTAGCACCGATGCTGGAGAACAAGGAACGGCGACACGCGATTTCTTGCCGTAGATGAAGCCTTGTGGCGGCGGGATCTCACAGCAGATCGAACAGACGCGTGCCTATATTTCACGCGAGAGAAGGAAAGGGGTAACTCCGAACCGGCTCCAGCCCCATCCAAAGAATCCCTGAACCGGCTGAATCCCACTGAGGCAAAGGATTTTGGCCTCGCGTTGGACGCGAGTCAGTTGTCGATTGGCCCAAAAAGGTAAAATGCTCATATCTTCATTAAATCACAGTAATTAGCTCGATTATCAGAAAACTGCAAACAAGGTATCATTATTCTCAGAAAAATTAGTAGAACAATATGGAATCAAAATATCAGGCTTTTGATGATTAAATATCAGCAATATTATGTAAGATGTGTAATGCTTGTTTAATGGATAATAAATATCAAATGATGATATAAAATTATGGAAAAATGTTAGTAAGTCTATAATCATTCTTATAATGCATATGATGTCATATATGATCATTTTGATGTACTTAATTATGTAATTTAATTAATATGTCTAATTAAGGCTAATAACACTAAATATGATGCAATTAATACATGCATGCTCAATAAATGATGAGATTTACAGAAAACCCTCATATCTGTAACTAGAAGATATATATAAATCTGAGATCAGTTAAATATATGAAATTCATGTTATATGAAGAGAACCCTTAACACATGTGATGTAACCCTGATATGGTTAATGAAAAATGACATCATGTTAAATACGTTAATATAATAATGTGACACATGAGTATATCCAGTTGATGAACTATAATCTGGAATATGACATTAGTAAGATAATTCTAAGACTAGAATACAAGTAATAATGCACATATCCTAATGAACTAAGTGAAACCCTAAAATGGATTAACTAGGGTTAAGATGATGTGAACCTGATGATAGTATATGATCTTGTCTTGATCAGGTTTAACAAAGTTATAGATGACATGAGGAATATGTGATTAAGTTTATCTCTTGATCAAGGTACGCCATTACCTCGTACTTGGCTTATTATACAATATGCTTGTGCTATGTAGTAGTAAATACTTGGCATATGGTATTGGTTGAAATGATTGTTCTTGTATGATATGTTGGTTGATTTTCTATATCCATTATATGAAAGCACCAACTCTTTGGCAATGTGCTTGGAAGTGACCAAACTCTTTGGTAGTGGTCACATTGTACATATGGAAGCACCAACTCTTTAGTAGTGTGCTTGAACCCAACTCTTTGGTTGTGGTCACATTGTACATATGATCCAACTCTTTGGTAGTGATCATAAAGGCCTTAATTCATTCAACTCCTTGGTAGTATTGCACGGATGATATAATGGAAAATATGCCTAAAGGTTATGTGTTCTCTTTTGTTGATAAACATTCTTGTTCAAGTATATGCTTTTTGTTATATTCTTCTGTTACTACCAAGTATTAGTTTTATCTTATTGCCAAGATAGGATGAGAGGTATATAAAAGATATTTAGGTGTACTCAGTAAAATATTCTTGAATATTGTGCTAACATGTACTGCTTGTAATCTTTTGTTTAGGTTGTGGTTATGCTCTTGAAGATCCAGGATAGTTGGGAGTTGTGTGGCGAGCTGATGTACCGGTGGACCTGTTGTCTTAAGGTCATGTAGTTTAGTGGTAGTACATGTATATGTAGAAGTTTGTTGTTCAATATGTAATATCAAATGTTGTGACAATTCATGTTGGAATTATATGTTGAATGATGAACATGTTGTGGTTTTATTACTGTTCATGTGCATGTGCTACTGATTGTTTCCTTCTGACTTCCTCTGATTTTCTTCTTCTTATCCTAGTGTGGGGCATTTAAATTGGGATTCTCGCTGAGGTGAGGTTTCAATTTGGACGTCACACATTAGATTAAGTTTTAGAAAATCCGGAGACTTCATAAAGAAGATATCTGACCTTCTTTCTGGAGATTCTAGGCTTTAGATCTACCCTCATCTAGGGTTTATGGAGCTCCCTTTAGGTGATCTTGACCTTATCTTGTAAGTATCTTCTTCTCTCCTTCATTCCTTTTGTTGTTCTTCTTCCTCCTACCTTTTTCTTGGATGGAACCATGTTGTTCCATCGTAAATTTTGCCCTAAATGTCAAGGAACCTACCTTTCTTGTTCCTTGTTCTTAGAGATTGCTTCTTTTATGGAGAAAGGTGCTAGTTAGCCAAGTTTAAAGCTTATACTAGGATTCTCTAACTTTTTTACTCATGTTTTCTTGCTGATTAAAGTTTGATCTTCTCCCTAGAGGCGAGTTTTATAACCCTCTTCACTTTTGTTTCTTACTACAAGCTTGATTGCTCAAGCTCTTGCTCTAAAATGATGATCTAAGCTTAGAGAAGTTGTGCTTGCCTAGGGTTCTGATTTTTATTCTATTTCTTGCTTAGTTTTGAGCTCTAGATGAACCTGAAACAATGTGCATGATCTTGCCAAGGTATTGCAAGACTTAGATTAGGTTTACTTGGCAACCGATGGTGCTTAGTACATAGCAAACAATGGCTTATACTTAGGGTTTTTAGGTTGTTTTCAACTTCATACATGAACTGATGGATGACCTTACACTAGAACCCATAGAGATGCCTATGTGGAAACTGACAGTGATGACAAATGGTGACGACCAATGTAGTCAATCGAAGTTCACACCTTAGGTCATTTATAGACTCTTTTGGAATCTCAATGATCAACAGTTTAGTGCCCTAAAGATGACATGAAATAATGGCAATTTTTAGCTTAACATCTGATGGTGTTCAATGATAGTAGTACTGACCTCATCAAGCGATGGTGACATGATACGACACAACCGAGGATACTACAAAACTGACCAAAAATTCTCAAATGATCCTTTTTAACATATTTATCCAAATATCTTGAAAATTCGATGCAACGTTATTGTTACTATAAATCTATCATATATTGAATTCATCAATAACTTAATGATGTACTTACAAGGTTCCAAATATTTGGTATGAAAAAATACTATCCACCTTTTGGGGAGTTTATCCTCGAAATTTGGCTAAACTATAAAAGGATGCCCACCTTAGGGTTTCACATACCTTACAAACACTAATTCTTGACAGTTGTCATAAAGTCACATAGGCACATTTATGTTATGACCTTCTCATGGATAACTGACTATATTTAACAACATTATCAAACTATAATGTACAGCCAACATGGAAATTTGAAGGAAAATTTTAAACATAAATGACTACTCTTTCTTTTTATATATCTTGCTCTAAATACCTCTACTCTGGTACATGGGTCTCATGACCTACACTAAGTTGTCTGGGTCATGTCCCTAGAGTTAACTTGCACTAAGTCCTAGGTCTAACTCTATAATCTCATTTCATGTAATTAAATATGATCTTATAAGAATCTTAATGCATCTAACCTCATGGTCTAACCCTGATCTTAAATCTCAACACATGGATCTTATCTTGGAAGCATAATTGTGGCTTAATGCATTAAACACTTAAAATCTTATTGTATGTTTACTTATTAGGTCTTAATAACTTAAAGAAATCTTATTAACATGTTTCTACATGAGATCTTAGGCACATTCAGGATATAGCGAGGAAAGTACACAAATCTTGCCTGCTTGTCTAATCTTAATATCTTAGAACATTAGACCACATAAATAATGAAAAGTATTATTTAAGAGTCATCTAAATATGTTGAGATTGATAAATACTTATCATGAAATCTTAAATCATAACACTTAGTGGACTTGCATTATAAATCATGATTATCATAAAAAACAATAATAACATATCAATACTTTGAAACTCAATCACCAACACCTCAATATTCACTAATTAATTTAAATTACAATACTCTGGTTGAGGTCATTATATCATGTTAATTATGGACATCTTGTAGAGTCATATGAAACATTTAAACATATTGTGTAACTATAACTGAATACGCATGGGCATGGAGCACATACTTTAGTTTGTGAAATCATTCACTGAGATCATTCCATCTCCCTCCTCTAGTCATATACTACACTATTTTGTTAAAATGATGTTTCCTCATATTATTAGGGTGCCCTTATCTAGATAAACCCAATGTATTTGTACTCACTATATTACCACATAACCATTATTATCCCTAGAAATATCCAAAGAAACATTAATCAATCATATTTCCTAGGCTCTATCTTATATCAACATTTGGTAGAACTCCATATCATTGTGATCATAGACCAATGATCCATACTATCACATATCTTGTATCACCATATTCTTAAAGCATCCTTATGTATACCCTTAAAGACTTTTAGTTGCCTCTAGAAATCATCACACGTTAAGCTTAAACTTGATTCACAACATCAATTCTGTTATCCTCAAGTATTTTCCTTAACAACCATTATAATTAGACTTGTGAATGTAATTCCTCCTTGGGATGAAGCTCCTAAGGACATCAAGAGTTGTATAATTATCATCAAGTGTAGTAGGAAAAGACCTCATGTCCGTCTAATCATTATTCCACTTTGAATCCAAGTCACTAATCTATTTGAAAATAATTGCCTTCGATGTGCGTTCTAGGGTTCTATTAGATATGCAATTAGGTTTAGGTGACCATCTAACTTACAGTTTTTGTATCAACTTCATGCTTTTTCACCTCCTAGTGCATGTCAACATGTCATACATTTGAAAGTTGCATGTCTTATCATATTTATCTCATATTATGGTACACATGTCCCATACAATATGCACTAGAAAGAATGAGACAAGAATAATAAGTTTGGATTGATGAATATAACATCTCTTATACAAAACCGCATAAGCTTGTATTCCATACCACAAACATGTGGGAAAAAGAGAGGGCATGATATGCAAAAATTTAAAGTTAACATAAAAGTCTAAAGCATCTAGACATTAATCCTAATACATACCTTAAGTTTTACTACGTGACTAGACCTCAACCTTGATTCTACTATCTTTTACTCACTTCATTTATAACCCATGTTACATACTATCTTCTAATTCTATCTAGTCTCACTTGGTTTCTAATGGGAAATTTAAAGTAAGAATATGAGAGTTTGCCTGATGGTCATCTACATTATTTCTTTAATACCACATTATAGCACCCCAGTTTTCATATCACATGAATGGAAGTTTTTTTTCAACTGGAAGTGTCACAAACATGATATATATAACAATAATAATAGATAATAACCAACACAAACTTGTGTAAAATGCATTCTCATAAATTATCAGGAAAGAAACTCTATTTTATCATCACATACAAAAGAAACTTAATAGCATGATATTTCTTTATACAAATCTCATCTCAAATATGGGACCATGTAGATGGAGCCCCACCAAGAAAATCTCTAAAAGTTGTCCATGCATCATTTTTCATGACTATCTCCTGAATATCCATACATGCATACATCACATCCCCATCAATGCACAAAGGGAAAACTATTATTAGAGTAAGTGGCATTAAATTTCTAATAAGATAAACATAAATATACTAAAATTGAAAGTTGAACTAAGATATGAAAGTTGTGAATTTATACAAAATCAAGTTGTCTTTTATTTAAGTCTTTTATCTTATTTGTGGCCACCATTATATGATAAGTCCTTTTGAATTTGCATATATGCCCCTAAGTTGGTACTTAAGTACCTATGAATTGGCATTACATGTCTCTGAATTAGCATGGCTACGTCCTGAATTGGTACTGAAGTACCTCTGAATTGGAGTAAATGTTCCTATTAATTGGCAATGTAGGCCTCAAAATCATCCCGACACTAATTGGGTGAGAACTGATAATATGATGTCTTATGTGAAGGTTTTAACTTAATTATCATAAATCTAAACTTACTAAATTATGAATCAATGTTATACTAAAACTATATACTGATAAATGAACATGTGCTAAATTCTAAATCTGAATCTAAATTTTGAACATAAATTTTGAATAAAAAGTAAATATGAACTTTAAATATAATTTTGAAACCATATCTTAATTACTAAATAAATGAGATTGGATCTGAGACTCTTATTAGTTGTGTGGGTCTAATTTATAACTAATCACAATCAGTAATCCAAATCTAATATTTGAAATCTAGAATCTTATTTTCTGACTAAATGTTAATCTAAAACTTTGATTTGATAGAATGTCTTACTTTAATTTTGATATCAGATATATTGCATTTGAATTTAGAAGGCTTGAGAAAATAAATGGAACTGAATAAATAAATAATGAGTATATGAAAGTAGCTTAAATGACAAAAATCAATAATATGATATCCTCACAACATAATTTCATCTAAACAATGTCTGATTACTGATGCAGCCCTATTTTAGGGCTTCATCCTGTGCCATTTTGCATGATAATCACATCTGAACATCGTAGAATGTAATTTATTTCCTCCAATATGATCGTTTATGCCAAATGCACTTATGCCTCCTTTTGTGTGTATTTCAGGGCACTTATACATGCATTGATGCATGGGAGAGAGATGAAGAACGTCTTTGGGGTCTTAAACCCCAAGAGTGGACCTATCTCTTCCCTGAGCTTCCCTTGGATGCACAAGAGCAACTCAAAGAAAAAGGAGGCTGGATGAAGAAGTTGAAGTGAAGATAAGCACTAAGAAACGCCCAAAATGGTTGTGGCACATCACCACAGTCGTAGGGAATTATGTTCTAAAAGTCACAGGGAAGTTACTTAATTTACATAAGAATGACCACACATGTGGTCATCACAACGACCATGGTCACTGAAGACCCCATGGTCATGGCACCCAGAACGGTCATGGCCAATGCCTTCCACCTCACCCATGGTCAGCAACACGGTCGGGGCAATTTATGCATGAATATCCCAAAAATAAGTAGTGAATTGGTCCAATTTACATGTGAATGATGATGGTCATGGCCATCATCATGACTGTGGCCCTCGAAGGACACCTCACCCGTGGTTCTCACCACACTCATGGCGAGATGAAGAGAAAATGACCTCAGAGCAAACTCTCCCATGGATTCCTCCTCCAACACGGTTGTGGAATCCCACACGGTCGTGGTATCCTATACCAAGCACCACCGTGGCACCCCACCATGACTGTGTCAACCATACAGACTCACCACTTCAACTCCACCTTCCACTTCACTCATTCCATTGCCCATGATCATGCCATACAACCCCCACCACGACCATGGCATCTCACCACGGATGTGGTGATCACCTAAACCCACCCATTTTCACCACTGATTTCCGCACTTTGCCCCTATTTACCCTAGTGCCTCACCACCACATACATATACATAGGTGGTGGCCACAACACTAGTTTATCTTCCATTACTCCCTTCCACCTACTCTAGAGAATTTATTGTCTCCTTCCCTGCATTCAATCCATTCACCCACTATTTCCGCCTCATTTCCACCATAGATACCTAGTTTTCTAGGTATTCTATCATAATTCTCTTCATTTCCATGCCCTTCACTCACCTTGGATGAGGGAGGTCGTTCTACATCAGCTATGACGTGAAGAAGAAAAATCAACTTTGAGCTCCATGGAGTCCTATCCCCTTCTTCTCACTTCTTTTATCTTTTCTTTGAACATGTCTAGCTAAGCCCCTAGTGGTGGGCGGTTTGGGGTTAAAATGTGACTTTGATACCATGTTGGGGGAAAATAACTTTTACTGAACTTAATTTCATTCTCTGATGATTTTCTCTTACTTCTATTGCATTTCCCATTATCTTGCATGTGGTTTGTGCTTTTAAACATAAATGGCTTATTTTGTGATGCTTGATGACACTTGGCTTCTAGGGGAAATTGGAATGTATGTGGCAATCTTAGGAGTGGCTCCTAGGTCCAATTAGTGGATCCCTTGGTAGCCCCCTTTGTTCCTACATACATCTCCCTTCATTACAAGTGAGAGTGAGATCTAAGTAGCTAGTGTAAGTGTGATTAGTGTAATTGCCAAGAGTTTCGTAAAGGTTAGATGGCATGTAACATGAGGTGAAATATCCTCATCTCTACTACCATTCCTACCCTTGGATCTCAATTACCCTAATATTGTTTACCCTAGAAACCTAGACTTGCAATGTCCTATTAGAATTACACCTATCCCTAGTTCTCCATCTTGTAGTATAGGGTATATTCTAATAGCACTTGCCATGTTGTTTGGTTTGGTAATATTGATTGAAATGTTAGATTTGCATGATATGTTGACCTTCCCCCAACTAATATCAAAGTGCATTCCCAAATGTCCCACCTATCCATCATATTGCTCAAAATCCACATTGCCTTCTTAGCTTGTTAATACTAGTGTAGTCAATTGCCTTTGTTAATTTTTATCTAATTGCCTAGTTCTAGATAGTTAGTTTTTGCTTTAGTAGTTATGGCTCCTTTGAGATTGCATGTGTTAATTTGGATAATTAGTGATAAATTTGACTCTTGCTTGTCTAATTTCTTAGCTTGCTAGTGTAGTATAACTCATTGCTCTCGCTTAATTGCTTGTCTTGCTCTGTTTGATAGCCTTAACTTGCTTAGAGTAATCTAGAGTGTTTGTTAATTTAGTTTCTTTCTTGTTCTATCATGCTTGAAATCATAGTGTAATCAAACAAAATCCAACTTTAACCCTCAAACCCTAATCTCCACTTTAGGAACATGGCTACCAAAAACCTAGCTCCAGCTCCCCCTCTCTTCCTAAGGATTGACCCTATTCTTACCACTAGCCTATACTACAACATGACCATGTGCGCTTTTGGGTATGTGTGATTAGTTGAGCCTATGTGTTGGACTAGGTCCATATACAAATTTTGAGAGATCCATGTGTTTTTCCTTAGGGTTGCATCTAGCCACCTTTAGTTAGATAGTGTGTTGCCTTGAGAATAATCACACGAAGCTTTCTAGCATCGTTGGTGGGGATAGAGGAGCTCGACCTAGCTAGTTTGTGCAACTTAGCCTTTCCTATTGCCCTCACCATTGATATTCTTTATTCTCACTACTACAGAAATGGCTTATAACGTCACTTTTAAAGGTGTCGGTTGTATAAACACACTGACGCCTACAACATTTAGTGTCGGTTCAATAAAAAAAACCGACATCTACCTATGAAGGGTGACCAGACATGGGTATCGCTTTTATTCAGTTTCAGTTCCTTAATAAGAAACCGACGCATAAAATTAACCACCAAATCCAAAATTTCCAGTGAAAAAAATTACCTCCAAAATTTAACATACAACGTCGGTTGTTAAAAAAGAAACCGACGACTAAAGGTTTTTCGTGAGATAGAAATTTGACCAATTTTTATCGTCATTTGTCTTATAGTAACTGACACCATTGTGTTTTCGCGCACTTGACCATGAAAATTTTCACATCCCTTTAGCGTCGGTGTTTATACGGAAACCGACGACTATGGTCTTAATTTGAGAACATTTATTTTTGTCAGCATATAAAAATAGACGTCAATTTTTCTAGTTGGAACAGATGACTATAAGTGAACAATAGTGTCAGTTTTTTGTTTGTAACCGACACCTATAGTTTTTAGGGTCAATGTTTTTTATTAACCGACACCCATTGTTAACTTAACAACACTCGCGCAATCCAGGCTCTTCCCCCTTTCTCTGTTTCATAGATCTCGCATGATTGAGGGTTTGGTCTGGCGATTTCTATCTGTTGTTGCTCCTCTGCCTCCACCTCCTCTGCCGTTTGCTCTAGTCGTCTTCGCCCACTCGCCGCTCGCCATGCGCCGCCGCAACTCGTCATCGTCATCGCCCACTCTCCGTTGCTATCGCCCACTCTCTGTCACTGGCGCCACTGTGTGCGTTTGGTCTGGTTCTTCGTCCGCTGTTGTCCAGGCCAGCCGCGGCTCATCTAGCCCTACTCTCCAGGTCTGACCACATCTCCTCTCCAGGTCCGACCACAACTCTGCTCCCTACTCTCTAGGCTGGCGCCGCCACGTACGAAGGTACCCTGTTCCTGCTATTCTTCCTCCGCCCTCAAGAAGGTACCCTACTCCTACTCAACCACCATTGGCTGGTCAGATTCACACATTAATATTGCCAATAATATAAGAAATGAATGCTAGCTCCAATTATAGACATATTAAATATGGTTTTGATCAGAAAAATGCATAGATTGTGAATAAAATATACTTAAAGCTCTATTATTCTTCTTGTTACAAAGGTATAGTTAGTACACGAATATTAGATGATATTCAAGAAAACCCTAGTTTGATGAGCATGTTGTTAATCATGTTAATTATGATTCTTTTATATATTATGATGTCATTATATAATTATGGGATCCCAACATATTAAATTGAATTAGAATGATTTCAATGAATTATAGGGTTTAAATGTTGATAAACATGTACATGCGGAAATTGGGTTATTAAACCAATGGTTATAACATAGTATGATCTTAATCTGATCTGGATGTTCATAATAACATAGTATGTTAAATATGATGATTAGGGCTACATATAATGTCTAGTAAAGATTCCTAGACCTTTTATTTGAAACTATTGATTTCTTTATTTATTATTTAATAATTCTCTATAGATTAGGATTAACCATGTTGCCTGTATTTTATAGACATTTATTATATATAAGAATGACAACACATGTATTTGTTGGCCTAGAAACCCATCCAAGATTTACTCATTAGGAGTAAATCTTGGATAGTCCCCGGTTTGGAGATGTTCTTGAACACCTAATCTCACTTAGGATGTACGTGTATAATGTGTATTGGGTTTTCAAGAAAATTTCGGTAGCATTTCCCTATTTATTCTCTAAGTACATATGTACTTTGAGAATAGTAGGGAAATGCTGCCAAAATTTACTTGAAAACCCAATACATATTATACACTTACTAGTGAGATTAGGTGTTCAAGAATGGGATAGGTGGTATACATTTATTATATATAAGAATGACAACACATGTATTTGTTGGCCTAAAGTTTTAACCATGCATAAACTCTAATCTGTTAACCCTAGACCCTAATCTTGTTGTAATATATACTTGTTTTCTCTTTGAGCATAGAATGGATAGATCTTGGATGTCCATTCACAATCGCTGCACCCCAGAGTTTATTTCTGGTCTTAACCAATTTATTAGATTTGCCAAGGAACATAAGAAACAACCTGGAGATAGGTTCTACTGTCCATGTAGGCATTGCGGTAACAACTTGAAAGTCATCACTGGTGACAAAATCAAAAGTCATGTCATGTGCAAGGGGATTGTACAATGCTATACAGAATGTGAACTTTTTACAATGTGAACATTTTACAAGGCATGTTTATATTTTTTATATGTTTTATTTTTTTGAATGTGAACATTACAATGTGAGTTACTTTACAATGTGAATGTGAACTTTACAATGTGAATTTTACAATGTGAATTACCTTACAATGTGAATGTGAACTTTACAATGTGAACTTTACCATGTGAATTACTTTACAATGTGAATGTGAACTTTCAGATGGCTGAGCATTCTCCTGATGACTGTGTTGATGATTACTGTGAGGGTGAGGACATCAATGTGCCGCCTCACCATGTAAGTTTTAAAAATATATCATATATTTATATCTATATGTCCATTTATAGTTATATCATGTAAGTGTGTTTATTTTGTCAAATTTTGGGTTGATGATGCACATGTGCCCTCTGAAGCACTTGAAGCACTTGATGAGAAGTACCAAAAAGTTGACAAGAGAAGGGGCATCACTATGATGAAGAAGTTAATAGCGCTAAGGGGTAATGGACCCAAACTTGTTGTGGATTTTGATAATGCAGGAAATGCAATTGGAGTGAATTGCAATTCGTTTGTTTCATATCTTGGGTATGTTACTCATAGCCATTGTGGTTGTAAGATAGATTCTTGGCATAAAGTTCCTAAGGGGAAGAAAGACTTAATATGGGAGGATTTATGCTTGAGTTATTATTATTTTGCAATTCTATTTTGTAGATTACTAATTTTTTGGATACTAGTTAATAGCAATTCTATTTTGTAGAGTATATTTGCATTGGATGTAAAGCCACATCATAAATTCATGATGCAACACTATGCGGAGTCCTAAGGAACTATAGGAAAAATCTCACCTGATAATACATAAAAGAAGGTGACAAGAGGAAGAAGACAACCAATGAATAGTGGAACTTCCTGGACCCAAAAGAATGGGACGTGGCAACAGGTGATATGGCATCAGTTATCAATAATAAACTGACACCGATGGTTTCCAAGATGGTGCCCTTTCTGTAGCATGAAGGTTTATGGCGTCGGTTTCCATAGTAATAACCGACACCAATATCCCCCTCCTGGCACATTTTCGGTGGCGCGTGAAGGTTTCTGGCATTGGTTTGGAAACCGACGTCTAACAGTTTGCCTTTTAGCGGAACCCACATAGGTGTCGCATTGAAGCTGACACTAAAGGACTTAAATAACCGACACTAAAGGTGGGTTATGTACTAGTGTCTTTGTTTACTTTTGCATATTGTCATTTTAACTTGGTTTTTTTATTGCTTGTTTGTGTATTGTGCATGTGACAGATGTGCATGCGTAGTACACATTCTACTTGTACCAACTTGGTATTATACGACCCCGAGATAGGTAGAAGGAGGCACCAGACTACCGCAAACAACCATGAGAAACCAATATGGGTGACCATGAACCTGAAATACTTCATGGAGATGCCCAACCACAATCCAACCACCCTCTTCATGAATACTACACACTGGGAAACTACCACTCCCCCTTTTCCACCCTTGTTAACCAAATGTTGGGACAACAATTCTCCATTGCACCTGGACTTCTTGGACTACTCCCTACTTACTATAGGATAGATAATGAGACACCTTCCTTGAAACTTGTTCCACTTTCCGCACACCCCCTACCACCATTAAGTCCATTAAGAGAACATGTTTCCCCTTCTCTCTAAAAGAAAAAGCCAAGGATTGGTACATGGCGAAGCCTGAGTTGTTGACGTGGAATGCGGTGAAGAACGAGTTCCTCAAGAATTTCTACCCGATCTCAAGTTGACTCCGATGCAGATATGCATTACTTCCTTCACACAAAAAGAGTATGAACCATTTCACAAAGCTTGGTAATGATTTCATAAGTTCCTTCATGACTGCCCACATCATGAAGTACCTCTATGAGGGTTCACCAGGCTAGTTGAGTTGAGCCAAAACAATGCTAATATTCATGTGGAGGAACCTTCATGGAAAATCCAAAGTAGGAGTCTTAGCCCTTATTCGAGCATCTTGTTGTGAATTCTCACCACCAAGCTTCAAGTAAAGGGGGGTACTGTGACTGGAACTACATTCCTCCACCTCCTCCTGTAGTTCCAGCCCAGACTGCAACCAACCCCGACATGATAGAAATGATGGAGGATATGATGAAAATGATGAAGAACTAAGTTGGTGGTTCTTCTAATCAATCCACTATGGAAGTTGAAGTTGAGGAAGAGGAAGTGCATGCTTTTCATGCCTTTGGCAACTGAAACAACCATATCCTGATGTACAACTCCTATACTCCCGAGTGGAGGAATCATCCAAAGTTCTCTTGGAAACAATAGAATGAGGAGGGGCAAGGGTAGCCAAGGAACCACCCTAGGTCCAAGTACAACTCCAAGTTTGAGGAGGTTGTTTCAGGAAGGATAAGAAACCTCATTGAAGTGAAGAAAGAGGTGTCATATCAAGGACAATACATTAGGCTCCTTGAACAAAGGCTTGATCAAATATCACTTTCACTTGCCTGCCATGAAGAGGGGAGCTTCCGTCTCAACTCATGGCTAATCCAAACAATGATGGCGGTTCAGTGAGCACTACTCAAGGTTCTTATATCTCACCACAAGGCCAAGTACCATCACTTCACTAATACCAAGGCCCACCACATCCATATGCTTCTCCACCTCAACAACCCCCTTACAACTATCAATATTCCCACCTCCATCCCATGCCTATCAACAACCACCTCCACAACAACCTCTTCAACAACCAACTTGCATACTCTAATATCCTAACCCACCTTACCAAAGACCACCACCACCTTCATCTTCACAAGCTCCTCCTTATTCCCATGAACAAGTGAATATGGTGTCAATCATATGGGAGAAAAAGCCTTCTCAAGAGCTTGAAAAGGGAGAAGATAAAATGATCAAGGTTGGTGATGCTAATCCAATGCCAGAAGAATTTGGTGGATATTTTAAGAGCACCAAAGAGTTTGTCTCTCCCTTGTTGCTTGAAAATCCCATGTGCATCCAAGATATTGCTGGCCACTTTAGTGATGAAGAAACACCCTCAAGTGCCCCACTGTTGATAGAGAATATGATATCTTGCATCTTGCCCCCATTTGAGTCCATGAGATCAACTGTCCCACCCTTTCTTGGGAGTTACAAATGTGCTAGAGGTTTAGTTCTTCCATCTTTTTGTGAAAAGAGAATGTGTGCTTCCACACATGCCACAGAAATGGTAGCACTTGATGCAACACGTTGTTGGGAGTCAATGCCTCCCATGAGATGAAAATCACCATAATACCTCCTCAAGGCACACAAATTTCTGTAGAAAAGTTTGACGAAAGTGGTGAGAAATTCTATGATTCTTCAGAAGACCCCACTCCCTAAGAGAAGCATAGTTGTGTCATGAACCTCTTCGGGAACTTAAATCATGGAATAGCAGGCATCAAAACATTCCTTTCATTGGTAAATGATGTTTGAACAGGGAGGAGGAGATTGGTGTATTGCCACCCTAAGAAATCATTGCCACATGATCTATGAACTTCATCTTGGACTTTGGCTTATCGGAGAAAAGGGTTGATCTGGGGACTCCCCTCGTCAAATGTTACATCAAAGAACAACTGATTGAGCATTCTCTCCTAGATCTAGGCACAAGAACAAGCATTATGTTGTTGTGCATGTACTTACGGCTCAGCCTAAAAAAAATGGAACCGGTGGATTGTGACAATATTCTAGATGATGGAACTAGGAGGAAATCTTTGGGCATATTACACAATGAGATAGTAGCATTGGATCCAAGGATAAACATTACATACTGAGATGACTTTCTAATTATGGATTTTGGCCCTACTGATGGAAAGGGATAACTCATATTGCAGAGAACCTTCTTGTCCAACCAGAGTGCGGAGATTAATGTGTGTGTAGACACCTTGACGGCCACACATAGGAGGAGAAAGTTTGACTTCTTTATATTCACTAAGGAAGAAAGATACCAACATGTTGTAGAATATTTTGGCAACAATCTAGACTTCTATGATCCTCTAGAACAATGGCAATCAAGGCCTTAATTTTGATCAATGTACGCTCCATGGGATGAAGCCCATGTCATTAGAACTCTAGAAAGGATCATTGTGGAAGAGGAAGGAGACATATGGGGTGTAAGAACTTAGTGAATAAAGAAAAAAGCCTAGTTGAAGGCTATAAATTTAGCACTATTGGGAGGAAACCCACGTGATTTTGAGATTCTCGAACCTTGTGGTTTTTTCATGCTTTTGATTTCACACGATTCCAAGAATACACACATGCACACTAGTGCTTGATAGATTTTGTTTAAATTTTGATGAGATGTAGGTAATAGGTTTAAGAGAGAGAAAGAGAGGGCAAGGCATGTTTTGTGAAGTTGAAATGTGACAAAGAACCAATATTAATGCAAAGATATCAAAATTTGTGAAATTGGATTGACAAAGTATTGAATGAAGAATCACCACGGTCGTGCTACATCAAAATGGTCGTGGTGATTTGATTGCAAAATCTCAAGGAAGTTACAGCAACATGGTCAATTTTGTGAAGGAATGGCCATGAAAGTGGAGCTCAACACAGCCATGGCCCATGCAGGATAACACGACTGTGGCCACATAAGCAAGACGGTCGTGGAGACCAACATGACCATGGTGATTGATGTGTAAAAATTTGAAGAAGTTATAGGGATGGAGATGATTTTGTACATGAATGGACATGGTTGTGGTGATTACTACGGCTGAGGCGAGAGGAGCACACAATGACCATGGTGCCTACCATGATCGTAGTGAGGGTCAATCTACAACCGCCTCCACCACCCACCACAACCATGGCACTCACCACGACCATGTTGCCAAACCCCCACCTCGGCTATGGCAGGACCTAACCCCACCTATTTTTCACTTAAACTCCAAGAAACTCCACGAACCCCTCTATGGAATCCAACTCACAGAGCAAGATTAACTAATTAATTAAATGCAGAAGTGTATCAATAGAAGTGGAATTACTGAAAATCACTAAAAATTAAAACCATTTATCAAGAGATCCATTCACAGGAAACTCTTTCATACAGAACCAAAGTAAATCATTATGTAATGGTTTACTAGTACATCTATTGTATTGTTTCATCTTGAAACATACAACATTAACTACTTTGTTAAATTGTACATAAGTAGTATAAAAATCTAGAGGCATCAAGCCAAAATCTCAGATTAGATTATCGAAAGCACTAACTCCTAGGACCTGAGAGTACAAAGACGACTCATAGGACTAACTTTACAAGACCAGACAGCCAATGTCTCCACCTGATGGATCACTGGTATCCTTATGGCTGTTGCTGCTGCTCTTCCCCGATAGAAGAGTTTCTGCCTTGTCATCTATGTTTACCTAAAAATGTTGGATCCCACGGGGGTGAGACAATTATAAAAATTGCCCCAGTGGGAGATATAACTCTCCGCCAAAACATTATCATTGTAGTTTAAAAGAAATAAACTGAGCAGTGGGATAATATAAAATAGAAGAAGATAACTCAACATCTATGCAGATTAGAGCAACATTCTTATGCAAGTATTTCAATTATAACTTGATAAAGCAGCATGCCTCTTATTCATTATGAATTAAAAGAACATAAGTACATTTATGTATCAAGGACAGGCTAAGCAGTATAACATCAACCAGTGGTTCTCGTATTTCAATCTTATGCAAATATGCTACACGGCTGATTATATTTTTCAAACATATTTAAGCTCTGAGGAGATGAGGTATACCGCTCATACTCCAACCGACCATTTCTAGAATCGAAATCGGTACCATAAATAGGTCAATGGAAGAGCCAGATTCCTATGACCTCCCACATCTCGGTCCGCACGGGAGCACAAGCAGGACTATGTCGACTACTCAAAATAGCTTTCTAGGGTATACTGGAACTTCGCTATAGAGTTACAACATCAACTGCACTCTCAACGGCAATCGAGAGATTTAATGTTTATCTCCATCGACCCGACACAAAATACCATTGGGAGATTAATGATACATCCATCCCAACCATCAGGAGATTTATGATACATCTATCCCGACACATGAAGGATTGAGAGGTTTGATGTTTACCTTCCCTCAATCTCTTCACAAGGACGTAAGGATATTTTCTCCCATTTACCCCCACATATTCAGAATTTTCAAACTCTAGGAATTCTATAGGAAAACCTGTTTCACCGTTATCAACTTCTGACGATGATGGATATATGGTCAGAGCACTTCATGAATAGATTTCACTTGATTAATTAAGTACATTTTCATATTCTTTTAGCATCAGGCAAGTTCTCAAACATAACCTATGATGACAACTTTATAAGGAAACATGTACTAATTTCATCAACTATTTAATAGTCATTAATAGATATTGGAGACTCAGTCCCTCATTTCAATACTGGGAATTCTCATCCCTTCACAATCTCATCACCATAATCATATGGCTCTGGGTATATAAACCCTTGACTCGTCATTGAGCATTGTTACCACTTTTCCAGGTAACTATCACCGTCATGTCATCTGACCAAGGTAACATGATACTTTCTGTCACAAGCATCACTCATGGTACTTGAGGCCCATTAACTCTCTTGTTACCTCTTACCCGGAAGCAAGGTATATTATGGCACACAAGGCCCAAACACAATAGTGAATTAAATATCATAGCTCATAACTGGCCATGATCATTATTTCAACATACATGCATGGTTAGCACAGATGATAACAGTGATATCAATTGCATATCAGAACCATGTAGAATAATTATGAATTCACTATTCAAGGGTAACACCACTATTCCTATACTAGGGTTAGGGTTTCCCATTTCATGTCGTTTGGGAATATTCATCCCATAACCCACATCAGAGTTATGATTTATCACCATATTGCCCAATATTAGGGTTCATGAAGCATTACATATTACCCTGGATTTGAGCTTCACATCACATCAAACATCAGGGTTTCTCATGAAACCATTCTTAGTTAGGGTTTCACATAATTTCCACCCTAGAATAGGGTCTACATTCAATAAACCACAATTAGGGTTTACTATTCATCCCAATTAGGGTTTCATGTTCCATTACCCATAATTAGGGTTTACTATTCATCCCAATTAGGGTTTCATGTTTCATTACCCATAATTAGGGTTTACTATGCATCCCAATTAGGGTTTCATGTTTCATTACCCATAATTAGGGTTACTGATATTTTCACCCTGGATTAGGATTATATCCTTACCCTGGATTAGGGTTTCAATTAGAATTGCCCTGAATTAGGGTTAAGGTTCAACAACATTGTCAATTAGAGTTTATACCCATGATTAGGGTTTCATGATCTCTTTACATAAGGATCATACCCTTAATAACCACATGAATCCTACTCATGTATGAATTTCCATTCTATTATCTTCTCAACATGATTAGGTTATATCAACCCTTCAATTAAGTACATACAACTATGATTGACATAATGTATCCAGTCATTGTTCTTATAAGCAATTAGGGTTTATCCCTTAATTGGCACTAATCACTTAGGTACTATTAGGGTTTCATCCTTTGTACCTTCATTGATTACTATTACTAACAATTTTTTGGATCATTGGAACAATCATCACCATCAATTTCCAAATGATTGAATCACCATGAACTCCATTCAGTTTTGAAGTTTCATCACCAAACGGTTTTTAAACCGTTTGCCTCCAAAGAGTTTTGAAACTGTTTGATCCCAAATAGTTTTTTTGAAACCGTTTGGCCCCAAACGGTTTCAAGACCGTTTGGTCTCAAACGGTCTCAAGACCGTTTGGGCCAAATCAGTCCCAAAACCTCAAGGGCTCTTAGGCACATTCATCAATCCAATCAAATGTAATTGCATCATTGAATTGACTATTGATTATACAATTGAAGGATTCATCAATCAACAATATTTGATCATTATCCAATTGTCAAGGATCAACCACTAACCCTCCAAATAGTTTTGAAACCGTTTGGTCCCAAATGGTTTCAAGACCATTTGGGCTCAAAAGGTCTCAAGACCGTTTGACCCAATTTGTCTTGAAATCGTTAGGACCATTCAAGGATTCTTCAATCAACTTGATTAGGGTTTCCAATTGAAGGAATGTACACACATTGAATCAATCAATTGGATCTATTGGATCATATGTAAGTAGGTTCAGACCTCAAACGGTCAACTAAAACAAATGGTCAACATAACCAAATCATTTGGAGTACAAGTCACCAAACGGTTTGCAAACCGTTTGGTCTCAAACGGTTTGGTGAAATCGTTTGGACCAAAGGTCCAAGACCGTTTGTCCTTGTTCTTAATTGAGGTGTTTTCTTGTGAACAGGTTATCATCTTCAACATTTAAACTCATGAAAAATGCTTCCTTTTCCATGGAAATTGCATCAACTAATCCAGGCTATTGCAATAAGAACAATTGAATCGATTGACTTGAGAAATTGAATTCAATAACAATGATTAAGGGTTCAAGTTATATAACCCGCCTTTAATTGAGCTTCAAATCTTGGAGATTCACATCAACAATGGTGGAAGGAGCTTTCTCTAACCACAAGGATCGTTCCTCAAGCTTTTGACTGAAAAGGATTGGTTAGAAGTGAAGATGGGATCGAGATATGAAGGAATTATGCAATGTTTTATGATTTCCACCATGAAATCAAGAAGAACGAAGGCCAAGGACTTACCACAGGTTGATGGGATCGTCTTCTTGCTGTTCCTAGCTCCTATGGTAGTTTTTGCAAGCAAGGAGAAGAAAAGGATCCAAAAATTCCTTGGTTTGAGTGGTAAAGGCTCTTTTATAAGAAATTCAATGAGAGAGAAAATGTTTTATAAAAATCTTTTAATTACAAAATTGTTGCCACCACTTCCCCCATTGGTTTATTAAATGAAAAGGCAACTCTATCCCCACTGATCTCCCTTCCATTATCCATGAATTAAGGGAAAAGAAATTAAGCACCTTAACCCTTATAATAGTAATATCCATATTTGAGTGGAAATTCTTTTTCTTATAATGAGGTGAGTGGAGTTTTCACCTCCTTGGGGTATTTCGTGGTCCTTGCAAATCTCAAGGACGTACACACACATATGAATCCAACCATCTTAATTTTGGTTGAAGGCCCTTAAATTATTTTATTAATCTTTTTTATTAAATTGAACTAATGTTTCCATTATGCTTAAATTTTGATTATTTTAATATCAAGATTATTTCTCCTTCAAAGAGACACAAATGAGATGCCCCTCTCATTTTATTTACTCCACATGATGCCAAGAAACATTAAGGACCTTATTGAAGTGTTAATGTGCATATTGCACCCTAGGTTTTGGGTAAATTGCACATTACACCAAAACTAGGTTTTTAGGCACAAACATTGCTTTATCAGCTCTTTCTTGATATTCAGGCTATCACAAGCCATACCTCTGCATCATATTTACTCTCATGATGCTTCAACACATGAGGAACATATTATCATGCACAAATTGCAAATAAACCCCTCAACTTGGGTAATTTTCACTTTAGTCTGAAATAGGTAAAACATTGATTTCAACAATATTCAAAAAGGACTAAAATTGCAATATAATTTCCTCTTGAGCCTTAATTACTTTTCAAAAGATAAGAGCAAGCATATAATCACTTTTATTAAACAAAACACCTAGGGTTAAAACATAACTCAGGTCAGGGATGTTACAAGTTATCCACCCCTTATAATGATTTCGTCCTTGAAATCATCAACAAAACATTAAGAGAAAAGAGTAGGGAATTTCCTCCTCATCTCTTCCTCTAATTCCCATGTAGCTTCCTCAATGCCATAGTGATTCCAGAGGACTTTTACAAGACTAATGCCTTTCTTTTTCAACTTCTTGATTCTTCTGTCAAGAATCAACACAGGTTCTTCAACATAAGATATGTCATCATTTAGTTCTACTTCTACAGGTTGCAGAAATAACTCAGTGTCAGGATGACACTTCCTTAGCATAGAGATGTGAAACACTGGGTGCAATCTATGCAACTCAGGTGGTAACTCCAGCTTATAGGCTACTTTCCCATCCATTCAATGATCAGATAAGACCCCATAAATCTAGGAGTTAACTTCCCTTTCTTTCCAAATCTCAGGATACCCTTCCAAGGTGAAACCTTGAGGTACACCCTGTCTCCCATTTGGAATTCTAAGGGTCTATGACGCTTGTCAGCATTGGATTTCTGTCTATCTTGGGAAACTTTCAACTATTGTTGTATGACTTTAATCTTTTCAGTTGTTTGTTGAACCAGCTCAGGACCCAAAAGCTGATACTCTCCTGTTTCATACCAACATAAGGGAGATCTACAATGTGTACCATATAAAGCCTCATATGGTGCCATATTAATACTGTGATGATAGCTATTATTATAAGCAAATTCTATAAAGCTCAGATGTAGATCCCAACTTCCTACAAATTGAAGGACACATTCCCTAAGCAAGTCTTCCAAAGTTTGTATAGTCCTCTCAGATTGTTGATCTGTATGAGGATGAAAGGATGTACTAAACCTTAAATGCGTACCCAAAGCTTTATGTAGTCATTCCCAAAAATGACTCATAAACTGGGGACCTCTATCAAAAACAATTGTAGTCAGAACCCCGTGCAAACACACTATCTCATCTATATAGATCTGTGCAAGCTTCTCAACAGTGTAGGTTGTTTTGATAGGAATGAAATGTGTTGTCTTAGTCAACGTATCAACTATCACCCAAATGGAATCATGACTTTTGGCTGTTCTAGGAAAACCAACCACAAAGTCCATGGTTACATGATCCCATTTCTACTACGGTATAGGTAGAGGTTCATTATTCCTGCGGGCTTCTGATGTTCACCTTTAACCTGCTGACACACCGGACACCGCATAACAAACTCAACTACATCTTTCATTAATCCAGGCCACTAATATATATCTTTCAAGTTATGATACATATTGGTGCTCCCTAGATGCATAGCATACATCGAAGAATGAGCTTCTTCCAAGACTAACTTTCTTAAGTTATCAACATCAGGTACTACCATTCTATCATGGTAACAGACTACATGATCATCTGAATCATGGAAGCCATCTCATTTCTCACTACCATACTCTGACCTGATCTGCTAAATCACATTATCATCTTGTTGTACATCTTTAATCTATTCCCTCAGAGTAGGTTTTATGTGCATCTCAGCTAACAACCCATATAAGAGTGATATCTTAAGTTGTATATTGTCTTGCCTCAAGGACATGAACATAAATCTCTTAGAGCACACTAAGGAGTTTAGCTATGCTTTATCTAAAGCTGGTGTTTCTGATTTTCTACTTAGTGCATCAACAACCACATTTGCCTTCCCTGGATGATAATCAATTGTACAATCGTAGTCCTTGATTAATTCCATCCAGGGGTGTTGCCTCATGTTTAGCTCATGCTGAGAAAAGATATACCTTAGGTTCTTATGGTCTGTGAAAATCTAGAATGTTTCTCCATAGAGAAAATGTCTCCAGATCTTCAAGGCATGGACCACAACAACAAGTTCTAGATCATGTGTAGGATAATTCTCCTCATGTTTCTTAAGCTGTTGAGAAGCAAAAGAAATCACTTGCTTATCCTGCATCAACACACATCCTAAGACATTCATAGATGCATCACAAAAAACTATATACCCCTTTCCTTACTCAGGTAACACCAGCACAGGTGCACTAGTTAAACTTTCCTTCAACAACTGGAAAGATTATTGACACTTGTCATTCCAGACAAAAGGAATCTCCTTCCTGGTCAACTTAGTCAGGGGTAAAGCTATAGAACTGAAGTTCTTAATGAACCTCCTATAATAGCCTGCCAGTCCTAAGAAACTTCTTATCTCTGTCGGTGTCTTCGGATGTTCCCATTGCAGGACAGATTCTACTTTCTTAGGATCAACAGGAATACCTGAAGCAGATATTACGTGTCCAAGAAAAGAAACTTCTGATAACCAGAACTCACATTTGCTAAACTTAGTATAAAACTTATGCTTTCTTAGCAAGGTCAAAGCTTGGCGAAGATGCTATCATGTTGTTGAGCATCTCTACTATATATCAGAATGTCATCTATAAAGACGACAACACATAGATCAAGAAAAGGTCAAAAGATTCTATTCATGAGTTCCAGAAATGCAACTGGTGCATTAGTTAGTCCAAAAGACATAACTGTGAACTCATAGTGACTGTACCTTGTCCCAAAGGCAGACTTGGGTATGTCACTCTCCTTGATACGCACCTGATGGTATCCCAACCTCATATCTATTTTAGAAAAGATAGTTGCACCACGCAACTGATCAAGCAAGTCATCAATCCTTGGCAGAGGATACTTTTTCTTTATAGTTACTTTATTTAACTATCGGTAATCAATGCATAACCACACCGATCCATCCTTCTTCTTAACAAAGAGGATCAGAGCACCCCAGGGTGAAGTGCTCGGTCGGATGAAACCCTTCTCAAGCAACTCCTGAAGTTGTTTCTTGAGCTCTGCCATTTCAGTAGGTGCCATTCTAAACGGTGTTTGTGCTATTGGTTGTGTTCTCGAGATTAGATTAATCTCAAAATCAATCTCTCAGGGTGGTGGAACACCCGGAAGTTGTTTCGGAAATACATCTTCAAATTTCCTGACTATTGCAACTTCAGAAAGATGAGGACTCTCCATTGTGGTATCAACCAGATGGGATAAGAATGTGAAGCATCCTTGTCTCATCAACTTCTCATCTACCATAGCTAACACAAGACATGTTGGAATAATCTTTCTATCTCCTTGAAATATCCATTTGTCACCATTATCTGTGAACACAACCTACTTGGAACTACAATCCAAGACAACTTTATACTTTTCTAAGGTGTCCATCCCAAGGATTATATCAAACCCATGAGTCTCAAGTGGTATAAGATCCACTTGAATGTGATGATCAAAAAAGAAAAGATTGCAGGAAGAACACACTTCCCGCAATACTACAAATCCCATCAAAGGAGTTTCTAACTTCAAACTCTCTGCCCTATGACCAACTGTCATATTGCAGTCAAGAATCACTTCTTGATTTATAAAAGAGTGTGTAGCACCCAGATCAATTAACATAGATACGGAGCAGGATAAAGACATATCAGAACAAAATAGTTCCATCTGACATGTCACAACCCGAGGGTTTACTACTGCTTCCGGCTGATTCATGGCATAGAATCTAGCCGTTGGTTTCTGTTGACCCTGTGCTTGATTATTAGATGTAGATGAACTGGCTTGGGATGCTTGTCCACGTCCTCTAGCACCACTGCCAGGTTGTTGCCTCTGAGAGCCTTGCTGACTCTGCCTCGATTTCTGGGTCACAATCCTGACTTTCTCAGGACAATCCCTCACCACATGGCCTTCTCTCCCACATCTATAATGGGTTATATTTCTCCTCGGTGGTCTGGGTGGACCTGTTACTGACATTGAGGCTGAGCTGTGAGCCCCCTCTGTGGTAAACTACGGTCTTTACCCTTACCTGACGTCCACTACGTCAGGGTATTGAACCTTGGTGGTGGTGTAGGCACAGAATACCTTGGTTTCTTGAAACTCCCAGAACTTTGTCCTTGAAACTGTGGGTACTCTTTCTTTCCCTTGGTCTGTCTCTACTCAATTACATACCTCTCTATATGTCTTACTGACTCCACGAAAGTGGAAAATCTCTCCCGATTCTCTAGAGAAGACACCGGAGTGGTCAATTCAGAGTTCAATCCCTTCTTGAAATGTTGAATTCTCTCCTCATCAGTTGTTGCCATATGCGGACAAAACTGCAAAAGTTCCATGAACCTGGCTTCATATTCGCTAATGTTCATTGGTCCTTGCTTTATCCTATCAAACTGAGAGATTTTCTCATCTAGATACGTCTTGGGAAAGTATCTAGCTATGAATTCACGCTGGAAATCATCCCATCCGATTACAACACCAGGTCTTTTCCTTCCTCAATGGTCCACCAATGACCAGCTGTGATGTCCCCAAATTTTCTAAAACGTAATCTAATGTGTGATGTCTAAATTGAAACCCTCAACTCAGAGAGAATCCCAATTTAATCATCCCACACTAGGCTAAGAATAAGAAAATTAAGGGAGTCAGAAGGAAACAATCAGTAGCACATGTACAAGAACAATAATAAAACCATACACACATGTTCACCATTCAACATATAATTACAACATGAATTGTTACAACATTTGATATTACATATTCATCAACAAAATTATACATATACATGTACTACTACACTAAACTAGAGGATCTTAAGACAACAGGTCCACCTGTATATCATCTCGCCACACAACTCTCAACTATCCTGGATCTTCAAGAGCATAACCACAACCTAAACAAAAGATTACATGCGGTACACGTCAGCACAATATTCAAGAATAGTGTACTGAGTATGCCTACGTGTCTTTTATATACCTCTCATCATATCTTGGCAATAAGATAAAACTAATACTTGGAAGTATAAATAAATATAAGAAAAACATATACTTGCACAAAGATGTATATTAACAAAAGAGAACACATGTTTTAAGCTCATTTTCCATTATATGCTTGTGCATCTGCCTACCAATGGGATAGATGCATTCAGGCCTTATGATCTGCTTACCAAAGAGATAGATCATTGTACATGTGATCTGCTTACCAAAGAGATAGATCACTCACTATCACTATGCTTACCAAAGAGATATAGTTCTTTCATATAATGGAACATATATATTATGTTTCAAGTGTTCGTAGCCATAAGTATGTAAAATCAAGCAAGATATCATACAAGAACAAACATTTCATCCAATACCATATGCCAAGTATTCTACTACACATATATCACAAGCATATTGTATAATAAGATAAGTAAGAGGTAATGGCGTACCTTGATCAAGAACAAACCTAAACATCATATCCTCATATCATCTACATCCTTGGTCAACCCTGATTAAGACAAGATTACATAGTATCATCAAGTTCTTATCATCTTTCATATCATCTTAACCCTAGTCGTGTTCATAGGGTTTTACTTATCTCATTAGGATATTCTCATGATTACTTGTATTCTTGTCTTATATTTATCTTAATGATTTCATATTCCATATTATAGTTCATCAATTGGATATACTCATGTGTCACATTATTATGTGAACATATTTAACATTATGTCACTTTCATTAACCATATTAGGGTGACATCACTTGTATTAAGGGAGCTCTTCATATAACATGGATTTCATGTATAAAATTTATCTCATTTTTACATATTAGCTTCCAATTCCAGATATGAGGGTATTTCATAAATTCCATCATTAATTGAGCATGTATGCATTTATTACATTCTATTTAGGGTTATTAGTCTGAGATAGCCATTCTAAGCAAATTACATAATTTCATGCATCAACATCATGATTACTGACCTTATATGAACTAAAAACATGATTTATGATTCACTGGTATTTTCTCATAATTTTAGGCCAACGTTTGATATTTGTTATCTATCAATTAAGCATTTCACAACTAACAAAATATCACAGAGCTCACTGTATCAAAAGCCTGATATTATGCTTCCATGTTGTTCTACACATTTTTTTTGAGAATTTCGGTACCTTACTTGTATTTTTCAGATAGTTGCACTATTTAATATGAATTATATAAGATCTGGGAATTATTGAAGATTTACCTTTTTACGGCCAATTAGGCGTCGCCACATGTTCTGCTTGGGTGCGGCTCCCTCCTCCTCTGCCCAAGCTGAACCAGCTGACTTCTTGTCTTGCACCAGGTTTAGATCTAGGTTTGGGCTTCTGGTTCAGGCGCTTGGTTCTTCGCTTTCTTCGTCTCTGATCTGTGCCTGCGAGCGAGCACCGCCGCAAGCACCTATGAACTACCATCGTCAGGTGTGGGAGTAGTAGCAAGCATCACCTCCTCATCTCGCATCGTTGTTGCTGGCTCTCTATCTCTCTCCGATGAGAATAAGGTCTATGAGCCCTCCTCCTTGCCCTCTCCTGCTCGATCCATCTCCCACGTGATGGCGGAGCCCGACTCTCCTCCTCGTGTGCTTGAGAATGCCACGCCGAGCAGCAGGTCTCCAGTAAGATATCATCTACGATCTCATGTACGACACTTGTGCTCCTCCTCGAAGGCGTCCAACGTGGGATCTGCTCCTAGTTCCACAATGAAACAGGGTCTCGGTCGTCATCTCTAAAGATCTCTACTACTGCAGAACCTCCTCGCTGATTGACGAGGTGTCATCACAAGGTGCAACTGTGGCGGGGCAAGGGGTAATAGGCCTCTAGGTAGTGTTATCCTCAACAAATTTAGGCGCTACCTAGACTCCTCCTTCTCTCGCGATCTCAGAGTCCGGCGTCTGCCTGTCTGCTGTGTGTGTCTTCCTCGACGTTGGCCCGCGTGAGGCAGCCACGGTTGTTCCTGGCGCCATTGTTGGTCCAGACTCCATTGAGGAAACCACTGTCATATGTTCCCCTTGATAACAGCCACTCTCAACGCCTGCTGCTATAAACTGCTCGGTCTTGCAGCTGGGTGGGGTTGGAGCCTTGTCGTTGCAAGAGATGTTGTCGTTGCCTGTGACTTGCGGTGCCAGTTCTCTCTTAGCACTCATCCAGATAACGAGGGGCCTTAGGATCAGTTTTGGGCAAGCGTAACTACTAGTTCAGTTGTTCTTTTGATCCACAATTATGACGTGGGATTGGTTAGGCTCGCATCCTTCCCCTTCCCACCATCTCCAATATGTGGCTTCTCACAACCAAGACTAAAGGAGGCGTGACATGGTATACAGATCAGAAACTAGTTGAGAAACCTTGGTCTTCTATTATAAAAAACATCAATGATATCACCACATTCAAACATATATATATTCTTCTAGCAACCTTCAAACTCTATGAAATTCTAACTATAGCTTTGTCATCATTATAGCTATATCCTACTAAATTTTAGTACTAAGATATCACTTCTTGACTAGTCAAGTAAATACCTCAAAAGGTAAGAACTTAGGGATCTTAATCATAATATCAACCTCACATCAACTCACCTACTTTGTCAAGAGCATGGAATCCTCAATCTAACTCATACTTATGCTTTCACTTAAGTTGTTAGACATTTTAGGATTCCAAAACTCCACCATTACATCCTACACACCTTAAAAGATATTTCATCCTCGAAATTAGGAAAAAGTTCAGTCTTTCACATCATATACATCTTAAAAGAAATTTTGTCCTCAAAATTAAGCCATCCTCTTACTTTAAGGAAAAACCAAAAGGTCTTCATCCATCTATAGGACACCACTCTATGTGTAACATATCCGCAAAGGTTACCTAGAACCATGTATCCAAAGCACTACTAGGAGGTTTCAAGAGCATCAAGGGTGAAACCTCACACCATAGAAGGCTCAACAAGGGTTTAAAAGCTTAGGTTATGTCATTACATATCTAATAGGTTAGGGTTTCATCCTTATCTTAGCCCATGAATTAGGGTTTTGTCATCGTATTACCATGTTCTAAAGGAGTTAACTAAAGTTAACCCATTATCAAGGTGTCATAATTGTTATGTTGTGCTAACTGTCAATCTATATTTTTCATCTTTATTAAGCACTAAGATTAACACCTTATGTAACATGTTTCATTCATATGATCTTATTTCACTGTTCATAATAAGTTATAACATTTACATGTGATTTCATCACAAGATTAGCCAACATTTTCACATTATCATCATTATTCATGTACATGGTTAACCATTTATGCATTTCCATCTATTAAACTATCTCTAGGTTTCCATCTTATCATGTCTATATATCATGTCTCGAGATTAGATCACATCCTTACATATATAAATATCATGGTTGTGCTAAACAAACTTATGTGAGTAGCTTATTAAACATATATAGAAACTTTTATCTAGTCCAATTGAGGTTCTCCTAACCCATATCATGAGGGTAGTGCCATGCTCAATCTCTCTGAGCTCACTCAACTCTATGAGTACCTCATCTGCACCAAAAATATCTTCCCTCTCCGTCTAGGGTTCTCGAGTATACCTCATTGTCATTAGTCGATTGCTTTACTAGCTCTAGCCACATCAGTACAAACCAAAACATGGTATGACATCCTCTTCGGAGGTTTCTACCCATGATACATCTTACCCAAAACTTTATTATATACACCACTAGATTCCTATGTGGGAAACCACTAACCCGGATATGAGGCTTCACAGAAACTAACATAGCTACCTCCTCCAGGGTCTTGGGCTCTCTCCCTCACCCAGATGGTAGGTACTCATATTCATGTTCATATGCACATATAACGAGCCTCTCTCTATCTCTAGGGTATGGTCCTCCCAAGTACATCTAAGGTTCAATAAAACTATATGAATCATACATAAAGAAACTCAACTCAATCACTCAGGAGTAGTCTAGTTTAGGACATATCATATCACATATCTCATATTTCTCACATCATGGATTCTAGGTTCTCTAACCTTCTCCCAGTGGGTCTCGCTCTCTGATGAGCTAACCCCAAAACTGGTCCTAACACTAGAGGTCCTCCTTTGAAAAGAGCTTGAGGACCATGTTGATCCACATCCTTGTCTTAACTTAGCATGTCTTATCTCATAAAATCCTATTTACTTGCAACATCAAAACTTATCTTGCATCCTCAAAACTGAACTTAAGTCCTCAAAGACAAACACAGATCATCATGAACTATCTTATATCATCTATATAAGACTCACATCATATAATCAAAACTTATATCATCTATTCTATCTATCATATATTCCAGCAAGGCTCTAGACATCTAATCTAAAACTACTCTCTCTTCTAGACTGATGTCATTCACTTTCACTTAGGTTAAATGACCACCTCCTACTCGTACTTGTGTGGAGACACATTTTTGTAATACGTATACATATTAAAATATTATATAGTTTTTCTCTGATAAAACAAGCGTCAGAGAAAACTATCGAGGTTTGATCTGTTTGGAATCAAAAACCAAATCCAAAAAATGAGTGTCCCACAGATAGTAGAGAGTCCAGTGTCATGAAAACTAGTGAAAAGGGTGAGAACATGGTGTAGACTAGTGTAGCTACTCTAGACAATGTGCGCAATACGTCTACGGTTTCTCTTCTGTTGATGCACGTCATTTCCAAATAGTGCAATGTCCCATACCACTGCACTAAAAGGAAAGTACGACATCTAAGGACTTGCTATACGACAAGCACTAGTCTAGACCTAGTTCTCAGACATCTAGGTGCTAACCTAGAGGTTAGGTCAGATCTAGTCTCTAAAAGATGACTAATGCAACCCTAAAAGATTATTATGTTCAAGGTTCTTTAGTTTTGAGTTATATAATGAGCACATGCCAGGCTTTGCTATTTTTCATGCTCTGATACCCCCTGTGACATCCTCAGATTTTCTAGAACTTAATCTAATGTGTGACATCCAAATTGAAACCCTCACCTCAGCGAAAATCCCAATTTAAACATCCCACACTAGGCTAAGAAGAAGAAAATTAAGGGGGTCAGAAGGAAACATTCAGTAGCACATGCACATAAACAATAATAAAACCATACACACATGTTCACCATTCAACATATAATTACAACATGAATTGTTACAACATTTGATATTACATATTGAACAACAAACTTATACATATACATGTACTACTACACTAAACTACATGATCTTAAGACAACAAGTCCACCTGTACATCAGCTCGCCACACAACTCTCAACTATCCTGGATCTTCAAGAGCATAACCACAACCTAAACAAAACATTACATGTGGTACACATCAACACAATATTCAAGAATATTGTACTGAGTACACCTACGTGTCTTTTATATACCTCTCATCATATCTTGGCAATACGATAAAACTAATACTTGGCAGTATAAAGAAATATAAGAAAAACATATACTTGCACAAAGATGTATATTAACAAAAGAGAACACATGTTTTAAGCTCATTTTCCATTATATGCTCGTGCATCTTCCTACCAATGGGATAGATGCATTCATGCCTTATGATCTTCTTACCAAAGAGATAGATCATTGTACATGTGATCTGCTTACCAAAGAGATAAATCACTCACTAGCACTATGCTTACCAAAGAGATATAGTGCTTTCATATAATGGAACATATATATTATGTTACAAGTGTTCATAGCCATAAGTATGGAAAATCAAGCAAGATATCATACAAGAAAAATCAATTCATCCAATACCATATGCCAAGTATTCTACTACACATATATCACAAGCATATTGTATAATAAGCCAATTAAGAGGTAATGGTGTACCTTGATCAAGAACAAACCTAAACATCACATCCTCATATCATCTACATCCTTGGTCAACCCTGATTAAGACAAGATTACATACTATCATCAGGTTCTTATCATCTTGCATATCATCTTAACCCTAGTCGTGTTCATAGGGTTTTACTTATCTCATTAGGATATTCTCATGATTACTTGTATTCTTGTCTTATATTTATCTTAGTGATTTCATATTCCAGATTATAGTTCATCAACTGGAGATACTCATGTGTCACATTATTATGTGAACATATTTAACATTATGTCACTTTCATTAACCATATTAGGGTGACATCACATGTATTAAGGGTGCTCTTCATATAACATGGATTTCCTGTATAAAACAGATCTCATTTTTACATATTATCTTCCAATTACAGATATGAGGGTATTTCATAAATTCCATCATTAATTGAGCATGTATGCATTTATTACATTTTATTTAGGGTTATTAGTCTGAGATAGCCATTCTAATCAAATTACATAATTTCGTGCATCAACATCATGATTACTGACCTTATATGAACTAAAAATATGATTTATGATTTACTGGAATTTTCTCATAATTTTAGGCCAATGTTTGGTATTTATTATCTATCAATTAAGCATTTCACAACTAACAAAATATCACTGAGATCACTATATCAAAAGCATGATATTATGCTTCCATGTTGTTCTACACATTTTTTTTGAGAATTTTGTTACCTTACTTGTATTTTTTTGATAGTTGCACTATTTACTGTGAATTATATAAGATCTGGGAATTATTGAAGATTTACCTTTTTATGGACAATTAGGCGTTGCCACATGTCCTGCTTGGGCGCGACTCCCTCCTCCTCTGCCCAAGATGAACCAGCTAACTTCTTAGCTTGAACCAGGTTCAGATCTAGGTGTGGACTTCTTGTTCAGACACTCGGTTCTTCGCTTTCTTCGTCTCTGATCCATGTTTGTGAGGGAGCACCGCCGCAAGCGCCTGTGAACTACCATCATCAGGCGTGGGAGCAGTAGCAAGTGTCACCTCCTCATCTTGCATCGTTGTTGCTGGCTCTCTATCTCTCTCCGATGAGAAGAAGGTCTATGAGCCCTCCTCTTCACCCTCTCCTGCTTGATCCATATCCCACGTGATGGTGGAGCCCGACTCTCCTCCTTGTGTGCTTGAGAATGCCACACCGAGCAGCAGGTCTCTAGCAAGATATCATCTACGATCTCATGTACGACACTTGTGCTCCTCCTCGAAGTCATCCAACGTGGGATCTGTTCCTAGTTCCACCATGAAATAGGGTGTCGATCGTCATCTCTAAAGATCTCTGCTACTGCAGAACCTCCTCGTTGATTGAGGAGGTGTCGTCACAAGCTGCAACTATGGCGGGGGAAGGGGTAATAGGCCTCTAGGTAGTGTTATCCTCAACAAATTTACGTGCTACATAGACTCTTCCTTCTCTCGCGATCTCAGAGTCTGGCGTCTACCTGTCTGTTGTGTGTGTCTTCCTCGACGTCGGCCAGTGTGAGGCAGCAACGGCTGTTCCTGGAGTCGTCGTTGGACCAGACTCCATCGAGGAAACCACCGTCCTATGTTCCCCTTGATAACAACCACTCTCAACGCCTGCTGCTATAAACTGCTCGGTCTTGCTGCTGGGCGGGGTTGGAGCCTTGTCATCGCCAGAGATGTTGTCGTTGCCTACGACTTGCGGTGCCAGTTCTCGCTTAGCACTCATCCAGATAACAAGGGGCCTTAGGATCAGTTTTGGGCAAGCGTAACTACTAGTTCAGTTGGTCCTTTGATCCACAATTATGAAGTGGGATTGGTTAGGCTCGCATCCTTCCCCTCCCCACTATCTCCAATATGTGCCTTCTCACAACCAAGACTAAAGGAGACGTGACATGGTATACAAATTAGAAACTAGTTGAGAAACCTTGGTCTTCTATTATAAAAACATCAATGATATCACCACATTCAAACATATATATATTCTTCTAGAAACCTTCAAACTCTATGAAATTCGAACTATAGCTTTGTCATCATTATATCTATATCCTACTAAATTTAGTACCAAGATATCACTTCTTGACTAGTCAATTAAATACCTCAAAAGGTAAGAACTTAGGGATCTTAATCATAATATAAACCTCACATCAACTCACCTACTTTGTCAAGAGCTTGGAATCCTCAATCTAACTCATACTTATGCTTTCACTTAAGTCATTAGACATTTTAGTATTCCAAAAATCCACTCCATCACATTCTACACACCTTAAAAGATATTTCATCCTCGAAATTAGGAACAAATCCAGTCTTTCACACCAGCACTCCCTTTTAAGAGATAAACAACATACCTGACCTTCTCATCATCAGGAATCATGAGGATTGTGAAGGTTTTCTCCAGTTCATTCAACCATAGATCAACATCTGCTAGGTCGACAGTACCAGCATACTCTAAGGCTCCTACCCTCCTAAGCTGTTTAAAAGTCTTGCCGGCTACATGTCTTTCATCATGGGTTGGTGCCCTAGGTGTAGGTAATGGCATCCTATCCGTCATATGGGCCATAGCTGCTATAAATTGTCCAAACATGGCCTGGAAGGTTGGATTCCCCATATCAACTTGGTTGAACTGGGGTTGATCAAGTACATGTTCCTCCCTATCTTGATCTCTTGCACCTGCTCCAGGTGCAGCAACACTACTCTCGAAAGCATGTTCATCATGTGATCCAGACATCTTTAGTTGTTCTTCTCCTCCTATATGAGCCGAAGACACTATCAGATAACTGGATGACACTAGAACAGACTCAACAATGTTAATCCTATGTCTCTGTAGACTCAGCAAACCTAGAGCTCTGATACCACTTTACGTGTGGCATCCAACTCACATAGAGAGATTAACTAATTAATTAAATGCAGAAGCATATCATTAGCAGCAGAATTACTGAAAATCACTAAAAATTAAAACCATTTATCAAGAGATCCATTCACAGGAAACTCTTTCATACAGAACCAAAGTAAATCATTACATCATGGTTTACTAGTACATCTCTTGTACTGTTTCATCTCGAGAGATACAACATTAACTCCTTTGTTAAACTGTACATAAGTAGCATAAAAATCTCGAGGCATCAACCCAAAATCTCAGATTAGATTATCAAAAGCACTACCTCGTAGGACCCGAGAGTACACAGACGACTCATAGGACTAACTATACGAGACCAGACAGCCAATGTCTCCACTTGATGGATCACTACTATCCTTGTGGCTGCAGCTGCTGCTCTTCCCCTATAGATGAGTTTCTACCTTGTCGTTTGCATCTACCTAAAAACGTTGGATCCCACAGGGGTGAGACAATTATAAAAATTGCCCCAGCGGGAGATATAACTCTCTGCCAAAAACATATCATTGTAGATTAAAAGAAATAAACTAAACAGTGGGATAATATAAAATAGTAGCAGATAATTCAAAATCTATGCAGATTAGAGCAACATTCTTATGCAAGTATTTCAATTGTAACTTGATAAAGCAGCTTGTCTCTTATTCATTATGAATTAAAAGAACATAAGTACATTTATGTATCAAGGATAGGCTAAGCAGTATAACATCAACCAGTGGTTCTCATATTTCAATCTTATGCAAATACTCTACGCGACTGATTATATTTTTCAAACATATTTAAGCTTTGAGGAGATGAGGTATACCGCTCATACTCCAACTGACCATTTCTAGAATCAAAATCGGTACCACAAATAGCCGGATTCCCATGACCTCCGACATCCCGGTCAGTACGGGACCACAAGCAGGACTATGTCGACTGCTCGAAATAGCTTTCCAGTGTATACTGGAACTTCACTATAGAGTTACAACATCAACTACACTCTCATCGACAATCGAGATATTTAATGTTTATCTCCATCGACACGACACAAAAAATCATTGGGATATTAATGATTCATCCATCCCAACCATCGAGAGATTTATGATACATCTATCTCGACACATGAAGGATTGTGAGGTTTGATGTTTATCTTCCCTCAATCTCTTCACAAGGAAGTAAGGATATTTTCACCCATTTACCCCCACATATTCAGAATATGCGAACTCCAGGAATTTTATAGGAAAACTTGTTTTACCATCATCAACTTCTAACGATGATGGATCTATGATCAGAGCACTACATGAATAGATTTCACTTGATTAATTAAGTACATTTTCATATTCTTTTAGCATCAGGTAAGTTCTCAAACATAACTTATGATGACAATACTATAAGGAAACATGTACTAATTTCATCAACTATTTAACAGTAAATAAAAGATATTGGAGACTCAGTCCCTCATTTCAATACTGGGAATTCTCATCCCTTCACAATCTCATCACCATAATCATATGGCTCTGGGTATCTAAACCCTTGATTCATCATTGAGCATTGTTACTACTTTTCCAGATAACTATCACCTTCAGGTCATCTGACCAAGGTAACATGATACTTGTTGTCACAAGCATCACTCATGGTACTTGAGGCCCATTAACTCTCTTGTTACCTCTTACTAGGCAGCAAGGTATATTATGGCACACAAGGCCCAAACACAATAGTGAATTATATATCATAGCTCATACCTGGCCATGATCATTATTTCAACATACCTACATGGTTAGCACCGATGATAACAGTGATATCAATTGCATATAAGAACCGTGTAGAATAATTATGAATTCACTATTCAAGGGTAACACCACTATTCCTATACTAGGGTTAGGGTTTCCCATTTCATGTCTTTTGGGAATATTCATCCCATCACCCACATCAGGGTTATGATCTATCACCATATTGCCCAAGATTAGGGTTCATAAAGCATTACATATTATTACCCGTGATTTGAGCTTCACATCACATCAAACATCAGGGTTTCTCATGAAACCATTCTTATTTAGGGTTTCACATAATTTCCACCCCAGAATAGGGTCTACATTCAATAAACCACAATTAGGGTTTACTATTCATCCCAATTAGGGTTTCATGTTCCATTACCCATAATTAGGGTTTACTATTCATGCCAATTAGGGTTTCATGTTTCATTACCCATAATTAGGGTTTACTATTCATCCCAATTAGGGTTTTATGTTTCATTACCCATAATTAGGGTTACTCATATTTTCACCCTGGATTAGGATTACATCCTTACCCTGGATTAGGGTTTCAATTAGAATTGCCCTGAATTAGGGTTAAGGTTCAACAACATTGTCAATTAGAGTTTATACCCATGATTAGGGTTTCATGATCTCTTTACTTAAGGATCATACCCTTAATCACTACATGAATCCTACTCATGTATGAATTTCCATTCTATTATCTTCTCAACTTGCTTAGGTTATATCAACCCTTTAATCAAGTAAATACAACTATGATTGACATAGTGTATCCAATCATTGTTCTTATAAGCAATTAGGGTTTATCCCTTAATTGGCACTAATCAATTAGGTACTATTAGGGTTTCAACTTTTGTACCTTCATTGATTACTATTACTAACAATCATTGGATCATTGGAACAATCATCACCATAGATTTCCAAATGATTGAATCACCATGAATTCCATTCAGTTTTGAAGTTTCATCACCAAACGGTTTTGAAACCGTTTGCCTCCAAATGGTTTTGAAACCGTTTGATCCCAAACGGTTTAGAAACTTTTGCCCCCAAACGGTTTTGAAACTGTTTGCCTCCAAACGATTTTGAAACTGTTTGATCCCAAACGGTTTTGAAACTGTTTTGCCCCAAACAGTTTTCAAGACCGTTTGGGCCAAATCAATCCCAAAAAGCACAAGGGCTCTTAGGAACATTCTCAATCCAATCAAATGTAATTGCATCATTGAATTGACTATTGATTATACAATTGAAGGATTCATCAATCAACAATATTTTATCATTATCCAATTGTCAAGGATCAACAACTAACCCTCCAAATGTTTTTAAACCGTTTGTTCCCAAATGGTTTCAAGACCGTTTGGGCTCAAACGGTCTCAAGACCGTTTGACCCAATTTGTCTTGAAATTGTTAGGACCATTCAAGGATTCTTCAATCAACTTGATTAGGGTTTCCAATTGAAGGAATGTACACACATTGAATCAATCAATTGGATCTATTGGATCATAATCCAACATGTAATTAGGTTTAGACCTAAAATGGTCAAATAAACCAAACGGTCAACATAACCAAATGGTTTGGAGTACAAGTCACCAAACAGTTTGCAAACCGTTTGGTCTCAAACGGTTTGGTGAAACTATTTGGACCAAAGGTCCAAGACCGTTTGCCCTTGTTCTTAATTAAGGTCTGTGATTGTGATCAGGTTATCATCTTCAACCTTTAAACTCACGAAAAATACTACCATTTCCATGGCAATTGCAACAACTAATCCAGGATATTGCAATAAGAACAATTGAATCGATTGACTTGAGAAATTGAATTCAATAACAATGATTAAGGGTTCAAGTTATATAACCCCCCTTCAATTGAGATTCAAATCTTGGAGCTTCACGTAAACAATGGTGGAAGGATCTTTCTGTAACCACAAGGATCGTTCCTCAAGCTTTTGATTGAAAAGGATTGGTTAGAAGTGAAGATGGGATCGAGATATGAAGGAATTATGCATTGTTTTATGATTTCCACCATGAAATCAAGAATAATGAAGGTCAAGGACTTAACACAGGTTGGGGGATAGTCTTCCTGCTGTTCCTAGCTACCTTAGTCATTTTTCCAAGCAAGGAGAAGAAAAGGATCCGAAAAAGTCCTTGGTTTGAGTGGTAAAGGCTCTTTTATAAGAAATTCAATGAGAGAGATAATGTTTTATAAAAATCTTTTAATATCAAAATTGTTGCCACCACTTCCCCCTTGGTTTCTTGCATGCAAATGCAAATATATCCCAACCGAGCTCGCTTCTAATATCCATGAATTAAGGGAAAAGAAATTAAGCACCTTAACCCTTATAATAGTAATATCCATATTTGAGTGGAAATTCTTTTTCTTATAATAAGGTGAGTGGCGTTTTCACCTCCTTGGGATATTTTGTGGTCCTTGCAAAGCTCAAGGACATCCACACCCATGTGAATCCAACCATATTAATTTTGGTTGAAGGCCCTTCAATTATTTTATTTATTTTTTGCATTAAATTGAACTAATGTTTCCATTATGCTTAAATCTTGATTATTTTAATATCAAGATTCACTCTCCTTCAAAGAGACACAAATGAGATGCCCCTCTCATTTTCTTTACTACATATGATGCCATGAAACATTAGGGACCGTATTGAAGTGTTAATATGTATATTGCACCCTAGGTTTTGGGTAAATTGCACATTACACCAAAACTAGGTTTTCATGCACCAACATTGCTTTATTAGCATTTCTTGATATTCAGGCTATCACAAGCCATACCTCTGCATCATCTTCACTCTCATGATGATTCAACACATTAGGAACATATTATCATGCACAAATCGCAAATAAACCTCTCAAATTGGGTAATTTTCACTTTAGTCCAAAATAGATAAAACATTGATTTCAACAATATTCAAAAAGGAATATAAGTTCCTCTTGAGCCTTAATTACTTTTCAAAGATAAGAGCAAGCATATAATCACTTCTATTAAACAAAACACCTAGGGTTAAAGCATAACCCAAGTCAGGGATGTTACAAGTTATGCACCCCTTACAATGATTTTGTCCCCGAAATCATCAGCAAAACATTAAGAGAAAAGAGTAGAGTATTTCCTCCTCATCTCTTCCTCTAATTCCCATGTCGCTTCCTCAACACCACGGTGATTCCAGAGGACTTTTACAAGACTAATTTCTTTCTTTTTCAACTTCTTGATTCTTTTGTCAAGAATCAACACAAGTCCTTCAACATTAGATATGTCATCATTTAGTTCTACTTCTACAGGTTGCAGAACTAACTCAGTGTCAGGATGACACTTCCTTAGCATAGAGATGTGAAACAATGGGTGCAATTTATGCAACTCAGGTGGTAACTCCAGCTTATAGGCTACCTTTCCCATCCTTTCAATGATTGGATAAGGCCCTATAAATCTAGGAGTTAACTTCCCTTTTTTTCCAAATCTCAGGATACCCTTCCAAGGTGAAACCTTGAGGTACACCCTGTCTCCCATTTGGAATTCTAAGGGTCTATGATGCTTGTCAGCATAGGATTTCTATCTATCATGGGCAGCTTTCAACTGTTGTTGTATGACTCACTACTACAGAACATGTCTTTAGTGTCGGTTGTTTACATCCTTTTAGTGACGGTTCTCAAGCGACACCTATGTGGGTGCCGCTAAAGGTCGAACTCTTCGGCGTCGGTTTTATAACCGATGTAAAAAGGCTTCGCGCCACCAAAAATGCGCCAACAGGGCACCGATAGGCGTCGGTTATCTATAGTAAGCCAATGCCAAAAGGGTTCGCGCCACAAAAAGGGCGCCATCTAGGACACTTTCTGCGTCGGTTTGCAACTAAAAAACTGACGCCATATTTCCAAATGCCACGGTCATGCTTCCCTGCACGGCCATGTATAGTACTATAGGTGTCGATTTTATACTAATAACTGACGCTTTTTCCGCCGAGGTCGTACTTTCCTGCACGGTCGAGTTGTTTGTCATATTAGGTGGCGGTTTTTTTCCAATAGCCGATGGTGTAAGCCTTTGATGACGGTGTTCTATGAATAATCGATGCCTATGTTTTATTTTTATTTTTCTTATCAATTTGCAGGCCTACTGTGGCTGGTCAGTAGGATGAGAACCTGTAGTTCAGTTTTTTGAACTATAGGTTTACGACATCCATTGATATCAGCCTACAAACTGGCCACAAACATGCAAAATCAACAAATATACTTTTCACACAAGTAGATACATTCAAACATCAATTTAATTCTCACATTCACACATGTAGAAACATTCAAATACATGTATAAACATTCAGACATGTATAAACATTCAGAAATATTCATTTACAAAATGTCATTCAACATTGCCATCAACATCCCAATTATATCTTACAATCGCCACTGCTTGTATGGCTCTTGCCCATTCTTCTCTTACTTCATTTAATACTTCCATTTTATATGGAACATCTTTTAAGCGTTTACCTATAGTGTGGTCAGTTTTAAACACCTTCAAAGAGAATGATGTTTATATATAAGTAATAATATAAAAAAAAGATTGATATATTTCATACTAACTAATGAGACTATATATAATACCTCATGTATGGTATCGATGTCCCATGCAGCATATTGGATAATCATCTGCATAAATCACATCACATAGTATGTGCATGCCTAGCCGTTGTCTTGTGTAGTGCACTATAAATTGAAACATACAAAATATTAAAAAATACAACTAAGAACACTTCACATAAATAATATATACATTGGAGTCGGGAACTTACTTTTACGTTCTCCCAAATTATTGGTTGGTTCTTTTTCCTTAGGACCTTTCCTCCAGCCTTTTTGAATGCATCAAAACCCCTACTTGTTAATGTAACACAGTAAATTGCATAATTAAATAGTAATGTAATAACATATGTTAACAGATATAAAAATGAAATATTTCTCACCAGAATAATGGCAATCTCATTACGTGTCCAATTTTAGTATTCAATGTACTCCCCGCAGGATCTAGATAATAAACATTGAACGTCCCGGGGAGAATAACTAGTAACTCCCAATGCCTACCGCTAGAGGTAAAAAAGTTAAAAATTAATACTCAAAATCCACAATAAAAATGTAATTTTCTTAAGTCCAAATTATAAGTAAAGTAAACTTACTTGACATTGAATGGAGCTATTATTATCGTCTTCTTTTGCTGACCAAAAATTGTAAAAGCATCTATACAGTATTGTTGAACACTATCAGGGTCTTTACACTACTACAGAAACAACATTCAGTGTCACTTTTCTGGGCATCGGTTATTTACATACACCGACACCTATAACATTCCACGTCGGCTATTTAGTAAGTCTGACGTCTATATTCGAAGACCATCTAGACAAGGGTACCTCTTTCTATTCAGTTTCGGCAAGGTAAACCAAATTGACGCCTAAAATCACCCACATAATCCTATTTTCGAGCGAAAATAAAAAGTGTCACATACAGCGTCGGTTGTTTAGATACAAACCGACGCCTATGTATGATGAGAATTTGCGCAAAAAGTGTCACATTCAATGTCGGTTATCCTTTGATAACCAACGTTGATTGTGATTCCCGCCAAATAATTTAGGGCAAATATTGTCCAATTGGACGTCGGTTTTTACGATCCACCGATGCTGAAGATGTTTAGGAGTCGGTTTTTGTAGACAACCGACGCCTTTTATGAACTTAATACCGTGTGATCACCCGACTCTTCCCCTTTCTTCTGTTTCATTGCGAGAATCTCCCCTGCTGCTGCCGCCCGACTCAACCCCCACCCGCCGCTGTTGCTTCTTGTGCGCCGCCGCTACTCTGCCGCCGCTTCCTTCTCCTTCTGCGCCGCCGCCGCTCCCTGCTCGTCAGTGTCGCCGCCTCCTACCTGCCCTGAGGCTACCTGTATGCCCTGCACCGACTGTCCTGGAGCTCTCCGATGTCGCCGCCGCCCACCTGCTCGACCTACTCGACCTCACCTCGCCTCGACTTCACCCTGCTCGCTTGCCCAGGTACCTGCCGACCTACCCAGGCGGCACCCAGGTGCGCCTAGGCGGCCAGGCGTTCACCTAGGGTCCCAAACCCAGGCGTCCAGCCTAGTTAGGCCTCTGGGATGCCTGGGCGATGCTTGGGCTGTGCCAAGGCACAATGTTGCAGGGTGTATTTTTTAAAAAATTAAGTTATTTACTTATTTGTGTTTATTTATGTACTGATTTGTATTCATTTATGTATTGTTTCAGGAATTAATTGATCATCTACTGCTTCCTGCCGTCTCTCTGCCCGTTGCCTACTCACATGCCTGCTTGCCTGCCTACTCGCCTACCCTCTGTGTCACCCCTCTCTCCCTGTTGATGCCCGACTCGGCTCAAACAGAGGTAAACCCTGTTTTATTACACTATTTGATCTTTAATCACATAGACTTAATCAACATTGCTACTTGTATGATCCTAGTGATTAAAAACACTCTTTCCTGGTCCCTTCTGTAACTAATGTTCCCTTGAGATGAGTGTTAATTGATCTAGTTTGCTTACTTTCCTTGTAATGCCATCTTTTATGTGCTATGACCCACTAGTCACCTTTAGAGTATTAAAATGATGCAACTTGTACATTTGTTAAATTTGAATATATAAATCCTATGAAATGATATCACCCCACAAAATCAGTAGTCACTATTATGTCTTGTACACTCTAGAATCAAGATATAATACTCTTATGCTATTTTAACACCATGAGACATTTTTTGCTCATTCTAGTGGATTATTATGACCTATGATGACCTAACATGAAACCATGCTCTTAATGATATGAGTTACATATCTATTATTGTGTTTGTTGGCCTAGAAACCCGTCCAAGATTTACTCATTAGGAGTAAATCTTGGATAGTCCTCAGTTTGGGACTATTCTTGAACACCTAATCTCACTTAGGATGTAAGTGTATAATGTGTATTGGGTTTTCAAGAAAATTTGGTAGCATTTCCCCGTTTGTTCTCTAAGTACATATGTACTAAGAGAATAGCGGGGAAATGCTGCCAATATTTTCTTGAAAACCCAATACACATTATACACTTACTAGTGAGATTAGGTGTTCAAGGATGGGATAGGTGGTACACATTTATTATATATCAGAATGACATAAAATGTGTTTGTTGGCCTAGAAAGTGAAAAATCATTATTGTTTATATTATTGTGATGAAACCCTAACATGTACCTATCTATTATTGTGCTTGTTGGCCTAGAAACCCGTCCAAGATTTACTCATTAGGTGTAAATCTTGGATAGTCCCCAGTTTGGGACAGTTCTTGAACACCTAATCTCACTTAGGATGTAAGTGTATAATGTGTATTGGGTTTTTGAGAAAATTTTGGTAGAATTTCCCCGTTTGTTCTCTAAGTACATATGTACTTAGAGAACAGCGGGGAAATGTTGCCGAAATTTTTTGAAAACCCAATACACATTATACACTTACTAGTGACATTAGGTGTTCAAAGATGGGATAGGTGATACACATTTATTATATATCAGAATGACATGACATGTGTTTGTTGGCCCAGAAAGTGAACAATCATTGTTCTTTATATTATTGCGATGAAACCCTGACATGTACCTATCTATTATTGTGTTTGTTGGCCTAGAAACCCGTCCAAGATTTACTCATTAGGAGTAAATCTTGGATAGTCCCCGGTTTGGGACGGTTCTTGAACACCCAATCTCACTTAGGATGTAAGTGCATAATGTGTATTGGGTTTTTGAGAAATTTTTGGTAGCATTTCCCCGTTTGTTCTCTAAGTACATATGTACTTAGAGAACAGCGGGGAAATGTTGTTGAAATTTTCTTGAAAGTCCAATACACATTATACACTTACTAGTGAGATTAGGTGTTCAAGGATGGGATAGGTGGTACACATTTATTATATATCAGAATGATGACTTATATGTGCGCAGAGATCACAATGAAGGATTGTTAATTGATAAAAGATCACAATTTTAGAGGCATGCATGTTTATATTTTTTTATTCAAGCTAAATGTTTTCTTTTTTAATATCAATATCATTTTTAGATTTGATGTTTCATTATCTTCTAGTTAATACAAATGCTAAATGTTTGCCTTTTTAATGACATTTTCAGATGGCTGGCCATGATGAGCATGATGTCCATGATGAGCATGAAGTCCATGATGAGCATGTTGTCCATGATGAGCATGGTGAGGATACCAATGTAAGTTCTAAAAACATATCATGTATTTCTATAAAATTCATTATCTTCTAGTTATGTCATATATCCCATATTTCTATATTGGGCTAATTCAGTGTGTTTATTTTTGTCAAATTTTAGGTTGATGATGCACGTGTACCCACTGAAGCACTGGAGGAACTTCATGTGCATCACCAAAAACTTAAGAAAAGGGGCATCACTTTGTTGAAGAAGTTAATAGCGCTAAGTGGCAGTGGATCCAGATTGGTTGTGGAGTTTGATAATGGAGGAAATCCAATTGGAGTGAACCACAATAATTTTGTAAACTATCTTGGGGTTGTCACTCGAAGCCGTTGTGGTGTTAAGTATGATAATTGGCATAAAGTTCCTCAGGCGAAGAAAGACATGATATGGAAGAATTTGTGTGAGTTATTATTATTTGCAATTCTATTTTGTAGATTACAAATTCTATTATTTGCAATTCTATTTTTGGATACTAGTTAATAACAATTCTATATTACCGAATCTGTTTGCATTGGATGAGAAGCTGCATCATAAAAGCATGATGCAACACACTGGAAAGATGCTTAGGAACTATAGGACAAATCTCAACAGAGAATACATAAAAGATGGTGATAAGAAGAAGAAGTCAGCCCTTGAACAGTGGAACTTCTTGGACAAAGAAGATTGGGACACGTTTGTTGCTTCAAGAAAATCTAAAGAATTCAAGGTATTCGGCATCACTCCCAATTTAATTAATATACGTTGTATTCACCTATTCAAGATTAACATTTAGTGCTTCTAACCTAATCATTAATGTGCATACTAACTAGGCTCTCAGTGAGGTGCAAAAAGCAAGGCGTGCACTGAATGTGCATGACCACACTATGGGTCCAAAGGGCTATGTAAGCATTCACCAAAGACTACAGGCGGAGTCTGCTGCCACTCAGGAGTCCTCTACTATAGGTAGCACACCTCTGCCTCCCCATGATGCTTGGATAGCTGGGAGGCAAAATAAGAATGGAGAAATAACGAAGCCCGCAACTGTTGAGGCGGCTGCAAATATGGTAAAATACAACTCTTAGAGCAATCGTTTGAATATTGATTATTTATGGTGGTAACTTACCATATTTCTATTGATGGTGATTAGCGGGAGATGCACGAGCAGAGGAAACAAGGAGCGTTCATCCCTCAGGGCATAAGGGATGAATTGACAGTTGCTCTGGGTAACCCAGAGCATCCTGGATGTGTTAGGGGTACAAACGCTGGTGTGGGCATCAAAGCATTCTTTGGGCCATCCCAGCGCAAACCCAGAGTGGGACTTTCACAAGAAGAGGTAACCTATTCTTTTTTTAGAAAGTTAGTGAAAAAGGAAATTCAATAATAAGAAGCTAATGTTTCTTTTATCCATGTATAGGAGAATAAGAGAGTCAAGGATATAGTTGCTAAGAAGGTCAATGATATAGTTGCTGAGAAGGTCAAGGAAGAAATAGTGCGGTGGCAGGCATCTCAGGCTTCCAATCAGCCTATGGTGACCTACTCTTCTCCTAATGTACAGACTGAGAGTAATCATGTAGACCCACCCCCGCCTAACTCGTCTACTATAAGTATTGTTTATGACATTGTAGCTAGTGATGATATGTTTTCAAGATGATATGTATAAATGTATAATATTCTTTACGTAAATTTGTAGGCATTTAAGCCATGCCGCATAAAAATACAAGACTATGTTGTTGTAGAGGCGCAAGATTACCCTTCCCTTACTGGGGCAACGTTTCACGGGACTCCAATGCCATAGGGATACGTTCGTGTGATCCGGATATGTGTATTACCCGATTGGAGGGAAGTTGTATTGCCATATGCCCACCCGGATATTGATACACTTGGTGAGGTAGAAGGTGGGGTGATATTGTCACCCAAAGAAGATGTCGTCTACACTACTGAAATTGTAAGATAAATTTACATTACTTTAGATTGTTAATGTGTATATATGAGGTCAAATGATCTGAAATTATATATACAGGTTAAAAACAAGACACCTGAAGCACCTAGGCCTCCACCTCCACTTCTTGCATTACCAAGTTGGATTCCAACTGACCTAACATACCCGTTAGGTCCTGCTTATATGGGGAATGGCATGTTGGCTACGGGCACATAATATACATTGCCCTATAATTGTTTCTTTAGAAGAGGATTATGTAGGTCAATCATACGAAACCTTTTTATTTATACAAGATATTATTGAGTTGTTTATGTATGATTGGCTGAATACATCTATGATAGAGACATGGATAAGGTGAGATCTTGTTTATACATCCATATACCTTGTGTAAGATCCGGTGATCTCGTTTCTTATATATTAATGCATACGTAATACATGTTTTGCAGCTACTTAGTCGAAGATCAATGCAAACAATTTGCATTTGACCATGTGGGATTTTGTATTCCATCATTGATTAGTATGGTAGCTAAAGACCCTGATAGTGTTCAACAATACTGTATAGATGCTTTTACAATTTTCGGTCAGCAAAATAAGACGATAATAATAGCTCCATTCAATGCCAAGGAAGTTTACTTTACTTATAATTTGGACTTAAGAAAAATACATTTTTATTTTGGATTTTGAGTTATTAATTTTTAACTTTTTTACCTCTAGCAGTAAGCATTGGGAGTTACTAGTTATTGTCCTCGGTGCGTTCACTGTTTAGTATCTAGATTCTCCGGGGAGTACATTGAATACTAAAATTGGACACGTAATGAGATTGTCATTATTCTGGAGAGAAATATTTCATTTTTATATTCGTTAACATCTGTTATTACATTACTACTTTATTATACAATTTACTATGTTACATTAACATGTAGGGGTTTAGATGCATTCAAAAGTGTTGGAGGAAAGGTCCCAAGGAAAAAGAACCAGCCAATAATTTGGGAGAAGGTAAAAGTAAGTTCCCGACTCCAATGTATATATTATTTATGTGAACTGTGCTTAGTTTTATTTTTTAATATTTTGTATGTTTCAATTTATAGTGCGCTAGACAAGACAACGGTTGGGCATGCGCATACTATGCGATGCGATTTATGAAGATGATTATCCAATATGCCGCATTGGACATCAATACCATACATGAGGTATTATATATAGTCTCATTAGTTAGTATGAAATATACCAATCTTATTTTGATATTATTACTTATATATATACATCATTCTCTTTGCATGTATTTAAAACTGACCAAACTATAGGTAAACGCTTAAAAGATGTACATGCTTCATATACGATGGAAGTATTAAATGAAGTAAGAGAAGAATGGGCAAAAGCCATACAAGCAGTTGCGATTGTAAGATATAATTGGGATGCTGATAGTGATGTTGAATGATATTTTGTAAATGAATATTTCTGAATGTTTATACATGTCTGAATGTCTCTACATATATTTGAATGTTTCTACAAGTGTGAATGTGAGAATTGAATTGATGTTTGAATGTATCTACTTGTGTGAAAAGTATATTTGTTGATTTTGTAGGTTTGTGGCCTGTTTGTAGGCTGATATCAATGGATGTCGTAAACCTGCAGTTTAGAAAACTAAACTGCATGTTCTCATCCTGCTGACCAGCCACAGCAGGCCTGCAAACTGATAAGAAAAAAAAATTAAAATATAGGCGTCTGTTATTTACAGAACACCGTCATCAAAGACATACAACGTTGGTTATTGGATAAAACTGCTGCCTAATATGACAAACAACCCGACCGTCCAGGAAAGCATGACCGTGGCAGAAAAGGCGTCGGTGCTTAGTACAAAATTGACGCATATAGCACTAAACACGGTTGTGCAGGGAAGCATGGCCGTGTCGTATGGAAATATGGTGTCGGTTAGGTATTTGTAAACCGACGCAAAAATTGTCCTAGATGGCGCCCTTTTTGTGGTGTGAACCCATTTGGCATCGGCTTACCATACATAACCGACGCCTATAGGTGCCCTGCTATCGTGTTTTCGGTGGTGCGAAGCCTTTTGGCGTCGGTTGGAAAACCAACGCCGAAGAGTCCGACCTTTAGTGGCGCCCACATTGGCGTCACTGGAGAACCGTCGCTAAAAGGGGTTAAACAACCGACGCCAAAGGCGTGTTCTGTAGTAGTATTAGCTACCATACTAATCAATGATGGAATCAAAAATCCCACATGGTCAAATGCAAATTGTTTGCAATGATTTTCGACTAAGTAGCTGCAAAACATGTATTACTTGTGCATTAATATATAAGAAACCAGATCATAGGATCTTACACAAGGTATATGGATGTATAAACAAGATCTCACCTTATCCATGTCTCTATCATTGATGTATTCAGCCAATCATATATAAATAGCTCAATAATATCTTGTATAAATAAAGATCTTTCGTATGATTGACTTGCATAATTTGCTTCTAAAGAAACAATTATAGGGAATTATCTATTATGTGCCTGTAGCCAACATGCCATTCCCCTACAAGCAGGACCTAACAGGTATTTTAGGTTAGTTGGAACCCAACTTGGTAATGCAGGAAGTGGAGGTGGAGGCCTACGTTCTCCGGGTGTCTTCTTTTTAACAAGTATATATAATTTCAGATCAATTGACGTCATATATACACATTAACAATCTAAAGTAATGTAAATTTATCTTACAATTTTAGTGGTGTAGACGACATCTGCTTTGGGCCACAATATCACCCCGCCTTCTGCCTCAGCAAGTGTATCAATATCTGGGTGGGCATATGGGAATGTAGCTTCCCTCCAATTGGGTAATACACATATCAGGCTCACAAGAGCGTAGCCCTGTGGCATTGGAGTCTCGTGAAACATTGCCCCAAGAAGGGACGGGTAAGCCTGCACCTCTACAACAACATAGTCTTGTATTCTTAAGGGGCATGGCTTCAACGCCTACAAATTTACGTAAAGAATATTATACATATATACATATCATCTTGAAAACATATGATCTTGAAAAGACTAGCTACAATGTAATAAACAATACTTACAGCAGACGTGTTCGGCGGTGGGTCTACAGGATTAGTCTCAGTCTATGCATCAGGAGAAGAGTGGGTCGCCATAGGCTGATTGGAAGCCGGAGATGCCTACCACCACACCATTTCTTCCTTGACTTTCTCAACAACTATATCATTGACCTTCTTAGCAACTATATCCTTGACTCTCTTATTCTCCTATACATGGATAAAAGAAACATTAGCTTCTTATTATTGAATTTCCTTTTTCAGTAACTTTCTAAAAAAAGAATAGGTTACCTCTTCTTGTGAAAGTCCCGCTCTGGGTTTACGCTGGGATGGCCCAAAGAATGCTTTGATGCCCACACCAGCGTTTGTACCCCTAACACGTCCAGGATGCTCTGGGTTACCCAGAGCAACTGTCAATTCATCCCTTGTACCCTGAGGGATGAACGCTCCTTGTTTCCTCTGCTTGTGCATCTCCTGCTAATCACCATCAACAGAAATATGGTAAGTTAACACCATAAATAATCAATATTCAAACAATTGCTCTAAGAGTTTTATTTTACCATATTTGCAGCCGCCTCAGCAGTTGCTGACTTCGTTATTTCTCCCTTCTTATTTTGCCTCCCAGCTATCCAACCATCATGGCGAGGCAGAGGTGTGCTACCTATAGTAGAGGACTCCTGAGTAGCAGCAGACTCCGCCTTTAGTCTTTGGCGAACACTTGCATAGCCCTTTGGACCCAAAGTGTGGTCATGCACATTCAGTGCACGCCTTGCTTTTTGCGCCTCACTGAGGGCCTAGTTAGTATGCACATTAATGATTTGGTTAGAAGCACTAAATGTTAATCTTGAATAGGTGAATACAATATATATTAATTAAATTGGGAGTGACGCCTAATACCTTGAATTCTTAAGATTTTCTTGAAGAAAAAATTGTGTCTCAATCTTCTTTGTCCAAGAAGTTCCACTGCTCAAGGGCTGACTTCTTCTTATCACCATCTTTTATCTATTCTCTATTGAGATTTGTCCTATAGTTTCTTAGCATCTTTCTAGCGTGTTGCATCACACTTTTACGATGCAGCTTCTCATCCAATGCAAACATATTCTATAAAATAGAATTGTTATTAACTAGTATCCAAAAATAGAATTGCAAATAATAGAATTTGTAATCTACAAAATAGAATTGCAAATAATAATAACTCACACATAAATCCTTCCATATCATGTCTTTCTTCGTCTGAGGAACTTTATGCTAATTATCATACTTAACACCATAATGGCTTCGAATGACAACCCCAAGATAGTTTACAAAATTATTGCGGTTCACCCCAATTGCATTTCCTCCATTATCAAACTCCACAACCAATCTGGATCCACTACCACTTAGCACTATTAACTTCTTCAACAGAGTGATGCCCCTTTTCTTGTTAAGTGTTTGGTGATGCGCATTAAGTTCCTCTAGTGCTTCAGTGGGTACATGTGCACCATCAACCTAAAATTTGACAAAAATAAACACACTGAATTAGCCCAATATAGAAATATGGGATATATGACATAACTCGAAGATAATGAATTTTATAGAAATACATGATATGTTTTCAGAACTTACATTGGTATCCTCACCATGCTCATCATGGACTTCATGCTCATCATGGACATCATGCTCATCATGGTCAGCCATCAGAAAATGTCATTAAAAAGGCAAACATTTAGCATTTGTATTAACTAGAAGATAATGAAACATCAAATCTGAAAATGATATTGATATTAAAAAAGCAAATATTTAGCTTCAATAAAAAAATATAAACATACATGCCTCTAAAATTGTGTATCAATTAACAATCCTTCATTGTGATCTCTGCGCACATATAAGTCATCATTAGCTTCAATATTTTGTGGAGTTGGCAACCCAACTGAGAATGGATTGGAGTCATCATATTTATCATAGTACTCTTCTTCATCTATAGAATCTTCAATGAACTGTCTTTTACCATGAAGAACAACTGACCATTTATCATTTGCAGGATCATCGATATAGAATATTTGTTGTGCATGTGATGCCAATATGAATGGTTCACCCTTCTCGCCAATCTTTTCAAAGTTCACTAAAGTGAAACCCAATTCATCTACTATAACTCCTTTGGTGTTATCAACCCAATTACATTTTAAGAGCGGAATTCTGAAATCTATGTAGTCAAACTCCCATATGTCTTCAATGACACTGTAATATGACATTTTAGCTTCACGTGGACTCTTATCCTTTACACTTGCAAAATACTTAGTCGACGCTTGAAGAGTGACCCCACTATTTTGGACGACACTCTTATCATCTTGGCGCTTTGTGTAATATGTGAACCCATTAATGTCAAACCCTTCATAAGACTTAACATTCGGTTTTGGTTTAAAGGCGAGGCATTTGATAGTTTCCGTAATATCATTTGGTGTTTGAGATAGTTGATGTAAGACTATATCTCCAAACCACTTAGTAAAAGTCTTGTTATGCTCTCTAGCAAGCCACATTGAACTTGCTCGAGGATGTTGTCTCTTGATGAAATTGGTATGTTCCTCGATATAAACACTCACTTCGTCCATGTTGTGTAAAATATATAAGTGACCTTGTTCCAACTTCTCATGGTTGATTACCTTCACGCGTGATCCCAAAATTCCTTTGCCCTCCTCAATATTCTTGTCATTAACAGGAGTGTTATTACCAAATAAAATTAGGATGCTAGAATGGACAAGTTTAAATCTTATTTCAACATGCATCAAAATTTATTAAATTAGGTCAAACATTAGGATTAGAAACAAAAATATATGCAAGATAAATATTTGTTCATATCCTAGGATTTACATAAAGCATTACATAAAGATTTGTGCATATCTTTACCAACAACAAGCACGGCCATGGCTGTGTTGGCCTACCATGGCCGTGGTGGAGAGCACGACCGTGGTAGGCCAACACATCCACGACCGTTCTTGTTGTTGGTAAGGAGCTACAGAGAAGGAAAGCTATAGAGAAGGAAGCAAAGAGGCTAGGGCTACCTAGAGCTAGCGTGGAGAAGAGCGGCAGCGACCGGCGACAGCAGTTGCGGCAAGCAGGTGAAGACCAGAGCAGAGCGGCGAGCAACAGTGGCACCAAGAGAAGAGCAGAGCAGACCGGCGAGCAGCTGTGATGACCCTAAATTTTAGAGTTTTGATAACTAGCATAGTCTTGGAGGACCATGTATGATATGTAGATGATGAATACCAAATTGAGGATTTGTAATCGAATTATGGATTCCTTCACCCAAATTTGGTGTTTTTAGATTCATATGTGCGTAATATATGACAAGTTGAAATTTATGGATAACATAAACTGGTCTAAAACTTTGTATTCAAGGTATAACATGATAACCTAGAGACTGTGAGATTAATTGAGATTCTTTTAAAAAATTTCTGGTAATCAATATCGATTCGTGTGATCTTGGGGGTAACTTCTTAGAGAAATTCAACTGATGATGGCAATTAGCGATTAAGTTCAATTATGATACATATACTTTTATTCATCCGCTTGAGAACATACGTGACCAGAGATCATATATGAGGTTCTATGGTTTCAAATTTACATTGGTGATCCTAAACCTCCTCCAACATTAATGATGGAATCTCATAATAAATATAGATATTCAAGGTTTACTATTGATTTTGAGATATCTTTCGAAAGGATCCACTATAGAGTATTTTATAAAGTAATATAAGTGGATGATTTTGGAGCTTGTAGCTTCTAGTCACGAGCGGGGTCTAAGAGGTGAACTAGCTATGGCCAATGATTCTATCTTTTGCATTGGCGTTTTAAAAGTCATGGAATCATTAATATAGAAGGAGAATCAGATTTTTTATATATTGACAAATGGAGAGGTCGCTCTTGTGATAATTATGACTCCGCGAAGGCTTGGCTGGATTAGTTACGATCATCGCTATTTTTGGATCTTGTCTACTTTCTTTGTGAGACAACACGGAGGGTAAAAGGCAGAGAAAATAGATCTCCACGTCTTTCGGCTACCTCACGCTGTACGATGCCTTAGTAACGGATGCACTCTACACTGATTCGGAGTATGTGTGGCAATAGTGAGACTGAGAGCTTATAATCTCCTTTACACCAAACCCCCTATCTGTCTAGATTGATCTCTCCCAAGTTCGTTCCAACTCTATGGCCCCTCAACGTCTGGGCTCCCAGGTTGTCCTCGGTTGCAGATAGCAGTCATGGGTGTGCCCCTCGGCAGAGACACAGAACCCACCTTCTTGTTGGGCGCCTAGCAAGGCCACTCCTGGAGGCTGAAGGAGGCACCGACATGGTTGGGTAGTGCAAGGGATCAGTGAGTTCACATAAGTGGTGACCACTATAAAGGGAGGTGCTGCATATGGATACCTCCGTTCTGGGGTCCTAAGGTAGTTCGAGAGACACCATGGTCCCGCCAAAGCAGCAGGTTAGCGGAGCTCTGTTTTGCAAAGTAAACAGAGCACCTCACATCACAGGCCGGGGAGGCGGCCCTCTAGCCGGATTGGGACCCTCAGATCGGAGCCATGATGACAACGGCTTGCCGGGAACACCAGTGAGGTCCGAGACCACTCTTCCGGAACCTAGACCTGTTCATGAAGGGTCCCCAGAACTCCCCCTTTTCCTTCTTTGTCCGACCTTCACCACCACGGCGCCCAAACGGTGAACCCATGGATTTTCTCATCGGAGGATCTGGCTGCGGAGGAGATCACCGGAGGACCTGGATGCAGCGGAGCTCACCGGAGGACCTGGAAGCAGTGGCACATGAGGAGGATGGGGGCGAGCGCAGGCGCTGTGACCCGGCACCACGGCCGTGGCGTCCAGCCCACGCCCGTGCTGCATCTGCTGGATCGTGAGGGTGGAAGAGTGGGTGGTCCAGAGGCAGTGAACCGAGCCCAGACCAGCATAGGACCGGCCGGCTCAAAAGCTGAACCAGGCAGCCAACAAGTGAAGCTGCGCCCTCTTAGTGGACACGTGGCAGTCCCAGATAGGCTGAAAAAGGTAAATATACCCAGAAATGCTCAGTTATTGAATAATTCATAGCAATTAGCTCAATGATCAGAAAAATACAAATAATATACTAAAATTCTCAAAATAATATTCTCTTTATTACTGGACACCTAGATCAGACCCTTGAACCACTTTCAATGATGATAATTAATTTAGAGTAAAAAGCTCCTTTTTTGGATTCATTGAATGAAATAAATAATATCCGGTTGAGATTAATTCTCATAAAATTTTCATAGAACCCTAATGATGATATACATCCATATTTAGACTCTAATCTGAGTAATATATCCAAATGATAGGTCTTTTTCTATTTAAGACTATTTAGATGCTTCCAATCCCATTTTAATTCTATAAAATACACCTATCATCGAAAAATTATGAAATCTGAACCAGACCCCTATAATGACCTCCTGATCAGTAGAAAAATATTAGACACAAGTTCTAGGCTGTTTGGACCTAGATTTGGCCAAACCCTTAACTGGACCTAAATACCATTAATAATGGTGAATCTTGTATTAATGATGATTAATTTGTTATCAACCAGGTGATGACCAGATATTTAGATGAGCAAGAGTGATTAGAAATCTCTGAACTCAGGTACGTGGGTTTTATTTAAGTATATGACTATGGTTTTCTTGCTTGCAATCATGATATGTATGTATGCTCTCTTCTATTTGCAAATATTGGATGTCGTATTGCTATGTAGTACTCGTTGTTTTGTCACTTGAAAACATAAATTATGAGTAGATGTTTTGTAGTTATTTAAGGTATTCATTATCCCCCTTACGAGGGAATGGATTAATGTTGGCTAGTACACCTCCCTAGAGCACACGGTGTACGGGGAGTTTCCCTAGAGTACATAGTACACGGGGATGGGCCCAATATTTATGTTTTGGTACTAGTCCACCTTGATAATGCAATTCATCTAGGAAAATGACTTAAATTGGCGTATTTCGCTTAATAAAGAAGTATTTTCTATGATTTTCTTTCCTTCTGCAAATCTTTTTCAAAATTGTGAAAGCCATAAATATATGTATCTTTCTGCCCATGTACACAACACCTTGTGTGTTGATTTGTTGTTTCACGTATGTTTTAGGTTCAGAGATAGCATGGGAGAAAAAGTACAGGATGTGAGCAAGTTGTTCAGGTTGTACATATTGTCTAAGATCCTGTTAGCATACATGTTCATACTTGTAGATTTTCATTCAATATGTAAATGTAAAGCATTTTGTAATAATTTATTTTGTATAAAAATACATGTTGAATGTTGAGAATGTTATGGTTGTATGTTCATGTATGCGTATTATGCTTCCGCATCACTTTCTGATATGATTGGATGATGTTTTCGGATTCTGACATCTCATTCCCAATAGGGTTTGGAGAAGCCAAAATTCGGGGACGTCACAGTTGGTATCAGAGCATGAACAATAGCTACACCTAGCAATTGCTCACCATGAAATATTAAACCTAAATCTCACCTTTCACTTTAAACCTTAGAAATATAGCAAGTTGTTCTATAGGAACTAGGTCTGACTTAGCCTCGAGGTTAGAACCTAGATGTTCGAGAACTAGGTTTAGACAAGTGTGTGAAACCATTTCCATATAGAGCTCATATGTATTAGGTAGCTATACTAGTCTACATCTCGTTCTCACCATTTCACTAGGTGACATAGCACTAGGCTATCTACTGTGAGTGGGACACTCGATTTTGCTGATTTGGTTTTGTTTTCCAATCAGCTCGAGCCTCGACAGTTTTCTCTGACGTCCGTCTTCTCGGAGAAAAACTATATAATATTTAATTATATATATATGTAAATATAAAAAAATGTGTCCCTCACACTGGAGAGTAGTTAGTGTTCATGCAATCTAAGTGAAAGGGAGTGACATCAGTCTAGAAGAGAGAATAGATCTAGATTAGATGTCTAGAGCCTCATAAGGTTATGTGATAGATAGATAGATAGACAAAAGAAAGACGAAGGAAATAAGTATATAAAATCTTACCTAAGTTGATCTATGATGGTATAAGTTTCCTTATTAAGATTTGAGTTATATATGAACCGAATTCACTCTTGGAGAATCTATGATAAGTCGTGATGATGAAGTACATTCCCTTTTCCTACTTAAGATAAGCTAAGTTAAGATAGAGATGAGTGTGCATGAGCCTCAAGCTCTTATACAAGGGGGATATCTAGTTGTACCATGAGATATGTGGTGAACTCCAGAGAGAGTAAGACCCACAGGGAGAAGGTCATAGGACCTAGCCTCCAATATATGAGATATGTGTTTAAGAAAAAAAAATGTCCTACACTAGATTACTCTTGAGTGTTGAGTTGAGTCCTTATGCATGATTCAAATCTATATGTGAGAATTGGGTAAAAGAAAAGGATGGGTAGATGACCCATATGATAAAGTCAATCATTTGGCTGAGTTAGGTCCTAGCTAGAGTGACATATTTTGTGAATCTCATCATTAGTTGCAAGTGAGGTGATATATGAACTCTAGTTATGAGAGTATGATGCTTTGTGCAAAAGATACTCAAAATACATGTTCTCCCTTCTTCTTCTCTTTCTTAATATATGATGATAGAAACCTCACTTGAGCTATATAAATGATTTATAGATGCGGAGTCACTCGTATAAGCTTGACCTACTCTATATTTTTTCCCCCCTATATCATACATGTAGCACCCAAGATTGAAATAATGATAAGTTTGACTTTAAAATATTCTCTTCCCCTTCATATGAAACAAGAAAGATATGATGATGATGAGCCAAAGAGATGGCACCCAGATGGTAAAAGTATTGATGTAAGACCGAGAGGTCTCAGGTTCAAAACCCCCCGGCCACGGGATGAATGAATGGCCATTGAAAAAAAAAAAGATATGATGATGAGATCATGGGATAAACTTAGTATATTCTCTCTTCCCTTCACTTAATACATGCAAGACAAAAAAAAATTTGAACTCATGAACTCGATATAAAGATATTTGTGGATCATATGATATAACATCATAAATATAGTGCATAACTTTGATCCTTCTCAACATATGCTTCTAAGTTGAGTATGAATATCACACCATAGGGTCAATCCCTAATGGTCTAGCATGTTATGTAAGCCCTTTTTAAGTAGAAAAGTTCTAATATCAAGGATGAATATAAATTTCCTCTAATGCTGAAATCATTGTAAGATGTTGATCATAAAACATATTAATGATGTTAGATTTGAATGATCTGAATATCATGGCATATAAATGAATTCCTCCTGAACATTAAAAGCATGAACAAAACATGTACCCTTAGAGGTGATGTAACCCTAAGATATCACAATGTCATGTTATGGCTAAGACATTAAGTGATGCTTCCACATATATGAGGTGGGGTGGAAACACCCAAGAAACTCTAAGACCCTAAGGTGACAACTTCGAGTGCATGCAATTATGATGGTCTTAGAACCTAAGCAATGATGATGTATATGAAGTTGAACTCCTAAATAGCCTCTTAAGGATGAGACAAGTTGAATTTTGAGGACGAAATTCCATATAAGGTGGGATGAATGTGATGACCCTAAATTTTAGAGTTTTGATAACTAGCATAGTCTTGGAGGACCATGTATGATATGTAGATGATGAATACCAAATTGAGGATTTGTAATCGAATTATGGATTCCTGCACCCAAATTTGGTGTTTTTAGATTCATATGTGCTTAATATATGACAAGTTGAAATTTATGGATAACATAAACTGGTCTAAAACTTTGTATTCAAGGTATAACATGATAACCTAGAGACTGTGAGATTAATTGAGATTCTTTTAAAAAATTTCTGGTAATCAATATGGATTCGTGTGATCTTGGGGGTAACTTCTTAGAGAAATTCAACTGATGATGACAATTAGCGATTAAGTTCAATTATGATACATATACTTTTATTCATCCGCTTGAGAACATACGTGACCAGAGATCATATATGAGGTTCTATGGTTTCAAATTTACATTGGTGATCCTAAACCTCCTCCAACATTAATGATGGAATCTCATAATAAATATAGATATTCAAGGTTTACTATTGATTTTGAGATATCTTTCAAAAGGATCCACTATAGAGTATTTTATAAAGTAATATAAGTGGATGATTTTGGAGCTTGTAGCTTCTAGTCACGAGCGGGGTCTAAGAGGTGAACTACTTATGGCCAACGATTCTATCTTTTGCATTGGTGTTTTAAAAGTCATGGAATCATTAATATAGAAGGAGAATCAGATTTTTTATATATTGACAAATGGAGAGGTCGCTCTTGTGATAATTATGACTCCGCGAAGGCTTGGCTGGATTAGTTACGATCATCGCTATTTTCGGATGTTGGCTACTTTCTTTGTGAGACAACACGGAGGGTAAAAGGCAGAGAAAATAGATCTCCACGTCTTCCGGCTACCTCACGCTGTACGATGCCTTAGTAACGGATGCACTCTACACTGATTCGGAGTATGTGTGGCAATAGTGAGACTGAGAGCTTATAATCTCCTTTACACCAAACCCCCTATCTGTCCAGATCGATCTCTCCCAAGTTCGTTCCAACTCTATGGCCCCTCAACGTCTGGGCTCCCAGGTTGTCCTCAGTTGCAGATAGCAGTCATGGGTGTGCCCTTCGGTAGAGACACAGAACCCACCTTCATGTTGGGCGCCTAGCAAGGCCACTCCTGGAGGCTGAAGGAGGCACCGACATGGTTGGGTAGTGGAAGGGATCAGTGAGTTCACATAAGTGGATACCACTATAAAGGGAGGTGCTGCATATGGATACCTCTGTTCTGGGGTCCTAAGGTAGTTCGAGAGACACCATGGTCCCGCCAAAGCAGCAGGTCAGCGGAGCTCTATTTTGCAGAGTAAATAGAGCACCTCACATCACAGGCCGGGGAGGCGTCCCTCTAGCCGGATTGGGACCCTCAGATCAGAGCCATGATGACAACGGCTTGCCGGGAACACCAGTGAGGTCCGAGACCACTCTTCCGGAACCTAGACCTGTTCATGAAGGGTCTCCAGAACTCCCCCTTTTCCTTCTTCGTCCGACCTTCACCACCACGACGCCCAAACGGTGAACCCATGGATTTTCTCATCGGAGGACCTGGCTGCGAAGGAGATCACCGGAGGACCTGGATGCGGCGGAGCTCACCGGAGGACCTGGATGCAGTGGCACACGAGGAGGATGGGGGCGAGCGCAGGCGCTGTGACCCGGCACCACGGCCGTGGCGTCCTGCCCACGCCCGTGCTGCATCTGCTGGATCATGAGGGTGGAAGAGCGGGTGGTCCAGAGGCAGTGAACCGAGCCCAGACCAGCATAGGACCGGCCGGCTCACAAGCTGAACCAGGCGGCCAACAAGTGAAGTTGTGCCCTCTTAGTGGACACGTGGCAGTCCCAGATAGGCTGAAAAGGTAAATATACCCAGAAATGCTCAGTTATTGAATAATTCATAGCAATTAGCTCAATGATCAGAAAAATACAAATAATATACTGAAATTCTCAAAAAAAATATTCTCTTTATTACTGGACACCTAGATCAGACCCTTGAACCACTTTCAATGATGATAATTAATTTAGAGTAAAATGCTCCTTTTTAGGATTCATTGAATGAAATAAATAATATCCGGTTGAGATTAATTCTCATAAAATTTTCATAGTACCATAATGATGATATACATCCATATTTAGACTCTAATCCGAGTAATATATCCAAATGATAGGTCTTTTTCTATTTAAGACTATTTAGATGCTTCCAATCCCATTTTAATTCTATAAAATACACCTATCATCGGAAAATTATGAAATCTGAACCAGACCCCTATAATGACCTCCTGATCAGTAGAAAAATATTAGACACAAGTTCTAGGCTGTTTGGACCTAGATTTGGCCAAACCCTTAACTGGACCTAAATACCATTAATAATGGTGAATCTTGTATTAATGATGATTAATTTGTTATTAACCAGGTGATGACAAGATATTTAGATGAGCAAGAGTGATTAGAAATCTCTGAACTCAGGTATGTGGGTTTTATTTAAGTATATGACTATGGTTTTCTTGCTTGCAATCATGATATGTATGTATGCTCTCTTCTATTTGCAAATATTGGATGTAGTATTGTTATGTAGTACTCGTTGTTTTGTCACTTGAAAACATAAAAATTATGAGTAGATGTTTTGTAGTTATTTAAGGTATTCATTATCCCCCTTACGAGGGAATGGATTAATGTTGGCTAGTATATCTCCCTAGAGCACACGGTGTACGGGGAGTTTCCCTAGAGTACTTGGTACACGGGGATGGGCCCAATATTTATGTTTTGGTACTAGTCCACCTTGATAATGCAATTCATCTAGGAAAATGACTTAAATTGGTGTATTTCGCTTAATAAAGAAGTGTTTTCTATGATTTTATTTCCTTCTACAAATCTTTTTCAAAATTGTGAAAGCCATAAATATATGTATCTTTCTGCCGATGTACACAACACCTTGTGTGTTGATTTGTTGTTTCACGTATGTTTTAGGTTCAGAGATAGCATGAGAGAAAAAGTACAGGATGTGAGCAAGTTGTTCAGGTTGTACCTATTGTCTAAGATCTTGTTAGCATACATGTTCAGACTTGTAGATTTTCATTCAATATGTAAATGTAAAGCATTTTGTAATAATTCAATTTGTATAAAAATACATGTTGAATGTTGAGAATGTTATGGTTGTATGTTCATGTATGTGTATTATGCTTCCGCATCACTTTCTGATATGATTGGATGATGTTTTTGGATTCTGACATCTCATTCCCAATAGGGTTTGGAGAAGCCAAAATCCGGGGACGTCACAACAGCAGTGGCGGAAAGCGGCAGCAGCAGCAGGAGAAAGAGGACGCAGCGGCATCGAGTAGAGTTGCACCAGCATCAGCGGTGGCGAGCAGCAGCGGGGGTCGTCGGGCGATTTTAGGCGAGCGGCAATCACAGCAGAAAACTATTGCAATGAAATAGGACGGAAGGGGAAGAGTCGAGTGATATGGGTCTATTAAGTTTGTCAACAGCGTCGGTTATCTGTAAAACTGACGCCTTTTACCTTTAAGCGTCGGTTGATATTAAAAAACCGACGTCCAATTAGACAATCTTTGCCCTAAATTATTTGGCGGGAACCATTATCAGCGTCGGTTATCAAAGGATAACCGACGCCTAAATTGGAACTTTTCGTGAAAATTTCCATCTTATATCGGCATCGGTTAGTAGTTAAAAAATCGACACTGTATGTGATACTTTGGGGCAAAAAAATTTCACTCGAAAATTGGATTTCGCGGGCGATTTTACGTGTCTGTTTGTTTTACTTAGCCGACGCTAAATACAAAGTGGTACCTGTGTCTGGATGGTCTTCGAATATAGATGTCGGGGTTCCTAAATATCCTACGTTGAATATTATAGGCGTCGGTTTTTTTAAATAACCGACGCCCAGAAAAGAGACATTGAATGTTGTTTCTGTAGTAGTGACTTTAATCTTTTCAGTTGTTTGTTGAACCAGCTCAGGACCTAAAAGTTGATACTCTCCTGTTTCATACCAACATAAGGGAGATCTACAACGTCTACCATGTAAAGCCTCATATGGTGCCATATTAATATTGTGCTAATAGCTATTATCATAAGAAAATTCTATAAAGCACAGATGTAGATCCCAACTTCCTACAAATTGAAGGACACATGCCCTAAGCAAGTCTTCCAGAGTTTGTATAGTCCTCTCAGATTGTCCATCTGTCTGAGTATGAAATTTTGTACTAAACCTTAACTGCGTACCCAAAGCTTTATGCAGTCATTCCCAAAAACGACTCGTAAACTGGGGACCTCTATCAGAAACAATTGTAGACGGAACCCCGTGCAAACACACTATCTCATCTATATAGATCTGTGCAATCTTCTGAGCAGTGTAGGTTGTTTTGACAGGAATGAAATGTGTTGTCTTAGTCAACCTATCAACTATCACCAAAATGGAATCATGACTTTTGGTTGTTCTAGGCAAACCAACCACAAAGTCTATTGTTACATGATCCCATTTTCACTGCGGTATAGGTAGAGGTTGCATTGTTCCTGCGGGCTTCTGATATTCAGCTTTAACCTGCTAACACACCAAACACAACATAACAAACTCAGCTACATCTTTCTTTAATCCAGGCCACCAATACATATCTTTCAAGTTATGATACATCTTGGTGCTCCCTGGACGCATAGCATACATCGAAGAATGAGCTTCTTCCAAGACTAACTTTCTTAAGTTATCATCATCAGGTACTACCATTCTATCATCATAACAGACTACCTGATCATCTGAATCATGGAAGCCATCTCATTTCTCACTACCATACTCTGACAGGATCTGCTGAATCACAGTATCATCTTGCTGTGCATCTTTAATATGTTCCCTCAGAGTAGGTTTTATGTGCATCTCAGCTAACAACCCAGATAACAACGATACCTTAAGTTGTATATTGTCTTGCCTCAAGGAGATGAACTCATCTCTCTTAGAGCACACTAAGGAGTTTAGTTGTGCTTTATCTAAAGCTGGTGTTGCTGATTTTCTACTTAGTGTATCAGCAACCACGTTGGCCTTCCCTGGATGATAATCAATTGTACAATTGTAGTCCTTGATTAATTCCATCCAGGGGCGTTGCCTCATGTTCAGCTCATGCTGAGAAAAGATATACCTTAGGTTCTTATGGTCTGTGAAAATCTAGAATGTTTCTCCATAGAGAAAATGTCTCCAGATCTTCAAGGCATGGACCACAACAACAAGTTCTAGATCGAGTGTAGGATAATTCTCCTCATGTTTCTTAAGCTGTTGAGAAGCAAAATAAATCACTTGTTTATCCTGCATCAACACACATCCTAAGATATTCATAGATGCATCACAAAAAACTATATACCCCTTTCCTTGCTCAGGTAACACCAGCACAGGTGCACTGGTTAAGCTTTCCTTTAGCAACTGGAAAGATTGTTGACACTTGTCATTCCAGACAAAAGGAATCTCCTTCCTGGTCAACTTAGTCAGGGGTAAAGCTATAGAACTGAAGTTCTTAATGAACCTCCTATAATAGTCTGTCAGTCCTAAGAAACTTCTTATCTCTTTCAGTGTCTTCGGTTGTTCCCATTGCAGGACCGATTCTACTTTCTTAGGATCAACACAAATACATGAAGCAGATATTATGTGTCCAAGAAAAGAAACATCTGATAACCAGAACTCACATTTGCTAAACTTAGTATACAACTTATGCTTTCTTAGCAAGGTCAAATCTTGGCGAAGATGTTGTTCATGTTGTTGAGCATCTCTACTATATAGCAGGATGTTATCTATAAAGACGACAACACATAGATCAAGAAAATGTTGAAAGATTCTATTCATGACTTCCATAAATGCATCCGGTGCATTAGTTAGTCCGAACGACATCACTGTGAACTCATAGTGACCATACCTTGTCCTAAAGGCAGACTTGGGTATGTCACACACCTTTATACGCAACTGATGGTATCCCGACCTCAGATCTATTTTAGAAAAGTTAGTTGCACCACGCAACTGATCAAACCAGTCATCAATCATTGGTAGAGGATACTTGTTCTTTATAGTTACTTTATTTAACAGTTTGTAATCAATGCATAACCGCATCGATCCATCCTTCTTCTTAACAAAGAGGACCGAAGCACCCCAGGGTGAAGTGCTCGGCCGGATAAAACCCTTTTCAAGCAACTCCTGAAGTTGTTTCTTGAGCTCTGCCATTTCAGCAGGTGCCATTCTATACGGCATTTGTGCTATTGGTTGTGTTCCCGGGATTAGATTAATCTCAAAATCAATCTCTCGGGGTAGTGGAACACCCAGAAGTTTTCAGGAAATACATCTTCAAATTACCTGACTATTGGAACTTCAGAAAGATGAGGACTCTCCATTTTGGTATCAACCACATGGGCTAAGAATGCAAAGCTTCCTTATCTCATCAACTTCTCATCTACCATAGCTGACACAAGACATGTTGGAAGAATCTTTCTATCTCCTTGAAAGATCCATGTGTCACCATTATCTGTGAACACAGTTTGCTTGGAAATACAATCCAAGACAACTTTATACTTTTCTAAGGTGTCCATCCCAACGATTATATCAAAGCCATGCATCTCAAGTGGTATAATATCCACTTGAATGTGATGATCAGAAAAGAAAAGACTGCAGGGACAACACACTTCCCACAATACTGCAGATCCCATCAAAGGAGTTTCTAACTTCAAACTCTCTACCCTATGACCAACTATCATATTGCAGTCAAGAATCACTTCTTGAGTGATAAAAGAGTATGTAGCACCCGGATCAATTAACACAGATACAAAGCAGGATAATGACATATCAGAATAAAACAGTTCCATCTGACCTGTCACAACCTGAGGGTTTACTACTGCTTCATGCTGATTCATGGCATAGAATCTAGTCGTTGGTTGTTGTTGACCCTATGCTCGATTGTTGGATGTAGATGAACCGGCTTGGGACGCTTGTCCACGTCCTCTAGCACCACTTCCAGGCCGTCGCCTCTGAGTGCCTTGCTGACTCTGCCTCAGGACAGTCCCTCACCACATGGCCTTCTCTCCCACATCTATAACAGGTTATATTTCCCCTCGGTGGTCTGGGTGGTCCTGTTACTGACATCGAGGTTGTGCTATGAGCTCCCCTCAGTGGTAAACTACGGTCTTTACCCTTACTTGATGTCCACTACATCAGGGTATTAAACCTTGGTGGTGGTGTAGGCACAGAATACCTTGGTTTCTTGAAACTCCCATTACTTTGTCCTTGTAATTGTGGGTACTCTTTCATTCCCTTGGTCTATCACTTCTCTATTATAGACATCTCTATACATCTTACTGACTCCACGAATGTGGCAAACCTCTCCAGGTTCTTTAGAGCAGACACCAGAGTGGTCAATTCAGCATTCAATCCCTTCTCAAAATGTCGAATTCTCTCCTCATCAGTTGATGCCATATGCGGACAAAACTGCAAAAGTTCCATGAACCTAGCTTCATATTCTGTAATGTTCATTGGTCCTTGCTTTATCCTCTCAAACTGAGAGATTTTATCATCTAGATACATCTTGGGAAAGTATCTGGCGATGAATTCACGCTGGAATTCATCCCATCCGATCACAACACTAGGTCTTTTGTCTTCCTCAATGGTCCACCAGTGGCCAACACTCCCTTTTAAGAGATATACAACATGCCTGACCTTCTCATCATCAGGAATCATGAGGATTTTGAAGGCTTTCTCCAATTCAGTCAACCATAGATCAGCATTTGTTGGGTCGGTTGTACCAGCATACTCTAAGGCTCCTACTCTCCTAAGCTATTCATAATTCTTGTCGGCTCCATGTCTTTCATCATGGGCTGGTGGCCTTGGTGCAGGTAATGGCATCCTATCCGTCATATGGGTCATAGCTGCTATAAATTGTCCAAACATGGCCTGGAAGGCTGGATTCCCCATATCAGCTTGGTTGAACTAGGGTTGATCAAGTACATGTTCCTCCCTATCTTGATCTCTTGCACCTCCTCCTGGTGCAGCAACACTGCTCTGGGCATCATGTGATCCAAACATCTTTAGTTCTTCTTCTCCTCCTATATGAGTAGAAGACACTATTAGATAACTAGATGACACTAGAACAGACTCAACAACCTTAATCCTATGTCTCTGTAGACTCAGCGAACCTAGAGCTCTGATACCACTTTACTTATGGCATCCAACTCACAGAGCGAGATTAACTAATTAATTAAATGCGGAAGCGTATCATTAGCACTGGAATTACTGAAAATCACTAAAAATTTAAACCATTTAGCAAGAGATCCATTCACAGGAAACTCTTTCATACAGAACCAAAGTAAATCATTACATCATGGTTTCCTATTACATCTCTTGTATTGTTTCATCTCGAGAGATACAAAATCAACTGCTCTGTTAAACTGCACATAAGTAGCATAAAAATCTTGAGGCATCAAGCAAAAATCTCAGATCAGATTATCAAAAGCACTAACTCCTAGGACACGAGAGTATAGAGATGACTCATAAGACTAATTAAACAAGACCAGACAGCCAATGTCTCCACCTGATGGATCACTATTGTCCTTGTGGCTGCTGCTCTTCCCCTGCAGATGAGTTTCTGCCTTATCGTTTGCGTCTACCTAAAAATGTTGGATCCCACAGGGGTGAGACAATTATAAAAGTTGCCCCATCAGGAGATATAACTCTCTGCCAAAACATTATCATTGTGGTTTAAAAGAAATAAACTGAGCAGTGGGATAATATAAAATAGTAGCAGATAATTCAGCATCTATGTAAATTAGAGCAACATTCTTATGCAAGTAATTCAGTTATAACTTGATAAAGCAGCATGCCTCTTATTCAGTATGAATTAAAAGAACATAAGTACATTTATGAATCAAGGAAAGGCTAAGTCGTATAACATCAACCAGTGGTTCTCGTATTTCAATCTTAAGCAAATATGCTACATGGCTGATTATATTTTTTTGAAACATATTTAAGCTCTGAGGAGATGAGGTATACCACTCATACTCCAACTGACCATTTCTAGAATCGACATCGGTACCATAAATAGGTCAATAAAAGAGTCGGATTCCCATGACCTCCCACATCCCGGTCAGCACGGGACCACAAGCAGGACTATGTCGACTGCTCAAAATAGCTTTCTAGGGTATACTAGAACTTTGCTATAGAGTTACAACGTCAACTGCACTCTCATCGGCAATCGAGATATTTAATGTTTATCTCGATCGACCCGACACAAAATATCATTGGGATATTAATGATACATCCACACCAACCATCAGGAGATTTATGATACATCTATTCAGACACATGAAGGATTTAGAGGTTTGATGTTTACCTTCCCTCAATCTCTTCACAAGGATGTAAGGATATTTTTGCCCATTTACCCCCACATATTCACAATATGCGAACTCCAAGAATTCTATAGGAAAACTTGTTTCACCATCATCAACTTATGACGATGATGGATCTATGGTCAGAGCACTACATGAATACATTTCACTTGATTAATTAAGTACATTTTCATATTCTTTTAGCATCAGGCAAGTTCTCAAACATAACTTATGATGACAATGCTATAAGGAAACATGTACTAATTTCATCAACTATTTAACAGTCATTACAAGATATTGGAGTCTCAGTCCCTCATTTTAATACTGGGAATTTGCATCCCTTCACAATCTCATCACCATAATCAAATGGCTATGGGTATCTAAACCCTTGACTCATCATTGAGCATTGTTACCACTTTTCCAGGTAACTATCACCTTCAGGTCATCTGACCAAGGTAACATGATACTTTCTGTCACAAGCATCACTCATGGTACTTGAGGCCCATTAACTCTCTTGTTACCTCTTACCAGGTAGCAAGGTATATTATGGAACACAAGGCCCAAATACAATAGTGAATTAAATATCATAGCTCATACATGGCCATGATCATTATTTCAACATACCTGCATGGTTAGCACAGATGATAACAGTGATATCAATTGCATATCAGAACCATGTAGAATAATTATGAATTCACTATTCAAGGGTAACACCACTATTCCTATACTAGGGTTAGGGTTTCCCATTTCATGTCTTTTGGGAATAATCATCCCATCACCCACATCAGTGCTATGATTTATCACCATATTGCTCAAGATTAGGGTTCATAAAGCATTACATATTATTACCCGTGATTTGACTTTCACATCACATCAAACATCAGGGTTTCTCATGAAACCATTATTAGTTAGGGTTTCACATAATTTCCACCCCAGAATAGGGTCTACATTCAATAAACTACAATTAGGGTTTACTATTCATCCCAATTAGGGTTTCATGTTCCATTACCCATAATTAGGGTTTACTATTCATGCCAATTAGGGTTTCATGTTTCATTACCCATAATTAGGGTTTACTATTCATCCCAATTAGGGTTTTATGTTTCATTACCCATAATTAGGGTTACTCATATTTTCACCCTGGATTAGGATTACATCCTTACCCTGGATTAGGGTTTCAATTAGAATTGCCCTGAATTAGGGTTAAGGTTCAACAACATTGTCAATTAGAGTTTATACCCATGATTAGGGTTTCATGATCTCTTTACTTAAGGATCATACCCTTAATCACCACATGAATCCTACTCATGTATAAATTTCGATTCTATTATCTTCTCAACTTGATTAGGTTATATCAACTCTTCAATCAAGTACATACAACTATGATTGACATAGTGTATCCAGTCATTGTTCATATAAGAAATTAGGGTTTATCCCTTAATTGGCACTAATCACTTCGGTACTATTAGGGTTTCAACCTTTGTACCTTCATTTATTACTATTACTAACAATCATTGGATCATTAGAACAATCATCACCATCATTTTCCAAATGATTGAATCACCATGAACTCCATTCGGTTTTGAAGTTTCATCACCAAACGGTTTTGAAACCGTTTGCCTCCAAACGGTCTTGAAACCGTTTGATCCCAAACAATTTTGAAACTGTTTGGCCCCAAACGGTTTCCAGACCGTTTGGTCTCAAACGGTCTCAAGACCATTTGGGCCAAATCAGTCCCAAAACCACAAGGGCTCTTAGGCACATTCATCAATCCAATCAAATGTAATTGCATCATTGAATTGACTATTGATTATACAATTGAAGGATTCATCAATCAACAATATTTGATCATTATCCAATTGTCAAGGATCAACCACTAACCCTCCAAACGGTTTTCAAACCGTTTGGTCCCAAATGGTTTCAAGACCATTTGGGCTCAAATGGTATCAAGACCGTTTGACCCAATTTGTCTTGAAATCGTTAGGACCATTCAAGGATTCTTCAATCAACTTGATTAGGGTTTCCAATTGAAGGAATGTACAATCATTGAATCAATCAATTGGATCTATTGGATCATACTCCAACATGTAATTAGGTTCATACCTCAAACGGTCAACTAAACCAAACGATCAACATAACCAAACGGTTTGGAGTACAAATCACCAAACGGTTTGCAAACCATTTGGTGAAACTGTTTGGACCAAAGGTCCTAGACCGTTTGCCCTTGTTCTTAATTGAGGTGTGTGTTTGTGATCAAGTTATCATCTTAAACATTTAAACTCATGAAAACTACTGCCATTTCCATGGCAATTGCATCAACATATCCATGCTATTGCAATAAGAACAATTGAATCGATTGAATTGAGAAATTGAATTCAATAACAATGATTAAGGGTTCAAGTTATATAACCCACCTTAAATTGAGCTTCAGTGCTTGTAGCTTCACGTCAACAATGGTGGAAGGATCTTTATCTAATCACAAGGATCGTTCCTCAAGCTTTTGAGTGAAAAGGATTGGTTAGAAGTGAAGACGGGATCGAGATATGAAGGAATTATGCATTGTTTTATGATTTCCACCATGAAATCAAGAAGAAGGAAGGTCAAGGACTTACCACAGGTTGGGGGGGTCATATTCCTGCTGTTCCTAGCTCCCTTGGTCTTTTTTGCAAGCAAGGAGAAGAAAAGGATCCGAAAAAGTCCTTGGTTGGAGTGGTAAAGGCTCTTTAATAAGAAATTCAATGAGAGAGAAAGTGTTTTATAAAATCTTTTAATTCCAAAATTGTTGCCACCACTTCCCCCTTGGTTTCTTGCATGCAAAGGAAACTCTATCCCCACCTAGCTCCCTTCCATTATCCATGAATTAAGGAATATTAAATTAAGCACCTTAACCCTTATAATAGTAATATCCATATTTGAGTGGAAATTCTTTTTCTTATAAAAAGGTGAGTGGAGTTTTCACCTCCTTGGGATATTTCGTGGTCCTTGCAAAGCTCAAGAATGACCACACACATCTGAATCCAACTATCTTAAATTTGGTTGAAGGCCCTTCAATTATTTTATTTATTTTTTGCATTAAATTGAACTAATGTTTCCATTATGCTTAAATCTTGATTATTTTAATATCAAGATTCTCTCTCCTTCAAAGAGACACAAATGAGATGCCCCTCTTATTTTATTTACTCCACATGATGCCAACCAACATTAGGGTCCTTATTGAAGTGTTGATTTGCATATCGCACCCTAGGTTTTGGGTAAATTGCACATTACACCAAAACTAGGTTTTCATGCACAAACATTGCTTTATCAGCTCTTTCTTGATATTCAGGCTATCACAAGCCATACCTCTGCATCATTGACACTCTTTTTACGTGCGTAGAAACGCAAGTGTACGCGTCACTATAATATAGGCCTTTGTGAGGCCCGAGTCGAACTCAGGGACACGTAAATTATCGGAGACTACTACTAACTACGTGCAATCAGCTAGACCGATTAAAAAGTTGGAAGTTGTTGTAAAATTAAAAGAAAAGAAAATAAAACAAAATAAAGCAATCGATTAAATGTTTAGTTTAATAAATTCAAGATGAGATCTTTAAGATTGTTGTTTCACCGCGGGTTTTCATTGTATGAAATTCTATATAGTTACTCAGATTTATCTCTCTATCTGGGTAGTGGCCTGAAATCAGAATTGCCCACTGTCGTGGTACAATTCACTACCTATGTCTAGGTCGGTTCCACCATCGTAGTACCCTATACCCTAAACTTGGTGCATTAAAATCGATCTCTCGGTATCCACCATTAACCTTACACCACCTTGTTCAAGGGATTTGTCAATTAACATAAATTTCGTCTCTTTTCAACCGTTAATTCTTCTTTCAAAGTAATTAAGGGTATTAGATTATTATTATTATGGTGATCAAGCATAACAATATAATTGAGAAAATGAAATTATACCACGGATTTAAGAGATAAAAGATGAATTACTATGATAAAATTGTCATACAATGAATTCCCGGGCTACTCCCGGTCCTAAAGACAAAGGGGATTAGCCCCGCATGTTCATCTCAGAGAAAAACGTGGTAGAGAAAAACGGAAACATGGGGAAAAACGTGATTGAGTGGTGAAACCCCTGAACAGAAAAGATCCAATCACTCCTTGGCGTTGAATACGCGTTCTCCCGCCTTTCGGTGGTGGAAAACGTCTTCTTTGGCATCCGGAACGGCTGGGGCGTGCTTCTGGGCACCATTCTTCTCTCCACACCTTCTCGGGACGTGTGCAGTGGCTAATGACGTGATGAATTGCTCTTAGCCGCCGTCATTAGGTATAATCACTGAGTTAGGTCGCCAAATAATCGCATCCATCCGATTTAGATCCATATGAAGCAAACTTGTATCTGACGGTGTCGATACCATCGACGCGGGTCGATGGTATCGACCTTGCACGGTATCGGCAATTCTTTTTTTCTTTTGTCGTTGCGTCTGATGCTGTCTCGATACCATCATCGCGGGTCGATGGTATCGACAACCTATAGCGACAGTTTTGTCCTTTTGTGTCACTGTAGCTCCACCAGTTGATAGTATCGACATATGCGTCAATAGTATCGACTCACTTCTCGCTAGCAGCCTGATGGTAAATCGATAGCATCGACTCTCCTGTCGCTAGTATCGACTTTCTTCTGCTCCTTGCGGCTGGCAGCCTATGGTCATGTCGATGGTATCGACAGCAGCAGATACTTGTTTTTCCTGAAATTACAACACGAAACCACATAAGCCTATACAAAACATATTCTTGTAATCATTTATTCTCAAAATACAGAAATACGGGAGATTTGGCATAGACAAGTATCATAGACCAAAGTAGATGAATTATGCAACATTAACCACAGAAATGACTAATAAATGCATAAAACACATATAAAACAAGTATATAAATGCGACTCAAAATCATCGCATCAAACTCCCCTAAGCTTGAACATTGCTCGCCCTCGAGCAACTAAACCTTAGAATAGAATTGCTAGAGTCAACTAAAGAACAAATCATCACAACAGACATCACCATATGATACCCACCGGACATTCACATTTCGGCCCTCACTAACCACGAAATGATAATTACCCTAAAGGCGACAGTAATCATTCATAAAAGATATCTACCTCAAAACTGATGAACACTATCACATAAGGCAGTTAACATAATAAAATTTGCCGGTCCAGACTCGGTGCATCTTGTGATCTCCTATACTACGTTGCTCGCCCTAACTACCATCTACATGGAAGCAGCTCTCCTGATATTCATAAGTGAGGAGAAATTCACGGTGGCCTACCAATTCGAGAAACGGGTGGATGGAATGCGTGGCTAATGGAAGAAATGGAAGCATCATACGGTTTCAACATGCATAAAACAAGAATGCCCTAAATGATGCATTTGCACATGCAAAATGCCCTAATGCCTAAGATTGGGTGGAATGATGCATGCACTAACATCCCGTCTCAAAATGAGATAGAATATCTAACCGAGCCACATCATGTACTATCTTAAAATGCAGGTGAGACTATGTTCCTTTCTCCCTTTTATTCTACTTGCTTCTCAATACTTTATTTTTCTTTTTCAGTTATTTCAATTTTTTTTCTTTCTGTTTTTTTCTTATTTTCTTTCTTTCAAGCCCTTATATCCGCAAATGATAATGAATAATTTGTTGGGCATACTTTTTTTTTGCGTAGCCCAAAGATTTGAATTATTTAGAAGGTATGGAACAAGTTAATCACCTTAAAGAAGAAATCAGATACATGATGTGCTCTATGCATAAAAATTATGAATGCAATTAAATGACATGCACCTAAGGGTAATGTGCATGTATAACTATTCTATTTTTTTGTTTTTCATGCAAAACATGTGAAAGTGGTTGCAATGCAAGACCTATCTACATGACATGCAATCAAAAAGATTAAAATCGTAAAGTACTTCCAATTCTTATGGTGGATTGTGAAAAACAATGAGGTGGAAAGATCACAAGACTAATTGACTGAATCTTTGAAAAGTATAATGTGTCCCTCCTTACTGACCTGTGTAGTAGTTAAGAGGTTTCTCTCTCTTACTTCAAATTAGAGTCTCATTATCATTTGGTCAGTTTCGGCTCAAATAACCAATTCCGTCCACTTTTCATGAATCATTAGGAATGTACAGTTGTGATTTTCTGTTTTAAAGTTGACAAAACCAATCATTTTCATAAGTTATGTGCTCAAAGTTGAACAACACAAGCTTGCGAACACTCAATTTTTTTTATTTTCCCTTTATTCCCATGTACAAGCAAGTGAGATGACACATGACTTAAGACATCCACAATTACACTAGATAGAATGTGGATCCTACAAACAAACTAAGCTTGCAAGAAATAGATGACAAGAACAAACAAAATAAAACAAAATAAAAGATAGAGCTATTCCAACTCCCCCCTAAGCTTGAATTCGACTATGGCCTCATAGTCAAAAACAATCTTAAAGGTTGGAACAGAGATACCGGTTTACTCTTCTGGAGGAGGTGGGTACTGTGGGGCTGTGGGGTCCCAGGATGGGTACTCCCCCTGAAAGCTCGGATCAAACTGGGGCCTGGGTGGAGGTTGTGGATACCCTCTAAAGTAGATCTTCTACCAGTAGTGATCATAGAAGGGCTGCTGTTGCATCTCCATCCTATGCAACCTGTCATGAATCTGTTGTTGGTTGTCTAGGAGGAGACACTCATTCTCAAAGATCACCCTCTGATTGTCAAGTAACTGGTTTGTAGTCTCCTGAATACCGGTATACACCGCAGTATGATGCTGATGCGTCTGCTGCATGTCCTGCGACATAGCATACATGCCCTGTAAAGAATAGACATCCTCGCTTGGCTGCGAGGGAGGTGGTGGTGGCGGAGGCTGCAAAGATGAAGATACACCCATATACATGCGAGGACGCTTCCTAGGTGCCACTCGTTCCCGAAGAGGAGTGTAGGCCTCCTCTTCCTATTCAGCCTCGTCATCATTATTGTTGTCGTCGTCGTTGCCACCATATTCATCAGAGTCAGCAATGGCTGTGATGGGCCATCAGAAATGTTGAGCCCTTTCGATATGGTAGACAGGATCGGGAAGATAACATTATTGATAAGCATGGTTCACACGGCAATGAGCATAAGGTAAACCATCCCGAAGCAGGATCAAGTTTGATCGGTAAAGATGCTGCAAATTAACCTTGCTTCTATTGGAGAGCGGAGTCAAGGTTGAGAAGTTCAGCCCAAGGTTGTGTGCCAGCGGAGTAATGAGTCCTCCAAAGTGAATTGGATCCTTCCGTGTACTCCTCTTTACCACCAAGACTCACTGCAGAAAGGAAGCTCCCCAATTGCACTCTTGGCGCTTCAGGAGTTTATGCAAGAAAAACAAGTCCGTCTCCTGGAATTTGCTAAGGGACAAATCACCCCTAGCAAACAGTGTGGAACACAACATCCGGTGAATAATCCGCACAAATGGATGATCAAAGTCTTCTACCTCTGCGTTGTGGTAGCTCATTGATTTGGCCCCGAGCTCGGCGAAGATAGTGTCATAGTCAGTTCGGTTGTCTGTCTGCCGGTAGTCAGTTCGCCCATGGTTCTAGTTGTATATCTCATTGAACTGACTGAGTGTAAGATTGTCATCATTGTTGTACATCCAGAAAGAAACACGGCCCCATTCGCGGTCTGTGGCGATGATGTCGTTTGGCATGACACAGACGTCCAGCGACGCCATGAATTCCACCACCAGCTCCTTGTAAGTAGGCCATTCATTGAAGAACGACTGACCATCAACATGGTACTCCATCTCGTCGGGAATTCTTTCTGTGTTATGCTCCTGCCCCTTGAGAACATAGGTCATACTAGCCTCGAACCCCAAGTTGCAGATCATCTCCCGGCCAACATAGCGGGTCAGCTTGATTTTCGTCTTCATGATCTCCTCGTAGATCTTCTTGACCTCCGCAGACGGATGAACAATCCGCGGGCGTGAAATTGATGCAGTCAGTGGAGGCATGAATTATGGAATGTCCATCGGGTTGGAGCATGAATAAGACGCACCGGCAACATGCACCATGATTGCGGGAGAAGAAGAAGAAACAGAGGAAGGAGCTCGGTGCAGATCGGAGAAGAAAATCTCCGCTCGATGAAGAACGTGCTCCTGGATGCTCGTCGTCGGGCTCGGATTGCTCTGGAATACGCTCGGCACAGGTGCAGAAGGATTGCTCTGGAGTTGTGATGTCATATGACGAAAATCCTTCTCATATATAGTCGTGGCTGGCACTGCTGTATGCCCGTCGATACCATCGACGCGGGTCGATGGTATCGACACGTGTAGCACAATCCGTACTGCTGCTAGTATTGACGGTCGTCGATGGCTGGATGTGTGGGGCCCAGATCGCTGAAGTGTCAATACTATTGACATGTGTCGATGGTATCGACCCGTCCCACGGATCGACTTTCTGGTTGCAGTGATCGTCGTTGATCTCCTCTCACAGATCGGTGACGTGTCGTGTCGATACTATCGACGCAAGTCGATAATACCGATGTCGGATTAGGGCAACACCCTCGTGAGGCCGGCCGCCACCTTCTGTATGTGAATGTGTCGAGACCATCGACAGGCCCATCGATGGTATCGACTTCTCTGAGATGATTTCTTCTGAATATCTCCAGCGATCTCGTGAGTATCAACACCCATGTCGATACTATCGACCTCTATTTGCGATCAACCTGTTGGTGTGTCGATACCATCGACGAGGCCGTCAATGGTATCGACGCAGTGCGATTTCTGCAATCGCCAACCTGTACCCAGGTCGATACCATAGACACAAGGGTCGATGGTATCGACTCTACCTCAGTCCTACCAATTGAGAAAACGATCACGGTATCTTTTTTACACTAAAAACAAAGTCAAAACAAACCAAGGTACGAATGTGAAAAAAACTAAACTAAACTACTGATGGTTGGGTTGCCTCCCAACAAGCACCCTTATTTAACGTGTTAGGCTATACGACATGAAGCTCCTCCTCAACTTGGAACTTTGGAGAGTGTGCCCAAGGGATCATGCGACTGTTTGAACTCCAACCGATCTTGGCCAATCCCCAAGGTCAATGTACCTCTCCCCATTGCAGTGACAACATCAGTCGTTGCTTGAAACGACCTACCCAATAGCATCTCGCAACATTTAAGCTGTGGCATGTCCATGATGACGAAATCCACCGAAAAGATGAATCTGTCCACCTTGATGAGTACATCCTCGCACACTCCGTATGGCTTTACAATGGACCCATCCGCCAACTCAATAGATGTCGCTGACTTCTTCATTTCCTTCAACCCAAGCTTTTGAAATGTGGACAGTGGCATAAGATTAATGCTAGCGCCCGAATCACACTGTGCTCGTGGAAAATATTGATCACCTATTATACAAGGAATATAAAAGCTTCTTGGGTCATTCCTCTTCTGTGGAAAACTCCCATGGATGACTGAGCTCACCATCTCATTTACCCGGCAAACATCTATGTCTTTAATTCGCCTCTTCTTGTTGATGATTTCTTTGATAAACCTCCCGTAGGTGGGAATCTTCTCGATCATTTCCACTAACGGAATATTGATATGAAGTTTTCTGAACATCTCCAAGAATTTCTTGTAGTGTTGATGCTCTTTCTTCAGCCTCGGGCTATCCGGACTAGACACAACTGCCTCATTCAGACGCTTATGAGGTGGCACATATGAACTTTTCGGGGTAAGCACCCCTAAGCTTGTTTCAATGACTCCCTCTAGCGTAGACTTTGATGGATCATCTTCAATAGGTATAACTTGCAGTGACATCTCTCTCACAGTGGATGTATCTTCACCTTGACAAATGGCCTTCACCTGCTCTTCTTGCCTAGGTGTGGGCACAACCATAATGTGCTCCTGGCGGGCCTTTCTGAATGGAGTGTATCTGCCTGGTAGTCCATAATTATTGCGAGGATACAGTATTTCTGGTGTAGCCTCTGTATCAAACATCATTTTACCTTTATCCTGGGCCTCTACCAATGGGGATTCTACCTCATTAATCACAGACGTATATTTTACTTGATGATGTGCTTGAACCACATATGCATTCCCATCCTGTCTCTGCTAATTGGCATGCTTTATGGCCGCCACTTCATTTGAAATTTGAGTCACGGTCGTCTCTAGAGCCCTCATTTGTGCTCCATGACTTTGCAGTGTTTGCCCAAACTTGGTCAAAATGTCACCCTGGGACTGCAGTTGCTTATTGAACATGCTCATCATCTCATGATTTTGTTACACCATTTGACTAAGCAACTCGGTGCTTTTATCTTCAGCTCTTAGTTGTGGTTTTGCATCTGGATCTTGTAGGAAGTTGTTTGGATCCTTCCATGAGAACTTCTTGTCCCTCCTCCAAGCATAATCATTATTTCTATAGCCCTGTTGTTGCATAAATTTGACGTGGGCTTCTTCATCAGATGATGCGTCTTCTTTGGCAAGCAATTTCTTGGCTAGAAGATCTAGTTTGCCATTCAGCTCCTTGATGGATCTGGACTCACCTGCAACTTTGACTTGTTCCGGTGCATCCCTATCGCCCCAAGATTGCTTCTTGGCCATATTCTTCATAATCTCCCAGCACCTTGTGTCTGCGTTGTTTAAGAAAAACCCTAAACTTGCTGAATCAAGGTTACTTCTATCATGCTCGGAAAGAGAAAAATAGAAGATTTTAACCTATTTTTCCTTATCCATACCATGGTGTGGGCACCTTCTTAACATAATCTGAAAGCGTTCCCACGTCTCCGAGTAGGTCTCTCCTGCCTTCTGAGTGAACTGAGTGAAATTGTGAATTTTTCTGATCAGATCGTTGGTCTTCTCGGGCGGGAAGAACCTTTCAAAGAATACCTCCACCATGTGGTTCCATGATTCCACATATTCGTCGTCGCAATTGTGCAAGCACTCTCGTGCAACTCCTGCCAGAGAACTTAGGAACAACTTTAGGTAGAGCACATCATGAGGGAACTTGTCAATTTTAACCATGTCGCAATTTTCCACAAATTGGCTTATGTGCGTGACTGGGTCTTCATTCTTGAGCCCATGAAATGCGTTTGACTTCACCAAATTGATTAATGTAGGATCAATTTTGTATGTTGGAATGTTGATCGCCTACTTCTTGATTGGCCCCTTCGACACAGATGAAGAAGAAGCCTTGATCTTCTCCCATATCGTCTGTTCCTCCGCCATCTCTTTTTGTTCGGATTCTGAGTTTATTTCTTCCAGATGGTCTTGACAGTAATCCTCCTCATCTTCCAGTCCCAGAAATGGAACCTCTAGTGTGTGTCGCGTGTAGTCGGTGCTACGCGTCTGCACCATGCACAGTACCGACAAAATAAAAATTTAAGTTCAGTATAGTGCTTGACGATTACAAAAATTAGAAAATAGACTGTGAATTTTTGAAATGATTTCAAACTAATAAAAATAAAAAGTGGCCTAGAGTGGCCACTTGCAGCACTCGTAGTGCCGACAATTGTCGGGTCCCCGACAACGGTGCCAAAAACTTGACACGCTTTTTACGTGCGTAGAAATGCAAGTGTACGCGTCACTGTAATATAGGTCTTTGTGAGGCCCGAGTCAAACTCAGGGACACGTGAATTATCGGAGACTACTACTAACTACGCGCAATCAGCTAGACCAATTAAAAAGTTGGAAGTTGTTGTAAAATTAAAAGAAAAGAAAAAAAAACCAAAACAAAGCAATCGATTAAATGTTTAGTTTAATCAATTCAAGATGAGATCTTTAGGATTGTGGTTTCACCGTGGGTTTTCATTGTATGAAATTCTATATAGTTACTCAGATTTATCTCTCTATCCGGGTAGTGGCCTGAAATCAGAATTTCCCACTGTCGTGTTACAATTCACTACCTATGTCTAGGTCGGTTCCACCGTCGTAGTAACCTATACCCTAAATTGGGTGCATTAAAATCGATCTCTGGGTATCCACCATTAACCTTACACCACCTTGTTCAAGAGATTTGTCAATTAACGTAAATTTCATCTCTTTTCAACCGTTAATTCTTCTTTCAAAGTAATTAAGGGCATTAGATTATTATTATGGTGATCAAGCATAATAATATAATTGAGAAAACGAAATTATACCATGGATTTAAGAGACAAAACATGAATTACTATGATAAAATTGCCATACAAAGAATTCACGGGCTACTCCCGGTCCTAAAGACAAAGGGGATTAGCCCCGCATGTTCATCTCAGAGCAAAATGTGGTAGAGAAAAAAGGAAACATGGGGAAAATGTGATTGAGTGGTGAAACCCATGAACGGAGAAGGTCCAATCGCTCCTTGGTGTAGAACATGCGTTCTCCCGCCTTTCAGTGGTGGAAAACATCTTCTTCGGCGTCCGGAACGGCTGGGGCATGCTTTTGGGCTCCGTTCTTCTCTCCACATCTTCTCAGGACGTGTGCAGCGGCTAATGATGTGATGAATTGGTCTTGGCTGCCGTCATTAGGTATAATCACTGAGTTAGGTTGCCAAATAATCACACTCGTCTGATTTAGATCGATCTGAAGCAAACTTGTATCTAACGATGTCGATACAATCGACGCGGGTTGATGGTATCGACCTTGCACGGTATCGACAGTTCTTTTTTTCCTTTGTCGTTGCGCCTGATGTTGTCTCGATACCATCGACACGGGTCGATGGTATCGACAACCTGTAGCGAAGGTTTTGTCCTTTTGTGTCGCTGTAGCTCCACCAGTCGATAGTATCGACATATGCATCGATAGTATCGACTCACTTCTCACCAGCAGCCTGATGGTAAATCGATTCCATCGACTCTCCTGTCTCTAGTATCGACTTTCTTCTACTCCTTGCGTCTGGCAGCCTGTGGTCATGTCGATGGTATGGACCATTGTCGATGGTATCGATAGCATTAGATGCTTGTTTTTCCTGAAATTAGAACACGAAACCACACAAGCCTATACAAAACATATTCTTGTAATCATTTATTCTCAAAATACGGAAATAAGGGAGATTTGACATAGAGAAGTATCATAGACCAAAGTAGATGAATTATGCAACATTAACCACAGAAATGACTAATAAATGCATAAAACACATATAAAACAAGTCTATAAATGTGACTCAAAATCATCGCATCAATCATCTTCACTCTCATGATTCTTAAATACATGAGGAACATATTATCATGAACAAATTGCAAATAAACCCCTCAACTTGGGTAATTTGCACTTTAGTCCAAAACAGGTAAAACATTGATTTCAACAATATTCAAAAAGGACTAAAACTGCAATATAAGTTCCTCTTAAGCCTTAATTACTTTTCAAAAGATAAGAGCAAGAATATAATCACTTTTATTAAACAAAACACCTAGGGTTAAAACATAACCCAGGTCAGGGATGTTACACCCTCCACATTCAAACACATTTTCTTGAGCTCCCAACAGGTGTAGCGATGTGCTCTACCTCCAACACCTCCAATCTCACTTCTCCAACCCAAATCCTCCACCAAATTGACCTTTAATCACTTCCTACACCTCTACCGCATCTCCCTCTACCATTTCAACCCCAAAACCTCCATTAATCTATCCACCATCTTCATTTTCATTCTCCACCACACCTACAACCACCCTACACGAAACCTCATAAAAATCCACTAATGTTTTCCCAAAACCTTCAACCAATCCATTCTCCACCATCTAAGCAACCATCCTAGCCTATATCACACATCTCTTAATCTCCATTTAGCCTCCTACACAAAAATCCAAAAATCACAGCCATACCACCACCCCCATCTCCACACAATGAAGGGAATTACTAAGGTTGTGAAGAAGGGGTTCAAAAGAGCCTTGATGTGATCACTGGAGGCAAGGTGCGCACCAAGAGAGCCTCTTTCCAAGTCTCCATCCCATCCCACACTCCATAACCATCAAACTCCATTTCCCAACTACTCCACCACTCAACATCCATGAGTGCATCCCGCACCCAGTCGTCAGATAGCCACCATATCACTAATGATATGTATAGGGAGGAAGATGAGGAGGAGTAATCTAAGGAGAATCTCGACGACATGATTGATGAGGTTGATCCAAAGATTATAACCCACTAGAAGTGGGGAAAGGGGCTACAACCCCATCTTCATCAAGACTACCTCTGCAGACAACGTCAGCACGCCACTTTACCTCCTCATTGGGGGAGAGACCATAGTACTAGCCGTAAGCAAGGTAGAAATTTATGATTAAAGAGGAGGATCACCAACAACGATACCTCAACAAATGGGTACTGCTAAATCTTGACGCAAGCTTGGGGTCAAGATTCTATCAGGTTGAACAAGTAGATGAGGACACTATTGAGGAGGAGATGGATTCTAAGCCAGAGGACACTTTGGCATACTTGGAGGAAGACAAGCTAAAAGGTTTTGTCAAGGCTCTTGAGGGAACTTCTTATGGAAGCGGGCAGAGGAAAATGCAAATCACACCTATTTTTCCTGAATGTATGTCGAGGCGAGTCATCTCCACGAGATATGGGTGTCAAAAGGTAATTGCAGACATGGGCATCAAACTAAGGTGGTAAGGAAGCTAAAGAAAATCAGCGTGTGGAAGGTGCTTTCCAAAGCACAAACCACATACGTGTAGTTAACTCAGCAATTCTTTGCCACACTAGAGAAGGTGAAGGTAAAGGGGGAGGAAGACATTAAGTTTGCAATGTTCAACAAAGTACACACGTTGTATGCTTCTAATATGAACTACATCTTTGTAAAAGATCCTAAAGAAGCCAAAAAAATGAGTGATGTCTTGATTGAGAGAGAGGTTGACGTAGACTATGACTTCTGGCATAGGTTGATAGTGGATCCGACATACACCATAGGCAAGTCAAAAACTATGTACATAAGTAATATTATGGTCACATACTTGCAAAAAGTCTTCGCCAATATGACTATACGGAGGTATGACAATCAAGGCAACATTTCACAAAAGGACCTCTTTGTTCTACATGGTAAAAATAAGAAGTTGCACATCATCCTAGGGTTTCTCTTGATAGATAACATGAGGACAATCCCTTTCAAAAGAAAAACTCAGTTTGTTATGGGAGGGATTGTGACCTCAATTGCTATATCCCAAGGTTTTGATGTCAACGGACTTGAAGAGACTGAAGGAGCTCAATTTGTTGATTTAAAGTACCTCGTGCGCTCTCAAATGATCACAATCAAGAATAAGAGGATGATTTTTAATGTGAATTTTGGATCACTGCAAAGAATTCTTGAAATGTCCTACCATGTTTTTCCACTCCTCTCTTCCATGCCCCCCCGACTTACTACATGACAATATGAATCAATGATAGCAAGCCAAACCCCATGAAAACATCAACCACGACGTTGCACAATAAGAAGGCATAATAAAATGCACAACAACAAGAAGAAGAGGGAGGAGAGCAAAGAAGACAACCCCAATAGGTGAGAAGAAGGGATGAGGCAACATAGTAGTTACATGAGCCTTTAGTGAATGCAAATGATAAGACATCTATCCATGCATAGATTGAAGGTATCCAGAAGACACAAGAAGACATGGGGCTCATCCAGCAGTATCTATGGCAGGACTAAAAATAGATGCATCAAAAGGTCAACCATTTGTACCATTACCACCATGTGCAAGCACAACGAAACCCTGAATGGGGTGAAGACTCTTGGGGTGGTATTTTGGGATATCAAGAGACCTACCCTCCCCCTCAGGACAGATATTGGGGCCATTATGACCAGTTCCCCCAGCTCTCCCAGGCCCTCCACCTCCTCAACAGCACCAGTCAGAGCAACCTGACCTTTGATCTACAACACCAGCCATGATCTTCACCCTACTAGCCCCAACATGATTCGAAAGTTTGGAGTGGTAGGGCGGATGCACCACCCTATCTTTATCTCTCATTTTATTTACACATGTCCCACCTGATTTTGGAATTCCTTGATTTTACTCTTGTTAGTGTAAATTTCTCCTTGTTATCATGCATGCAAACATGTAGTTTAATTTTATGATTTTTTGCTTAATTTTTCAAAAAATTTGCTCTTTTTGCTCTTCCATGTCATGCATTGCATTTCCATGTAGATTTTGGTAACTTCTATGTGTTATAATTAGGATTTGCTATTGTATGCTTTAATTTCCCTAAATGTAGGTTTAGATGTGAGTGATTGCAAATTAGCACCATTTTGGCCAATTTTCCCAAATTTGGATGTTCTTGCCTAAAAGCATGTTTTAACTTAATCTCCAATTTTTGAACTGAAAATGTTTATCTTTGACAAATGCATGGCATATTTTTTGAGTTTATTGCTATATGATCTTAATTGTTGACTTTTTACATGTGTATCACCTCTCTCAAGTTTGTGAATGTCTTGGTTGAATTGTGATTGGAGCAAGCTATGAATGCTTAGAGCCTATGGATTTGCATGATATAAATGTGAATCTCATGTTGTTCAATCACGTGGTGTGATATCATTTGATGAAGTGTTGGATTAGTTTTCATGCAGGATATTTTATGTTGAGGACTACACTAATGACCCACCTTTGATCTGACTCTTCTTTGACCATCTTCATACCTCTCCGCCTCATGAAAGGATGCCCCGGTGCACATATTTAGCCTTGACCACTTCCAAAATCTTAGGGTGGCCGTATCTACATCTCTCGACTTCAATCTATCCACTATATGTCCTACCTACACCAAAGGAAAAATAAAAGAAAAGACAAAAGCAAAAAGAAAATAAAAATGCTCATGTTTAAGAGCATACATAAAGAAAAGATCACTGTGCAAAAACACTCCAATCTCTTACTGTAATCATCTCTTTCCTTTTCATACCCATTGAGCTAGAAAACATCAAATCTTGCTCACTTTACCCTTTCTACAGCCATGTGGTTAATTTGGTGTGGTTTGAGGCATAAGGTTTAATGCATGAAATTGAAACAACACTTATAGTCATAATTGATTGACGCCAACATGAAACAATTCACCCAGAATTACATCAAGGACATATGGAAAGCGTATGTGTGTATTCTATTCTCTATATTTTAAGTTTGTATGCTAAGTGCTCTTATCATGATTGGTTTGTGAAAGTGGAGAGGATAGAGGTGGAACACATGCATTTAGTCACATATAAGATCATTTAGTTAATAATATTCTATTGAAATGCATTCTATCATTCTTGTTTAACTGAAAGAAATTGAAGAGAGATTAAGTTGGAGCATACTTGAGAACAAGCATGTTCTAAGTTTGGGGTGGTGATGTAGCCCTATTGTAGGGCTTCATCTTGTGTCATTTTACATGATAATCACATCTGACCATTGTATAATACAATTTATTTCCTCCAATATGATATTTTATGTCAAATGCACTTATGCATCCTTTTGTGTGTATTTTAGGGCACTTATGCATGCATTGATGCATGGGAGAGATATGAAGAACGTCTTTGGGGTCTTACACCCCAAGGGTGGACCTATCTCTTCCTCAAGCTTCCCTTGGATGCACAAGAGAAATTCAAAGCAAAAGGAGGCTAGATGAAGAAGTTGAAGTGAAGATCAACACTAAGAAGCCCTAAAATAGCCATGGCACATCACCAAGGTTGTGGGAAATTATGTTCTAAAAGTTACAGGGAAGTCGCTCAATTTACACATGAATCACCACGGTCGTGGTCATCACAACAGATGTGGTCACTATAGACACAATGACCATGACCCCCAAAATGGTTGTGGTCAGCGCCTTCCACCTCACCCGTGATCAGTAGCACGACCGTGGTGATTTATGCATAAGATCCCTAATATCAATAGGGAATTGGTCCAATTTACACATGAATGATCACAATCATGGCCATCAACACGAACGTGGCCCTCGAAGGCCACCTCGCCCACGGTGCTCACAACGCCTGTGGCGAGATGAAGACAAAATGACCTTAGAGCGACCTCACATGTGGCTTCCTTCTCCAACACGGCCGTGGTATCCCATGCGACTATAGTATCCTCTACCCAGCACGACCGTGGCAACCCACCACGATTGTGTCCACCATACATACTCACCACTTCAACTCCACCTTCCACTTCGGTCGTTCCAGTGACACGAGCATGCCATACAACCCCCACCACGGCTGTGGAATCTTACCACAACCGTGGTGATCACCTAAACATATCCATTTTTGCCACTGATTTCCCCATTTTGCCCCTATTTACCGTAGTGCCTCACCACCACGTATATATACATGGGTAGCGGACACAACACTATGTTAGCTGCAATTACTCTCCTTCACCTACTCTAGATCAATCATTGCCTCCTTGCATTCAAGCCATTCACCCACCATTTCCACCTCATTTCCACCATAAAAACCTAGTTTTCTAGGTTTTCTACAATAATCCCCTTCATTTCTATGCCCTTCACCCACCATGGAGGTGGGAGGTCATTCTACAACAGCTAGGAGGTGAAGAAGAAGAATCTACTTTGAGACCCATGGAATTGTATCCCTCTCTTCTCACTTCTTTTATCTTTTCTTTGAGTGGTGGGATGTTTGGGGTTAAAATGTGACTTTGATACCATGTTGGCAGAAAATAACTTGTATTGAATATAATTTCATTCTATGATTATTTTCTCTTACTTCTATCTCATTTTCCATTATCTTGCACGTGGTTTGTGCTTTTAAACATAGATTACTCACTACTACAGAAATGGCTTATAATGTCACTTTTAAAGGTGTCGGTTATATAAATACATTGACACCTAAAACCTACAACGTCGGTTTAATTAAAAAACCGACATCTATCTGTGAAGGGCGACAAGACACGGGTATCGCTTTTATTCAGTGTTGGTTCCCTAATAATAAACCGACGCCTAAAATTAACCGCCAAGTCCAAAATTTCCTGTGAAAAAAATTACCTCCAAAATTTAACATATAGTGTCGGTTATTAACTACTAAACCGACGACGAAAGGTTATTCGTGAGTCAAAAATTGGGCACATTTTGGTCATTGGTGTTACTACAATAACCGATGCTTATGGGTTTTCCCGCGTTGTTTCCGAGAAATTTTTCACACTCTTTGAGCGTCGGTTTTAGAAAGAAACTGACGACTATGGTCATAAATCGAGAACAATTTTTTTAATCGACATATGTAGATAGACATCGGTTTTTTTCTAGTAAACATCGACGACTATGATTGAGAATAGGTGTCGGTGTGTTTGTAGAACCGACACCTTTAGTTTTATGTGTAGGAATTTTGACTAACCAACACCTATTGTGCAGTTAATAGCCCCACGAAACAGTACTTTTCCCCATTGTCTCTGTTTCATTGCAAACCTACTAGGTCTGGTGATTGCTGGTGCGCTCCCCGCTGCGTTGCTCCCGTCGTCGTTTCCCCAGTGGTCGTTGCCCCCGCGCCGCCGTCGTTGCTCCCCCGCGCTGCCACCGCTGACGCTCCTCTCTTGGTCGCCCGCTCACCACCGACGCTCCTCTCCTCATCGTCGTTGCTCTCACCTCATCGGACGACGCTCTGCTCCTGGTCGCCCGCTCATCGCCTCCAGCTTGGTCACCCGCTCATCGTCCCCGCCCGCTCACCATCACCGCCCTCTCTCCGGCTTGTAGCTCCAGCAACCAGATCGTGCACCTGGTACCCTTCTTCCTCCTCTTCCTGTTAGACAATAGGTTCTCCGGCTTGCTCCTTGCTCCTGCTGTGGGCCCCCTACCCCTCTTCATGCTTCTTCCTCCTCTTCTCATTTTTAATTGAGTTGTACAAGCATCAAAATCATTCCTACTTCATATAAGCTCTGTATGTATGTACTGTTGCACCCATTTACATCTTTATGTATGAACTTCTACACCTACATTACATATTTATCATTTTTACATACATTGCTTCTCTGCTATGAACTCAACCACTAATATTTAGTGATACATTATACTTGTACCTATACATACATTCATACCTTAGTTTTTCTTGTATTGTTATGCGTTCAACTAATGTATTATCTATGTAGATGTACTTTGTAGTTTGCAATACATATAACGGTATAATGTACATATCATGTACTGCCTACTACTGTATAATGCATATTCTATACTATGTAGCATGTACCTCTAAAGCATAACGTATTACATATATCATGTACTTCCTGCTACTATATATTCATATACTATGTAGTATGTACCACTAGTGTATATATATCATCTATGGGCTACTTCTGTATATTACTTTATTTATCAATTGATCTGTATTTCTTTATCTACTATTTGTATTTATTTATGTACTATTTCAGGAATTAATTGATCATCTACTGCTGCCCTCCGTCTCCCTACCTGTCTCCTGCTCACCTGCCTGCTTGCCTGCCTACTCGCCTACCCTCTGACTCACCCTCTCTCCCTGGTGATGCCTGACTGGGCTCAAATAGAGGTAATTAACATCCCCCAAAACCCTGTTTTATTACACTGCTTGATCTTTAATCACATAGACTTAATCAACATTGCTACTTGTATGATCCTAGTGATTAAAAGCACTCTTTCCTAGTCCCCTCAGTAACTAATGCTCCCTTGAGATGAGTGTTAATTGATCAAGCTTGCTTACTTTCCTTGTTAATTGAACAACGGGGAAATGCTACCAAAATTTTCTTGTAAACCCAATACACATTATACACTTACTAGTGAGATTAGGTGTTCAAGAATGGGATAGGTGGCACACATTTATTATATATAAGAATGATAGTAGATGTATTTGTTGGCCTAAAGTTTTAACCATGCATAAACTCTAATATGTTAACCCTAGATGTGAACTTTACAATGTGAATGTGAACATTACAATGTGAATGTGAACTTTACAATGTGAATGTGAACTTTACAATTTGAATTACTTTACAATTTGAATGTGTACTTTACAATGTGAACTTTACAATTAGTGTTACTTTATAATGTGAAATGTATAATTTGAATGTGAACTTTCAGATGGCTAATCAGGACCGTGCTGATGATCACAGTGAGGGTGAGGACATGTTTGCACCGCCTGACAATGTAAGTTTTAAGAATATATCCCTGAGGTTTCTATCTATATGTTCATTTATAATTATATTATGTAAGTGTGTTTTTTATCAAATTTTAGGTTGGTGATGTACCCGCTAAAGAAATTACAACACTTGATGAGCAGTAAAAGAAAATTGAGAAAGTGAGGGGCATTACAATGATGAACAAGTAATAAAGCAAAGGGGCAATGGACCCAAATTGGCTGTGGATTTCGATCAGGTAGGAAATCCATATGGAGTGAACCACAACTCATTTGTTTCATATCTTGGGGTTCTTACTCGCAGCCATTGCAGTCCTATCCTAGAATCATGGCATAGAGTTCCTAAGGGGAAGAAAGACCACATATGGAAGGAACTATGCGTGAGTTATTATTATTTGTAATTCTATTTGTGTAGATTACTAATTTTTAGGATACTAGTTAATAGAAATTCTATTTAATTTGCAGAGCATATTTGATCTGGATGAAAAGTTGCATCGTAAATGTGTGATGCAACGTTGATGGAGGGTCCTAAGGAACTATAGGACCAATCTCACCCGAGATTACATACGCGATGTTGAGAATAGGTTCTTGATTGATTCCAATTCTAGACATTGATCATTATTTCACTAACTCTACACTAATAATTGTTGTTTGTATTCTCTTTGAAAATAAATATAGGTAGAAGGAAGCCACACAGCAATGGAACTACTTGGACCCCAAAGAATGGTAGGAGTTTGTTATCCAAAGAAAAACATATGAATTCAAGGTATTAAGCGCCACTCCCAATTAAATTAATATATGTTTTTATGTATTCACATATTCAAGATTAACCTTTAGTGTTACTAACCAAATCAATGTGCTAACTAACTAGACTATCAGCGATGCTCAACGAGCAAGGCATGCACTGAATGTGCATGACCACACAATGGGTCCAAGAGGATATGCAGGTGTTTGCCAAAGACTACAGGTTGAGTCTACTCAGCCTACTGCTACTCAGGAGACTGCAGAGTCCTCTACTGCTGCTCCCGCACCTTTGCCTGGTCATGTTATGTGGATAGCTGGGAGGCAAAACAAGAAGGGAGAGATACCGAAGCCCGTAACCGCTGAGGCAGATGCAAAAATGGTAAAAATCAAACTCCTAGAGCAATCTATCGATATTGATTATTGTTATGTTTACTTACGAATTTTTGTTGATGGTGCTTAGTGGGAGCTGCACGAGCAGAGGAAGGAAGGCAAGTTCATCCCTCATGGCACAAGGGATGAACTAACAGTTGCTCTGGGTAACCCAGAGCATCCTGGATGTGTAAGGGGTGCAGGCGCTGGTGTGGGCATCAAAGTATTCTTTGGGCCATCCATCGTAAACTGGTGTGATTCCTCTAGAGGTGCAACACACTAGCCGATTTGACCTGACTAGATGCGCCCCACGAGGTCGGAACACACGGTGGATGGGAATTTGCTTTCAAAATTTATAAACCTAACAAACACACCTACTTCTACTAAAACAACTACACCCACAAGCGCACGGGGTCATGTCGTAGTATAGGAAGCTGGAAAGTATAGGGTCGATCCACAGGGAAAAGAGGGGGCACTAGAGCTAGATTTAGTTTTTCTAGGTTCCTACTGCGGAGACTAGGGTTAAGGTTTTAAAGGTGATTTTGATTGTTAACAAAGGATGAACAAGAAAGCAGTTAAAGGCAGGAATGAAATCTATGTTAGCCCTAGACTATATTAAGACTAAGCAAGCAAGAAAGGATTACGCTAGGTATGAAAAGGCAGATTACACTAAAGCAAGAAAGAAAAGAAAATAATAAATTAAAGCGATAAGCTAGCATGAACCAGGCAAGAGCAATTAACACTACTACAGAAGTGCCTTTTAGTGTCAGTTGTTTAACCCCCTTTGGCGTCGGTTTCTGAACGACGCCTATGTGGGCGCCGCTAAAAGGTTGGACACTTCAGCGTCGGTTAAAAAACCGACGCCTATTTAACATAAAGGCGTCGGTTTATTATAAAACAGCGACGCCAAAAGGGTTCGCGCCACAGAAAACAGCGTCATCTAGGACGCTTTCTGCGTCGGTTATATACTAAACAACCGACACAGAAAAGTGTCCTAGATGACTACCATTTCCTGTAGCGCGAACACTTTTGGCGTCGGTGTTCAACAAAAAACCGACGCTGTAAGTCTGTGCTGACGGTTATCGGTAAATAACCGACGCCTATATCTATTTTTTTTTTATAAATCTATTTGCAGGCCTGCTGTGGCTAGTCAGCAGGATGAGAACCTGCAGTTCAGTTTTCTGAACTGCAGGTTTACGACATCCATTGATATCAGCCTACAAACAGGCCACAAACCTGCAAAATTAACATAAAAAGATTCACACAAGTAGATACATTCAGACATCAATTCAATTGTCACGTTCACACATATAGAATCATTCAAATACATGTTTTAACATTCAGAAACATTCATTTACAAAGTATCATTCATCATCACTATCAACATCCCAATTATATCTTACAGTTGCCACTGTTTGTACAGCTATTGCCCATTCTTCTCTTACTTCATTTAATGCTTCCCTCGTATATGGAGCATGTACATTTTTTAAGCGTTTGCCTATAGTGTGGTCAGTTTTAAACACCTGCAAAGAGAATGATGTATATATATAAGTAATAATATAAAAATAAGATTGATATATTTCATACTAACTAATGAGACTATATATAATACCTCATGTATGGTATCGATGTCCAATGCGGCATGTTTGATAATCATCTGCATAAATCGCATCACATAGTATGCGCATGCCCAGCCATTGTCTTGTGTAGCGCACTATAAATTGAAACATACAAAATAATACAACTAAGCACAATTCACATCAATAATATATACATTGGAGTCGGGGAGTCGGGAACTTACTTTTACGTTCTCCCAAGACAATGGCTGGTTCTTTTTCCTTGGGACCTTTCCTCCAGCATTTTTGAATGCATCTAAACCCCTACATGTTAATATAACACACTAAGTTGCATAAGTAAATAGTAATGTAATAAAAGATGTTAACGGATATAAAAAATGAAATATTTCTCACCAGAATAATGCCATTCTCATTACGTGTCCAATTTTAGTGTTTAATGTACTTCCTGCGGGATCTAGATAATAAACAGTGAACGTCCTGGGGACAATAACTAGTAACTCCCAATGTCTACCACTAGAGGTAAAAAGTTAACAATTAATAACTCAAAATGCAAAATAATAATGGAATTTTCTTAAGTCCAAATTATAAATAAAGCAAACTTACTTGACATTGAATGGAGCTATTATTATCGTCTTCATTTGATGACCAAAAATTGTAAAAGCATCTATACAGTATTGTTGAACACTATCAGGGTCTTTAGCTACCATACTAATCAATGATGGAATCAAAAATCCCACATGATCATATGCAAATTGTTTGCAATGATCTTCGATTAAGTAGCTGCAAAACATATAGACGTATGCATTAATATATAAGAAACTAGATCACCGGATCTTACACAAGGTATATGGATGTATAAACAAGATCTCACCTTATCCATGTCTCTATCATTGATGTATTCAACCAATCATACATAAACAGCTCAATAATATCTTGTATAAATAAAGAGCTGTCGTATGATTGACCTGCATAATCTGCATCTAAAGAAACAATTATAGGGCAAAGTATATTATGTGCCCGTAGCCAACATGCCATTCCCCTACAAGCAGGACCTAACGGGTATTGTAGGTCAGTTGGAACCCAAGTTGGTAATGCGGGAATTGGAGGTGGAGGCCTAGGTGCTCCTGGTGTCTTCTTTTTAACCTGTATATATAATTTCAGATCAGTTGACATCATATATACACATTAACAGTCTAAATAAATGTAAATTTATCTTACAATTTTAGTCGTGTAGAGGACATCTGCTTTGGGCCACAATATGACCCCGCTTTCTGCCTCACCAAGTGTATCAATATCTGGGTGGGCATATGGCAACTCAACTTACCTCCAATCGGGTAATACATGTATCGGGCTCACACGAATGTAGCCCTGCGGCATTGGAGTCCCATGAAACGTTGCCCCAGGAAGGGACTGGTAAGCTTGCGCCTCTGCAACAACATAGTTTTCCATTCTTAAGCGGCATGGCTTCAACTCCTACAAATTTACGTAAAGAATGTTATACATATATACATATCATCTTGAAAACATATCATCTTGAAAAGACTAGCTACAATGTCATAAACAATACTTACAGCAGACGTGTTAGGCGATGGGTCTCCAGGATTACTTGCAGTCTGTGCACTAGGAGAAGAGTGGGTCGGCATAGGCTGATTGGAAGCCTGAGATGCCTGCCACCGCAGCAATTCTTCCTTGACCTTCTCAGCAACCACATCGTTGAGCTTCTTAGCAACTATATCCTCGACTCTCTTATTCTCCTATACATGGATAAAACAAATATTAGCTTTTTATTAATGAATTTCCTTTTGCAGTAACATTATAAAAATAGAATAAGTTACCTCTTCTTGAGAAAGTCCCGCTCTGGGTTTGCGCTGGGATGGCCCAAAGAATGCTTTGATGCCCACACCAGCGCCGACACCTCTAACACGTCCAGGATGCTCTGGGTTACCCAGAGCAACTGTCAATTCATCCCTTGTGCCCTGAGGGATGAACGTGCCTTGTTTCCTCTGCTCGTGCAGCTCCCGCTAATCACCATAAACAAAAATTGGTAAGTTAACACCACAAATAATCAATATTCAAATGATTGCTCTAAGAGTTGTATTTTACCATTTTTGCAGCCGCCTCAGTAGTTTCGGGCTTCTTTATTTCACCCTTCTTGTTTTTCCTGCCAGCTATCCAGATATCATGGCGAGGGAAGGGTGTGGCCGTAGACTCCTGAGTAGTCGCAGACTCCTGAGTAGCCGCAGACTCCGCGTGTAGTCTTTGGCGAACGCTTGCATAGCCTTTTGGACCCATAGTATGGTCATGTACATTCAGTGCACGCCTTGCTTTTTGTGCGTCACTGAGGGCCTAGTTAGTATGCACATTTATAATTAGGTTAGTAGCACTAAATGTTAATCTTGAATAGGTGAATACAATGTATATTAATTAAAATGGGAGTGACGCCTAATACCTTGAATTCTTCAGATTTTCTTGAAGCAACAAAATTGTCCCAATCTTCTTTGTCCAAGAAGTTCCATTGTTCAAGGGCTGACTTCTTCTTCTTATCACCCTGTCTTATGTATTCTCTGTTCAGATTTGTCCTGTAATTCCTAAGCATCTTTCCAGCGCGTTGCATCACACTTTTACGATGCAACATCTCATCCAATGCAAACAGATTCTGTAAAATAGAAATGTTATTAACTAGTACCAAAAATATAATTGCAAATAATAGAATTTGTAATCTACAAAATAGAATTGCAAATAATAATAACTCACGCATAAATCTTTCCATATCAAGTCTTTCTTCGCCTGAGGAACTTTATGCCAATTATCATACTTAACACCACAATGGCTTCGAGTGACAACCCCAAGATAGTTTATAAAATTATTGCGGTTCACTCCAATTGCATTCCCTCCATTATTAAACTCCACAACCAATTTGGATCCACTGCCACTCAGCGCAAGTAACTTTTTCAACAGAGTGATACCCCTTTTCTTGTTAAGTTTTTGTTGCTGCGCATCAAGTTGCTCAATTGCTTCAGTGGGTAGTTGTGCATCATCAACCTAAAATTTGACAAAAATAAACACACTGAATTAAGCCAATATAGAAATACAGGATATATGACATAACTAGAAGATAATGAATTTTATAGAAATACGGGATATGTTTTTAGAACTTACGTTGGTATCCTCGCCATGCTCGTCATGGACAGCATGCTCATCATGGACTTCATGCTCATCATGGACATCATTCTCATCATGGTGAGCCATCTGAAAATTTCATTAAAAAGGAAAACATTTAGCATTTGTATCAACTAGAATAAGGAAAACATTTAGCATTTGTATAAACATACATGTCTCTAAAATTGTGATCTTTTATCAATTAGCAATCCTTCAATGTACAAGTAATATAAAAAACAATGATTGTTCATTCTAATTTATATCAATGTCCAAGTAATATAAAAAATTGAAGTCGGACGGGTTTCTAGGCCAACAAACACAATAATAGATATCTACAATGAAGCCGGACTCCATACAAACAGTATATAATTTAGTGATTGTTCATTCTAATTTATATCAATGTACAAGTAATATAAAAAACAATGATTGTTCACATTCTAGGCCAACAAACACATGTGATGTCATTCTTATATATAATAAATGTGTGTACCACCTATCCCATCCTTGAACACCTAATCTCACTAGTAAGTGTATAATGTGTATTGGGTTTTCAAGAAAATTTCGGCAGCATTTCCCCGCTGTTCTCTAAGTACATATGTACTTAGAGAACAAACGGGGAAATGCTACCAAAATTTTCTCGAAAACTCAATACACATTATACACTTACATCCTAAGTGAGATTAGGTGTTCAAGAACAGTCCCAAACCGGGGACTATCCAAGATTTACTCCTAATGAGTAAATCTTGGACGGGTTTCTAGGCCAACAAACACAATAATAGATATCTACAATGAAGCCGGACTCCATACAAACAGTATATAATTTAGTGATTGTTCATTCTAATTTATATCAATGTACAAGTAATATAAAAAACAATGATTGTTCACATTCTAGGCCAACAAACACATGTGATGTCATTCTTATATATAATAAATGTGTGTACCACCTATCCCATCCTTGAACACCTAATCTCACTAGTAAGTGTATAATGTGTATTGGGTTTTCAAGAAAATTTCGGCAGCATTTCCCCACTGTTCTCTAAGTACATATGTACTTAGAGAACAAACGGGGAAATGCTACCAAAATTTTCTCGAAAACTCAATACACATTATACACTTACATCCTAAGTGAGATTAGGTGTTCAAGAACAGTCCCAAACCGGGGACTATCCAAGATTTACTCCTAATGAGTAAATCTTGGACGGGTTTCTAGGCCAACAAACACAATAATAGATATCTACAATGAAGCCGGACTCCATACAAACAGTATATAATTTAGTGATTGTTCATTCTAATTTATATCAATGTACAAGTAATATAAAAAACAATGATTGTTCACATTCTAGGCCAACAAACACATGTGATGTCATTCTTATATATAATAAATGTGTGTACCACCTATCCTATCCTTGAATACCTAATCTCACTAGTAAGTGTATAATGTGTATTGGGTTTTCGAGAAAATTTCGGCAGCATTTCCCCGCTGTTCTCTAAGTACATATGTACTTAGAGAACAAACGGGGAAATGCTACCAAAATTTTCTCGAAAACTCAATACACATTATACACTTACATCCTAAGTGAGATTAGGTGTTCAAGAACAGTCCCAAACCGGGGACTATCCAAGATTTACTCCTAATGAGTAAATCTTGGACGGGTTTCTAGGCCAACAAACACAATAATAGATATCTACAATGAAGCCGGACTCCATACAAATAGTATATAATTTAGTGATTGTTCATTCTAATTTATATCAATGTACAAGTAATATAAAAAACAATGATTGTTCACATTCTAGGCCAACAAACACATGTGATGTCATTCTTATATATAATAAATGTGTGTACGACCTATCCCATCCTTGAACACCTAATCTCACTAGTAAGTGTATAATGTGTATTGGGTTTTCAAGAAAATTTCGGCAGCATTTCCCCGCTGTTCTCTAAGTACATATGTACTTAGAGAACAAACGGGGAAATGCTACCAAAATTTTCTCGAAAACTCAATACACATTATACACTTACATCCTAAGTGAGATTAGGTGTTCAAGAACAGTCCCAAACCAGGGACTATCCAAGATTTACTCCTAATGAGTAAATCTTGGACGGGTTTCTAGGCCAACAAACACAATAATAGATATCTACAATGAAGCCGGACTCCATACAAACAGTATATAATTTAGTGATTGTTCATTCTAATTTATATCAATGTACAAGTAATATAAAAAACAATGATTGTTCACATTCTAGGCCAACAAACACATGTGATGTCATTCTTATATATAATAAATGTGTGTACCACCTATCCCATCCTTGAACACCTAATCTCACTAGTAAGTGTATAATGTGTATTGGGTTTTCAAGAAAATTTCGGCAGCATTTTCCCGCTGTTCTCTAAGTACATATGTACTTAGAGAACAAATGGGGAAATGCTACCAAAATTTTCTCGAAAACTCAATACACATTATACACTTACATCCTAAGTGAGATTAGGTGTTCAAGAACAGTCCCAAACCGGGGACTATCCAAGATTTACTCCTAATGAGTAAATCTTGGACGGGTTTCTAGGCCAACAAATAATGTGTTGTCATTCTTATACCTAAAATCCTAGTTCTTCAAATTAGGGTGATTATTGATGTCTTTAAAAGCATGATTGGCAATTTAGGGAAAAGTTCATCATTTAAATTCCAAGCATTCACATGTGTGCATTACAGTTCATCATTAAGCAAGAAGGGTGATTAGGATTCTCAATATACTCAACAATAAAATAAGTTAAACATGTGTGCATTACAGTTCATCATTTACATTCCAAACATGTCACATGTGTGCATTACAGTTCATCATCAAGATATCTATAACTTACTTAAACATTCAATTATGAAGTAAATATACACTTAATTAAGAATAGCATGACACACAAAGTTGCAGTCAACATCATTATGTTTTGTTCTATCATGGACTATCAGATTGGTATATCACATATGTATCAGTACATTATTAAATAAACACAATCAGTAAATAACTTTTAGCAAAAAATCCACTAGACGTGCAGCCTAGACGTGCCCTGGCGCCGCCCAAGCATCTGCCCAGAGGCCTATCTAGGCAGGGCACCTGGGCTTGGGACCCTAGGCGTGCCCTGGCACCTACTTAGGCGCTGCCTGTGTGAGTTCTAGGTTGGAGGCGGCAGAGAAAAGCAAGGCAGAGGACAAAAAAGGTGGTGAAGGTTTGTGGGTTACCTTGCACGAGGACAACACGAGTAAAGCTGCTTCTACCGGCGGGGGCGGAGGTGACGACGACAGCACCGTAGCTGCTTCTACTGGCGGCGACGACTAGAGGAGAGCAGGGGCGGTGGGCAACGACCGGTGGCGATGAGCGGACAGCAGCAGTAGCAGGGGCGGCGGAGAAGAAGGGCGCCGGAGAAGAAGGACGCCGGAGATGGGGCGCCGGAGAGAAGCGCCAGAGAGCAGCAGCAGCAGAGAAGCGCCGGAAAGTCGCCGCAACAGGGAAAATCGCCGCAATAGGGTAGCAATGAAACAGAAGAAAGGGGAAGATTCGGGCGATCGCGGGGGGTTATAAGTTCCCAAATAGCGTCGGTTGGTTACAACAACCGACGCCTAAACATCTTTAGCGTCGGTTGGTTGAAACAACCGACGTCCAATTGGACGATATTTTCATGGAAATTTTTGGCGGGAACCACCTTCAGCGTCGGTTAGAGAGGGATAATTGACGCTGAAAATGACACTATTTTTTTTATCGAAAAATGGATTTCGCGGGCGACTTTAAGCGTCGGTTGTTTATAAAAAACCGACGCTTAATACAAAGCGGTACCCGTGTCTAGCTGGTCTTCGAATATAGACATCGGTTTTATTAAACAACCGACGCCTTATATGTTAGGCGTCGGTTTTCCTTAATAACCGACGCCCAGAAAAGCGACACTGAATGTTATTTCTGTAGTAGTGTAAAGAAGCTAACTAAGCAAGAAAAGAACTAATTAAGCTAAGAAAGCACAAAACTAGGGTTTTAAGAAGTAAAGAGATGTGTGGGTTGTTTAGGGGTATGAACTTCTCACTTAAATTGGGGGTGACATATGAACATTATTATTTCATTTAGATCATACAAACCAAACAACAAGTTAGAGGCTAATGGATTAACCAAAGTTACTAACTGGCCATGGATATGCTAGGTTGTGTATAGGGGAACTAGTCCCTAACACCCCCTACTACCCTTACGAGGCTCAATTGGGTTAGGGGTTAGGTTCAATCCAATTAGAGTCTAATAAATTCTAGGTTTCTAGATTAGACATTCCTAGGGCAATTAGGGTCCGAGGGTAGTAATGGGGGGGGTGAAATTAGGGTTTTGGACCCCAATTCCCCCACATTCTAGCCTTGAGAAGGCTCCATGCTAATTGCACTAGAATTACCTAATCTAGCTACTTAGATCTCTCACTTAGGTTTAGGGAGATTGATTAGGATGTAGGAAGATGGGAGGCAACCTAGGGATCCAAGAATTGGACCTCGGGGCAAATCCCAAAATTCACACATATAAGCAATTTGCCTAAATTCCTAAGTGATTTCACACACAAACCAACAAGCAATTCATGGAGAATGAGATGCAAATAGAATATAATCATGAACAAATGGAATTACAATGTTTACATGCCATTTTCCCCCAACATGGTATCAAAGTAACATATTTTCCCCCAAACAGCCCACCCAAGGGGGCTTAGCTACTCATAGACATGGAAAACACAAAAAGAAAGGAGAAAGAGGTAGAAATGGCCATGGAGCTCGGTGTAGACGAAGCAATCCTCCTCTCCAGCAGCTGCAGGACGTTCTCCTCCCTCCTCCAAGGGTGAAATGATGTGGAATGATGAAAGTAAGTAGATGGAAGGCTTAGATATGGGGGTTATGTGGTGGAAATGGTGAAATGAAGTGGATTTGAGGTGGAGGTGAAGGAGAATGGAGTGGAGGTGACAAGGGAGCGAAAATGGGACTCTAAGCAGCCAACCCCCGACCCCAGCTGCTACTAGGGCTTATATAGGGATCTAGATGGTCTACGGTTAAGTTAGGGGTAAAATGGGGAAAACAATGGAAAACTAGGTGGATTCTATGAGTAGCACGACCGTGGTGGGTAGGGTAGGCCACGACCATTGTGGATGGGCACAGTCGTGGGAATTAAAATGGAAAATTTACAGGGTTTTTGTCAAAATGGCCACGGCCGTGGTGAGTCAACACGGCCGTGGTGGAGGTGGTGTGCCACGGCCGTGGTGGTTGGCACGGTCGTGGTGCTCTATTGTGCCACGGCCATTTTGTGGTGTACGGTCGTGGTGCTATGTTGTGCCACTGATGTTTTGTGCTGCACGGCCGTGCTGCCTTCTGCTTGATTTGGAGGTTGAACCTGTCGATTTCTAAGTGACCTAGCATGGCCGTTCTGTGGTACCACGGCCGTGCTGGGTCCTGGGGCAGCACTTTGACTTGGGTCTTTGACTTTTCTTGGACATATTTGCTTCAATTGATCTTTGGCCACTAGGGGTAGGTCGAGGGAGCATCGGAATTCACTTTGGGCCTCTCCAAGTGCAGAGGAACCCTAGGATTGCCCCTTCTCTCTCTCTTCCATCAAGCATGGTCCAAATGCCTGAAAAACATGCAAATAATGTCCATAAGTGCATTTTATACAAATAAGCATATTAGGGGGAATGACATGTAATCTAACAGGTATAGATGTGATTGAAGAGCAATATAACACAAGATGAAGCCCTAAAATAGGGCTGCATCACCACCCCAAACTTAAAACATACTTATCCTCAAGTATGCTCCAACTCAATCTCTCTACAAACTTTCACAAAAAGAAATGACAAATGCAATATAAAAGACGATTGTTGCTGAATGGGATCAAAGATGACTAAGTACATGCATTTCACCTCTCTCCTCTCCTTCTTTCACAATCCAATCATGAAAAGAGCACACAACATATGAACTTCAAATATAGCGCATAGAATACACAAGTTATCCTTATTTCTTCCATTAAGTTCCGGGTAAACCATTTCATGGTGGCGTTAATCACGAATGACTAGGAGTGTTGTTTCACATTCATGCATTCAATCTTATATTTTAAATCACACTAAATGACCCACGTGGCTGCGGAAAAGGGTAAAATGAGCTAAGTTTGATGTTTCCTCGCTCAATGGGTATGAAAGTGGAAGAAAGGGTTGCGGTAAGATTTTTGGAGTGTTTTTACACACTCATCATTATTTTATTTGAATGCTCTTAAACGGGAGCATCCTTTTATTTTATTTTTCTTTTCTATTTCTTTTCTTTTCTTTTTCTTGCCCTTGGTGTAGATAGGGCACATGGTGGATAGAGTGAAGTGGGGAGATAAAGATATGGCCACCCCAAACTTTTAGAGGTGGCCAAGGCTGATTATGTGCACTAGGGCATCTTTTTATGAGGCGGAGGTGTATGAAGATGGTGGAAGAATAGTCGGGTCAAAGAGGGTTCATTGGTATGATTTTTCCACATAAGACATCCTGCATGAGAATTAATCCAACACTTCATCCAAGATATCACACCACATGAATGAACAAAATGAAATTGATATATCAAACAAGTAATTCCACAAACACTAAGCGTTCAAAGCTTGCTCAGTTTCACAATTCAACCAATTCAATCACAATCCCAAGAGAGGTGTGTCAAAGGTCAACATTTTAATTCAAAATAGTAGAGATTGGGTCAAAACACAATTTTTAGACAAGAAGTTCCAAAATTGGGGCAAAATTTCCCAAAATGGTGCCAATTTGCCTCCAATCACATCTAAACATATATTATTGAACTTAAAGTAGTAAACAAGCAAATCCTAACTAAAACATGCAAAAATTACCAAAAATCTACATGATATGCAATGCATGGCAAAAGAGAAAATTTTTTGAAAATTACACAAAAATAGCAAGGAAGAAAACTACATGGCATGCAAGTATGCAAAACAGTAAAATTCTAGACTAGATAGCAGGACAAGAAAAAGAAATGAAAAACAACAAACAAAAAGTAAAATAGCAGATGAGATGCAAAAATGAGTGAAAGAAGAATGAGGGCATACCGCCCTACCACCCCAAACTTTTAAACCATGTTGTCCTCAGCATGACACTAAAGTCTAGGGTGATAGGGTAGATGATCATTACGGAGGTGGTGGAGGTGCTCCTCCCTGCCTGTAGTAGGCACCCCAGTAGTCAGATTGTGGAGGCGGATAGTTGTCCTGGAATGCTGACAAAGAACCCCACCAATCTTCACCCCACTGCGGGTTCCTCTGGGCATGTGCATTTTGGAACTGATAAAGGTGGTTGACCTGATAATGCATCTGTTGGTGGTCCAACCACATGGAATCTTGAGTCCTTTGAATGCCCTCATGTTCCTGTAAAATCCTCTCCTACGTTGCCTGAATGTTCTCCAAATGTGCATGAATGGTACGCATGTCATATGCATTCACTGAAGGCTTTTGTGGCTCTGACGCTCCCATCCTTTCTTCTCTTTGCCTCACCCGTCTTGCCGCTCTTTCCTCTTCCGTCCGCCTTTTCTCTGCCACCTGTGAAGGCTCTCCTAAACCCCCTACAAACCTCACCTCAGGGATTTCCTCTCCTTTGGGGTTCTCCTCCTCATACCTCCTCAACTTTTGTAGAAAATCTGGCATTGGTCCATACTGTGCCATGAGGGGAGGAGTATGGTATGGCAGCTCTAATGTGACTCCTGGGTAGGGTGGGTTGATTTGGTAAATGATATTTTGAACCGTACCCGTAATCATGGATGAGCGAGCTGGGTAGTGCAAATCAACCAACTTGCCACCCTCTGCCTTTGTATAACCTGTCATGTCATGCCCCAAGACAGTGGCAATAGATGTTACAATCCCTCCCATTACAAATGGATTTGTGCTCTTGGACGGGATTGTCCTCATGTGATCAATCAATAACGCCCCTAGGTTCACATGTCTCACTTTTGTCATCCAACCAAGCACAAAAAGATCTTTGTTGGTGCAGCTGCCTTGATTTTCATACCTGCCAAAGATGGTGTTTGCCAACACCTTCTGAACATAGCGGAGAAATGGGATATGAATACCACTTGTCTTTGATTTCCCTGCTACAAATGTACTTTGGCCGGTGAAGCACTTCCACATGGCTGGATACGTGGAACTAGAGTCATTTTCTATCCTACCTCCATCTAGGAGGGCAACCATCTCTCCACTTGGGGCAAAAATCTGATTTAGCATCTCTGAGGTTATCTTCCACCTCTTATCCCCATCGTTACCTTAAGTGCATTCTTGCCATCATTTGTTGCTTTCTCTAGTGTGGTGAAGAATTGTTGCGTTAACTCAATGTATGATTCCTGCTGTAGCGTCAATATCTCAAATAGCCCCAATTTTTCCATCAATTCTTGAAAATAGGCATAGAACCCCATTGCTTCCATTGACGTTGGGCATGCGTATCGAGTAGCTATCACTCTGCGTGTCAGGCATCCAGGGTGCTTGGGCTCCTTTGCCCTACCTGTAGTAACCTCTAGCTATGAAAAATGGCGTTGTGGCGGGCTTCGTTGCTGCTCAACTTCAGGCATATCAGTATCATCTTCATCAGCTAGCACGAGTCGTCGACATGGTCATAATCGTGGTCGTGGCTCGGGCTGTGGCGGTGCTGCGGAGGAGATGGACAGACGTGCGGCTGAAACTGACGGTCGCGCAGTTGAGGCGGAAGGTCTCTCAGATGAGACAGAGTGTCAGGAGGCAGACGGTGGTGGCTGTGACGAAGATGGTGCCCCCCGCTGTGGTTGTAAGAAGGCTTCTTCATCAATAGGCTCCACAGTGGCATCCAATTCTGCCTCCGTCAACTGGGGGTGGCTGTTCCTTGGCTTATTTTGGTAGGAGATGACACCCCTAGTCTTCTCTACTGCCTTCCTTGCAAACTTCTTCATTCTTTCTCGAAAAATGAAGTGGAATTAGAAAATTTTGGATTTCTCCGAAGAACGGGGTTGTTGGGGCAGAATGGAGAGAAAGTGGTGCGTTTGTGGATGGAAATGGGTGGGATTAGGAGATTAAGGTAGTGGAAATGGTAGGGGGATGATTGGGAATGGTTTGGGAGTGATTTGGTGAGGATACGAGGGCTGGAGAGGGTGGGCGGAGTGTTGCACGGGTGCTAGGGTGCGGAACATTCTGTTCTTCGGAGAAATGAGCAAGTGAATAGAAATTTTGCAAAATTTGAGTTTAAGTTGTTGGAATCGGGCTGCGGCACGGCCGTGGTGGCTTCATGTACCACGGCCGTGCTGCCCTGGTTCAAAACTTACTTAGTCGATTTTCTCAATTTTCTGATCATTTCCTTGTTGGAAGTGAGTGCACCACCACGGCCGTGTTGATGTACCACGGCTATGTTGGGCACTGTAACAGCAATATGCAACTCAAATCTTGTTCAAACATCAAAATTGATCTCAAGTTGATATTCTATTGACTCTTTGTCAAAATTTCATCTATTCTTATTCATTTCACTCTGTTCTCACCTGCACATATCAAAACTATACAAAACTATCAAATACGAGTGTGTGTGTGTATGCTTTCTTGGAAAAAATTAAAAAAAAAAGCAAAAGTGTCAAAAATGTGAGTTTGGGTCAAAAATCCCCAAACCTAAGTGGGTTGCCTCCCACAAGCGTTGAGTTTCTTGCCTTCAGCTAGGCTTCTTGGTGATTCTTCAAAATTCACCCGTTTGGCATTCTCATCTGTCCATTCTTGCAAAACATGCATCCTTCCTTTGCACTCAATCTATTTTCCTCATCCCTTTGATCATAATAATCATCATTAACTTCTTCACCCTGATGTCCTTCTCTCAAATGCCCATTTGGACTTGTGAAGTGATCATGTCCAATATCCCTATCTCGGACTCATCGGGTTGGGGTCCTGTACATGTTGATGTTGATCTTGATGTCCATAAATGAGACTGTCATGGTGCCACTATGTACATGAATGTTGACATCAGTTGTAGATAAGAACGACCTCCCTAAGATGATGGGAATCTTCCTATCCTCCGGCTCCATATCAAGTACAATGAAATCTGTCAGGAACACCGTGTCGTTTTCCTTATCTATCATCACCAAGACATCATCCACTCTACCTCTAGGCACTTTTATGGATCTATCCACCAACTAGAGAGTGCAATGTGTCGGATTCAACTTGCCTAAGCCCAGCTCAACATAGACATGATATGGCATCAAATTCACACTAGATCACAAATCAAGTAAGGACCTGTCTATGCGATGTCCCCCTATGTAACTAGGTATGAGTAGGGCTCCTGGGTCTTTTCTCTTTACGGGGAGGGCATGTTGTATGATGGAGCTCACTTGTTCAGTCAATCTCACCTTCTTTGGAATCCTCCCGGTTGACCTTCTTTTGACAATGCATAAGTTCTTGAGGAACTTGGCATATGATGGGATTTTCTTGATAGCATCCAAAAGTGGAATGTTCACCTTTACTTGGCGAAACACCTCAAGAATATCAACATTGTGCTTTTGACTCCTTTTCAATTCTGGTGGATCATCTAGTGCTTCTACAAATGGAGGATCACTAGTTTTTGCCACACTTACATGAACATGAGGTGGAACACTAGGGATGGTAGGACCTGAAAAAGGGATATGTGGCGGATCACATGGAATCCCAAACTCAACATGCGGTATCACAACATCATCTTCAGCAATATCAATCATGGTATCACCACTTGGCTGCCTTTTCTTTGCTTTATCAACCTTTCTTTGACTTCTGGGCTGCTCAAGAGTTTTCCCACTCCTCAGAATTGTCACAGCACTACCTTACTCATGATGGGGAGAGGGAGCATGTTGTGTCTGTGGAGGAGGTGGGGGTGACACTTGGGGTTGAAACTGAGGTGGGGAAAAGGATTGAGGGAGAGGAGAGAATTGGGGTTGGATAGTGTAGTTTTGGGAAAATTGAGGTGGTGAAGGTGGTGGAGGAGTGTAAGGTTGGGTATAGCCTTGGAAGGAGTGAATGGGATGCACTAGCATGGGGGTGGACTGTAGAAAACTTGTGAAGAGGGCATGGGTCCACTTGCTTCATGGTGGCTCACGATGGGTCTTGAAGACAATTTTTCCTCTTGGAGAGTGATTATAGAAGATAGTTGCTCTATTCTCTCTTCTAACCTTGCAACATCCCTTTGAACATCATCAAATACTTTCGATCTGGAGAGAACCTCTTCCTTAAACCTTGAGCTGTATGTGGGACTTTGTGGTTCCTGGTAGCTATAGGAGTGAGGTGACTTCTTTTCTTCCCCATAGAACTCAATAGAATTGACCGGGTGGCAAGGAGCATTTGTCACCTAGTTCTTCATGAGGCTCACCATGTCACCAAGAATCTGCATCACTTACAGGTTTGAGTCATCATGAGTACGGGGTGTCACACCAAAGGCATACCCTCTTTCATTCATCATGCTAGAAGCTTGAATTCTCGATCCTTCAGCCAACTGCTCAAACAAAGGCCATATCTCCTCAGGTGGCCTAGCCATGAAAACTCCTCCACAAGAAGAGTCCACTGTGTCTTGGTCCTTTAGAGACAAACCAGAGTAGAATGATTGAACTAGCTGCCATAAAGGGATCTCATGGTGAGGACACTCTCTCAACAACTTCTTGAATCTCTACCATGCATTATGAAACTGCTAATCTCCGAATTGACTAAAACTTGTCACGGCACGCTGCATTTGTGTCAACCTTGCAATAGAGTAGAACCATCTCAAGAAAGAATTCTTCATTATTTCCCAACTCATGATGTCCTTTCTTGAATCATACCAGTCTTTTACTCTATCTTTGAGGGAGAAAGAGAACAAGGTCAACTGAATTGTATCATCACTAGTCGTCGAGGTCCTAAAGGTGGAGCATACTTCAAGAAAGGAGTCTAAGTGCTTGTAGGGGTTCTCACTCTGAGTTGTAGAAGATGGGAAGGAGCCTAAGAAGACCTGGAGAAATAGAGAATTGCTCCCCTGGAATTTGATCAACCCTGCTAGCAATTGGCAATTTGTAGTTGCTAGGCATGAAGTAGTCTTGAAGCGGCTTGTGAGGTGCATTTTGGTCTTCCATCTTGTTTCCTCCCGAATGGCTTGTCACATGCACAATGCACAACCAAACAAAAGAAAGCAAGTTAGTAAACCAATATACACAAGAAATGCAAAGAAAAATGAATGAAGAATAGCAATGATGAGGGCAGTAGGAAAGGTCAAAGCAAAACTAACTAACTAGGTCGAGCGCCTCTAATCCCTGGCAACAGCACCAGAACGCTTGGTGTGATTCAGCTAGAGGTGCAACACACTAGCCGATTTGACCCAACTAGATGCGCCCCATGAGGTCGGAACACACGGTGGATGGGAATTTGCTTTCAAAATTTATAAACCTAACTAACGCACCTACTTCTACTAAGACAACTACACCCGCAAGCGCACGGGGTCGTGTCGTAGTATAGGAAGGTGGCAAGTATAGGGTCGATCCACAGGGAAAAGAGGGGGCACTAGAGCTAGATTTAGTTTTGCTAGGTTCCTACTGTGGAGACTAGGGTTAAGGGTTTAAAGGTGATTTTGATTGTTAACTAAGGATGAATAAGAAAGCAGTTAAAGGCATGAATGAAATCTATGTTAGCCCTAGACTAGATTAAGACTAAGCAAGCAAGAAAGTATTACGCTATGTATGAAAAGGAAGATTACACTAAAGCAAGAAAGAAAAACAAAAGAGCAATTAAAGAACTAATCTAGCATGAATAAGGCAAGAGCAAGTAAAGAAGCTAACTAAGCAAGAAAAGAACTAATTAAGCTAAGCAAGCACAAAACTTGGGTTTTAAGCAGTAAAGAGATGTGTGGGGTGTTTAGGGGTATAAACTTATCACTTAAGTTTGGGGGTTACATATGAACATTATGATTTCATTTAGATCATACAAACCAAACAACAAGTTAGAGGCTAATGGATTAATCTAAGCTACTAACTGGCCATGGATAGGCTAGGTTGTGTATAGGGGAACTAGTCCCTAACACCCCCTACTACCCTTACGAGGCTCAATTGGGTTAGGGGTTAGGTTCAATCCAATTAGAGTCTAATCAAGTCTAGGTTTCTAGATTAGACATTCCTAGGGAAATTAGGGGCCGAGGGTAGTAATGGGGGGTGAAATTAGGGTTTTGGACCCCAATTCCCCCACATTCTAGCCTTGAGAAGGCTCCATGCTAATTGCACTAGAATTACCTAATCTAGCTACTTAGATCTCTCACTTAGGTTTAGGAAGATTGATTAGGATGTAAGAAGATGGGAGGCAACCTAGGGATCCAAGAATTGGACCTAGGGGCAAATCCTAAAATTCACACATATAAGCAATTTGCCTAAATTCCTAAGTGATTTCACACACAAACCAACAAGCAATTCATGGAGAATGAGATGCAAATAGAATATAATCATTAAAAAATGGAATTACAACGTTTACATGCCATTTTCCCGCAACACGGTATCAAAGTAACATATTTTCCCCCAAACAGCCCACCCAAAGGAGCCTAGCTACTCATACACATGGAAAACACAAAAAGAAAGGAGAAAGAGGTAGAAGTGGCCATGGAGCTCGGTGTAGATGAAGCAATCCTCCTCTCCAGCAGCTGCAGGACGTTCTCCTCCCTCCTCCAAGGGTGAAATGATGTGGAATGATGAAAGGAAGTGGATGGAAGGCTTAGATATGGGGGATTATGTGGTGGAAATGGTGAAATGGAGTGGATTTGAGGTGGAGGTGAAGGGGAATGGAGTGGAGGTGACAAGGGAGTGAAAATGGTAAATAAGCAGCCAACCCTCGACCCGCAGCCGCCAGTAGGGCTTATATAGGGATCTAGGTGGTCTAGGGTTAAGTTAGGGGTAAAATGGGGAAAACAGTGGAAAACTGGGTGGATTCTATTAGTAGCACGGCCGTGGTGGGTAGGGTAGGCCACGACCGTGGTGGATTGGCACAGTCATGGAAATTAAAATGGCAAAGTTACAGGGTTTTTGTCAAAATGGCCACGGCCGTGGTGAGTCAACACGGCCATGGTGGAGGTGGTGTGTTGCGGCCATGGTGGCTGGCACGGTCGTGGTGCTCTACTGTGCCACGGCCATTTTGTGGTGTACAGCTGTGGTGCTCTAATGTGCCAATGTCGTTTTGTGCTGCACGGCTGTGCTGCCTTCTGCTTGATTTGGAGGTTGAACCTGTCGATTTCTAAGTGACCTAGCACGACCATTTTGTGGTGGCCGTGCTGGGTCCTGGGGCAGCACTTTGACTTGGGTCTTTGACTTTTCTTGGACATCTTTGCTTCAATTGATCTTTGGCCACTAGGGGTAGGTCGAGGGAGCATCGGAATTCACTTTGGGCCTCTCCAAGTGCAGAGGAACCCTAGGATCGCCCTTCTCTCTCTCTTCCATCAAGTGTGGTCCAAATGCCTGAAAAACATGCAAATAATGTCCATAAGTGCATTTTATACAAATAAACATATTAGGGGGAATGACATGTAATCTAACAGGTATATATGTGATTGAAGAGCAATATAACACAAGATGAAGCCCTAAAATAGGGTTGCATCATAAACCTGTCCCAAAAGCGGGACTTTCAAAAGCTGAGGTAACTTATTCTTATTTTAGAAAGTTATTGCGAAAGGGAATTCAATAATCAAAAACTAGCATTTCTTTTAACCATGTATAGGTAGATTCCTTATTTGATAGGAGAGTTGAGGAAGTAGTTGATAAAAGACTCTAGGAAGTATTTAACAAATGGCAGGCGTCTCAGACTGCCACTCAGACAGTACCTGTGGCAAACCTCTCTTCTTCTACTGCTCGTATTGTAGAGGTTGGGAGTAATCCTATAGACCCACCTAGCACGTCCTCTGTAAGTATTTTTATGGCATATATAATAGCTAGTCTGTTCAAGATGATATGTTTGTGTATATATGCATATAACATTCTTTACATAAATTTGTAGGGGTTGAAGCCATGTCGACTACAAAGTGAAGGATATATCGTTGCAGATGCATCATCTTACCCACCCCTTAAAGGGTGCATGTTTCATGGGAGTCCAGTACCAGATGGCATGGTACGTGTGAGCCCCATACATATACTCACTGGCTGGACGAATATTGCACTGCCTCATGCACACCCAGATGCTGAAACACTTGATGAGGCAGTAGGCGGAGTGATACTGTGGCCCGAAGCGGATGTCCTCTATACTGATATTGTATGATAAATTTTCATTACTTTAATTTGTTAGTGTGTGTATATATATGAGTTAATTGATATGAAATTATATATACAGGTCAAAAAGACGAGACCCGCTACATCTCGGCCTCCACCTCCTCGACTACCAAGTTGGCTTCCAGGGAACCTTCACGCCTCGATAGGTCCTAATTGTAGGATTGTGGCAGTATGGATCGGCGAACATAATCCAAATTGCCCTATAAATGTTACTATTCTGGAGAATGCTGCAGATAAATCATACGATAACAATCTATTTATACAAGTTTAGCATACGTATTAATGCATACGTAATAGAAGTTCTGGATATGTATTTATGCAGGTCAAACATTCGGAAACAACATATTTATACAAGATATTTTGGAGTTGTTTAGTTATGAATGGCTGAACACATCTATGATAGAGTTGTGGATATGGTGAAATTAATGCATACGGAAATCTGGTTTATACATCCATATACCTTATTTTATATATGGCAATCTAGTTTCTTATATATTAATGCATACATAATACATGTTTTGCAGCCACTTATACAAGACATGTACATATTTTGGGTTTTCCCATGTGGGATTTTTGGTTCCATATTTGATTAGTCTTGTAGTTACAGACCCTTCTTCAGTTTCTTCATACTGCTGTGATGCTTTTCAATATTTTGGTAAAAATAATAAGACGGTGATAATAGCTCCATTCAATGTTGAGTAAGTTTACTTTGCTTGAAATTTGGACTTAAGCAAATTATATTTTTATTGCGGATATTGAGTTATTAATTTTCTAATTTTTTACCTGTAGTTCTAAGCATTGGGAGTTATTAGTTATTGTCCCCAAGACATTCACCGTCTATTATCTAGATCCTGCGGGGAGTGAGTTGGATGTATTATATGGACATGCAATTATAAAGCCATTATTCTCGTGAGAAATATTTTATGTTTTTATATCTGTTAACATCTGTTACTGCATTAATATTTAATTATGCAATTTAATGTGTTACATTAACATATATAGGGCTTTAAAAGAGTACAAAAAATCTAGAGGAAAGGTCCCCAGGAAAAAAATATGACACTCATTTGGGAAAATGTGAAAGTAATTTCCTGACTCCAATGTATATATTATTTATGTGAACTGTGCTTATTTGTATTTTTGAATATTTTGTATGTTTCAATTTATAGTGTGCTACACAAGAAAACGAATGGGCATGTGCCTACTATGTGATGCGATTTATGGACCTAATCATCAAACATGACGTATTGGAAATCGATAAAATATAATAGGTATTATACATAGTCTTGTTCGATAATATGAAATATATGAATCTTATTATATATTATAATTATGTATGTACGTCATTCTCATTGTAGGTCTTTAAAACTGAGGACTTCAACACAGGTGCAAAGCATTTCGATGTACATTCTCCCTATATGAGAGATGAATTAGATGCTGTAAGAGAAGATTGGGCAAAAGCCCTGCAAAGAGTTGGAATTTTTCAATATGATTTTGCTAACAATGATGACAATGAGGACAATGAATAAAGAATAACTTTGTTCTCATAATTAATTTTGTGTGAATGAGAATGAATTTTTATGAATTGTCATATGTGTGTGAAAATCATCAATAAATGAATGTTTCTACATGTGTCTGAATGTGAAAAGAGATGAATTAAATGGAACAGCAGGTTGCTACTGGTTTCTACATGTGTGTGATGAAAAAATAATATGAATCAATTGTTCTTATACATGAGTGTGAATCACATATATATAATATTGTCCATCATGTTAATTTTGTAGGTTTGTGGCTTGTTGTTGGCTAATATCGATGGATGTCGTAAAACCTGCAGTTCATAACCGAACTGCAGGTTTCTTATCATGCGACCAACCACAGCAGGTCTGCAGACTGACAGAATAAAAAACATACAATAGGTGTCGGTTATTTTTATAAAACCGACGACATATAGTTACAGTGTCGGTTGCCATATTGGTAACCAACGTCGATTTCCCTAATGAGGCCAGACACCACGGCCGTGTTGGCCAGCACGGCCGTGGCAGCGGACCAGACATAAAATAGGAGTCAGATATTTGTATACAACCGACGACATATGGTAACAGTGTCGATTGCCATACTAGTAGCTGACGTCAATTTCCCTAGAGTACAGACACCACGGACGTGCTGGTCAGCACGGCCGTGGTAGAGGGTGAGATGGCGTCAGTTATCACTAATAAACTAACGCAGATAGTGCCCCAGATGGCCCCCTTTCTATGGCGCGAAGGTATATGGCATCTGTTTCTAAGCTAATAACCGATGCCTATAACCCCTGTTGACGCGTTTTTGACTCGTTTTCGGTGGCACACGAAGGGTTGTGGCGTCAGTTTGAGAACCGACGGGTAATGGTTGGGCTTTTAGAGGTGCCCACATAGGTGTCGCTTAAAAACCGACACTAAAGGCCTTAAATAACCGACACTAAAGGCCGATTATGTACTAGTGCTTTGTTTTTTTATGCTTGATGACACTTAGCTTCTAGGAGAAATTGGAACGTATGTGGAAATGTTAGGAATGGCTCCTAGGTCCAATTAGTGGATCCTTAGCTAGACCTCTTCATTCCTACATACATCTCCCTTCTTCTACAAGTGAGTGTGAGATCTAAGTAGCTAGTGTAAGTGTGATTAGTGCAATTGCCTAGAGTTTCCTAAAGGCTAGATGGCAAGTAGAATAAGGTGAAATACCCTCATATGTACTCCCATTCCTACCCTTGGCTCTAAATTTCCCTTATACCACTTACCCTAGAAACCTAAACTTGCCATGTCCTATTAGAATTTCACCTAGCCCTAGTTCTCCAACTAGTAGTATAGGGTATATTCTAATAGAACTTGCCTTGTTGTTTGTTTTGGTAGTCTAGATTGAAATGTGAGATTTGCATGATATGTTGACCTTCCCCCAACTAATATCAAAGTACATTCCCAAACGGCCCGCCTATCCATCATATGGCTCAAAATCCACCTTTTCCTTCTTAGCTTGTTAATGCTAGTATAGACAATTGCCTTTGTTAATTCTTATTTGATGGCCTAGTTCTTGATAGTTAGTTCTTACTCGAGTAGTTAGGGCTCCTTTGAGATTGCTTGTGTTAATTTGGCTAATTAGTGATAACTTAGGCTCTTACTTGTATAATTTCATACCTTGCATCTTAGTTGACAACTTGGCTTGCTAGTATAGTGTAACTCATTGCTCTAGCCTAATTTCTTACGTTGCTTAGTTTGATATCCTTAACTTGCTTAGAGTAATCTAGAGTGTTTGTTAACTTAGTTTCTTTCTTGATACGTCTTTCTTGCAATCATAATGTAATCAAACCAAACCCAACATTAAACCCTCAAACCCTAGTCTCTGCTTTAGGAACATAGCTAACACAAATCTATCTCTAGTGCCCCCTCTCTCCCTTAAGATCAACCCTAATATTACCACTAAGATATACTACAACACGACCCTATGCTCTTTTGGGTACGTGTGATTAGTTGAGTCTGTGCATTGAACTAGGTCCATATACAAATTTTGAGAGATCCATGTGTTTTTTCTTAGGGTTGCATCTAGCCACCTTTGGTTGGTTAGTGTGTTGCCTTGAGAATAATTGCACCAATTACTAAAATCACTATTGCATATGAGCTAAACATAAATAATTCAATGTCTGCATGTAGCGTAATCTCTAAGTTACTTTGTAGTAAAAGTTTAGGTTGAAGCATAATAAAAATCAAATTCAATAAAATGGCCCACTTACCTTAGACAATGATAGATTATTTATCATGTGCTTGATTCCTTATTCCATAACCTAGTCACCTGGATATCAACAAATTTCAATAAGTCCACACATGTTGTTCTCTTTTTCATTTCTAAATTTCAAAACCCATCCCTCTAAAATCTAAACTAAATTAGGGTTATTATTTAGATAAAACATAACGCTAATCTAGAATGACAATAAAATTTTGGTCTTGAATGTTTATTCAGAATCACATTATATAGTCACTATATACTTCATACTTAAAATGTCTTATTAATCACATATATAATGTACTGATATGTGAACATATTGATCCATTACCAAGGAAAAAAATCAACATAATTAAATGTCTCCAGTTAATATGATTTGGTTGAATCATAAGTAAATATACAAAAACTATGTTTCACAGAGATTAAGGATGTATTTAATGTAGTACCTCGTCAATATTCTTAAAACAAATCATATAACATCCTCTTATGTCTAACAATCAAATATTACTTTATGAAGGCATGAATCTTCAAAAAAACTTTAAAAATAGTAAGAACAGAGTACATTAGAGTTTGGATAAGAATGTAATCTAGTTTCATGGTCAAACAATCAGTGAAATACCAAAAATACCCTTATTAGGTTTTACATCAAAACTTTGTTTAGATATTGAATTATAATAATCAGACTGTAGAATCATTATAACATACCAATATACATTTACTGTAAAATATTCATGAATTTGTGAAATTAGTTATGATTTTTAACACACAAAATATTAAAATTGTATAGATTTCAATAAACAAAACATATTACATAAATACATCTAAATCATGTATAGAAGATGTTTTTAAGGCTTAGTACATACAAAATCCTTTCCAATGACATCTTATTTGTACCAAACATATCTCTACGCTAGAAGACATGATTTTAAAGAAATATACCTTAACATTCATCCTAAGATGTTGATATATGATATGATGACTACAATGGTGGCACACCATGCTACCATCCAGGGCTCTCCTAAAGCATTTTTCAGATCCTAACTTGGGTTCGGATCTTTCCTTACCCATAGACCCAGGAGAGAAATGCTCCCATGCTTTGTCCCAACACAAGTCGCTACGGTTAGGGAGCTCTTTGGCGACCATTATTTCGAAGTCTAGGCTACCTCCCCATGAAGTGAGATCACCAAAAACTTTGTTTGGGCTTCCCTTACCAGAGTGGCACTACATCCATGGCTTAAAAAGTTTGGATCACAAATCCCTTATTTATCCTCAATAGGTTTTGTGACCCACAACATTATTCATTAGTTATTCTCTTCTGCCCCTTTAAAATGATAATATAACCCTAGGATCAGACTTGTCTACCCCTGCATTTTGAAAAGTAAGGATTTTATAGACTCTAGTTCATGATACACGATTGGGTTCATCCCCCTATATCATCTTTGTTGTAGCTTTCATTACAGGATGGTCCCAAAATCATGTGCCCCCTTTTTTCATTTTTTTTCCTTTTGCATGGAAGTCCAATGTTTATAAATAATTCTATAGCCGACAATATGACACTAAAGAATACAAAAATTTGAAATTAACACTATAATTCCATCCTCTTTCTTTGGGCAAGACATTATATCAAAACTATTGGGATAACCACTCCAACCCTACATTTTAAATAAATACTAGATTATTACTATTTTTTTTATCTAGGTCACTGGTTAAATCAAAATTATTTGGAATTTCTTCCACAATCTTATATGTCAGTTATCCTTCCAATACAATTATCTTGAGTGGTTTCTATGTACAAGTAAAACTAAATTCTCATATTTATACACCAAGGACCCATATGTAAACTCTAGCTGGCCCAAATGGGTTTGAAATGGTTTCTAGGGCACACGAACCATTCCTAGGTCTTCACAAGGATACATAGTCTTAATCCAATCCTTAATAAAAAATTATATTTGAACTGACCTAATTCCCTAATTGAAGATTCCTCGTGAAATGTTTGATCACTAATGCATTGTTGCATTGCTTTTCTAGATATTAAGATCATAACTAGACCTATATATCAAACCATTAACCAGAGTCATCATATTTCCTTTGTTATTCTTCTTTGGTTGTCACCTTATGTCATCAAATCAAATATGAAATTTACAAAATTTGACGGTACTACAAAACTGACTAAAATTAAAAAATGATCCTTTTCTACATAATTATCCAAATATCATGAAAATGGGATGGAACCTTATTGTAACTAGAAATATATGATATATTAAATTCATCAATAACTTAATCATGTACTTACTAGTTTTAAAAATCAGGGATGTGCCATGTTTCCTATGAGGAAGAAGTTGTGGTTAACATAGATGAATCCAATACACCTATTAGTGGAGATAACACATGAGTTTTAGTTGACATGGGCTATTTTGATGTTCCCGAAGACAATGTCAGGCCAGATTACCAAAGTGGTGGGACAAGGACATCTTCTAGTCAAAAGCATAGGAAGCAAGGGGCACACACACCTGAATGATTTTCCCTATCTGATGAAGTGATAAGTGAAATCACCCAAGTTATGCAAAGGTGCACAAGCTAGGTAGCAACATGGCCAATCATGTTTTGGACAAGGAGGAGTATGCACAAATTTTATAACATTTCAATGAAACTTTCATTGATATTGCTCTCGTGAATGGGACGAAGGAGCCCACAAACCACACAATATACCTCAACGTTCACCATAACCAAGATAAACCTCTTATGTGGTTTTGGGACCTTTTTTAGGTACTCAAGAGTTTTCCACAACATGGGTTCTGTGAAAAGTGGGACCTGATAGGGGATCCGCTCGAATAATACAATACAAGATTCATGAAATAATAAAGCAGTATAAACAAAACTATAACAAAGGTACATAATCATTCATTTACAAAACTTCGTCACCATAAAGGTGGTATAAAAAATTATTCATATCTAATATATCTAATCACATGCAAAACCTATTGTAGAGGGAAACCCGCCCATTCTAAGATATCCTTAGTCCAATACCTTGTTTATGATCTTTGTGTTTTATAGTCTTCTATTGGACCTACACTTGGGTGGAAGGTAAAATCACCCTGAACATAGTAAATAAGGTATAGGTCAACAAAGGTTGAGTATGTACATATATAAACACTTTGAGCATTATATTGGGGAAAAGGTGCAAAAAGGGGTGTTCCTACAAGAAGGGGGCTATTTACAGTAAGGGAAGTTCAAAAACATTATCACAAAATAAATGGGGAATATTTAAGTGCATATTACAAGAATGAGAATAAAATTTCCTTGCAATAACAGTTATCAACAATCTCAATACAAAAAAATAACTTTTGGTTTCATAACAATGTATACTAAATATACCTAAATCATTTCCATAACACCATAGGATCATGGACTAGAAGATATAAGGGTGGAAACGTACACTGCAGGAGGAATACACACCCCCTTCATAAGTATGGATGTACATAAGTACCACTATTCTAGATATTCTAGTCAAACATGTAGCATGTATAAATAGAGTGGCAAGACTAGTATTATTGTCAATTTCTCATAAATGGAAATCAAAGCAGGAGGGGACCAAAAACCCATTTTAAATAAGATATCACAATAACTAAATGGATATACTGAATTGAGAGAAGGAAAGATTATGTGTCCAAGGAAATGGATTTTCAATTAGAATAACAGATCAATAGATTCCTCATTAAAAAGGTGTAGGTTTAGTCAAACAATGCCCAAAATAAAATAAAGGATGAACATACTTGATCTTCACAACTAAGTCTTAACTCAGTTGATATGCGTGGTCCATTAGGTCAGATTTCATCCTTGGAACATATAAGGCATGTTAGTCAAACTAAAACATACATGTAATAGCTACACATATTGTACTTTATCCTGATTCTAGTCACCTAAGGCATATTAGGTATTCTAATCTTATTAAGTGCACACATGATCTATTAGATATATACTTAAACAATAATACTCATCTTCAGTCATATAAGTCTACTTATATCTAGATTATATGTATATGTTGGTAAAATTGTGTATTTCTTGCATTTAGGTCTTCAAATGTTATTCTCTCTCTCTAGTGCATGTCATTACATATTATCCCTAATATCATATCTAGCATGCATTTTATTGTGTATGCATGATTTATTATCTTGTTCTTTTAAAAATGCCCTAAATACATGTATGAATTATATGGGTGAATGAAAGTAAATCTCTTAACAGTATAAACTAACATGCCACACATACTTAGGTTTATAAGGCAATACGTTATTTCTCTCTCATTTTATTTTATTTTTCATGCATCAATTTAGACATATGTATTTCCCAAATCCATGTGTATTTTAAAGTACTATTATAGAATATATGTATCTAGGGTTATATTTCCTATATGATAAATATTTTGATAGTAGATCAACGAAGTCAATTACCATATACTCACTTGATTGTACATTTACTGATTAGATTTGTGAGATAACATATCATGAACCAACAATATATTCAAAAATATACGAATGCATGTACTCATTCATCCTTGGGAGTTGTTGACTCAAGGTCTAAATTGACTAAATCCTTGTTTTGATGATGACTAAACCATTCCAATTAATTGTGTCTAATATCTCTACTTGAGTGGTTTCAAATTATGCATAGACACACTCCTAATGCCCTAACTTGCGCATCTCAACTTGGAGAGAAGACAAGTCAAAGTCTATACAAGTGCACATTTTTGGAATATGATGTAAATCCATTAGAATCATGTTGTAAATCACTTGTAATGATTGTATGACTTGTAATTAAGCTTAGAAAAAATCAGGAGCACTTAGATTGAATGTTTAAGCACTCAAAAGTCATTTTCTAAAATTCACATCAGGTTGTTCATCAGTCGAGTTGCAAACTCGACCGATCCTGATTGGATCTTGAAAATGACTTTTGATCGGTCGAGTTTACACTTCACAAAACTTGATTGATCCCTGTGCATACCAAAACTGATTTAAGTGAATTGTTCGAGTTACCCCAGGACAAACTCAACTAATGGCCTAAATTGGTCTTGTCTCTTAGTGGGATCGGTCGAGTTGCCTTTATAGAAACTCAAACGATTACACTATATGAAAAAGTACAAAAAAAAGTATTTCTAGCCATTTTGGAGTTGCAACAATCAAAAATATATCCGTTGCAAGCCAAAAAATGGCTAGTTTTCATTCTTAAGTGTTCCTAGAGGCTAAGAGGCATCCCCAGCTATAAATAGGACTCCTTGGGCTTCATTCCAAGGTTGAGCATTCAATGTAAAACTCTATATGAGATTCCTAGTCTATAGTTGAGTGCCTCCTATAGCCTCCTCTCTCTCTCTCTCTAAGCTTAATCACTTGCTACATTTGTCAGAGTGAGTACAAAATTTGTAAGAGAGCTAGTCCTACAAGTATATCTTGTGAGGCTCTCACTTCCACCTCCTCCCTATCTCTCATTTCAACCATGAAGATGAAGGTTCTCTCTCTTGGCTAAGAGAGGTGAAGAAGAACAAGGGAAGGAGTCCCTTGGTGAAGATCAAGGCTGAAGATTTGGACAAAGAGTGGGTAATCCCTTGGTGAAGGTAGAAGACTCCTTGCTCAAGTGGGTAAGTCCTTGTGGAAGATTCTCCAACTGAAGGTGAAGGAAAAGGCTGAAGATCCAAGAAGAGTAGAAAAGTCCTTGAAGGTGGAAGGCTTGTGCTAGAGTGGGTAAGACCTTGGAGAAGGATGAAGACTCTTGGCAAAGTGGGTAAGTCCTTGGTTAGGTGGAATACTATTGGTGCATGGATGGGTAAGTCCTTTGGTGGTCATGTATTGTAAGTCTTATGAAGGAATATAAGAGTGCAATGGTTATGAAATCCTAGAGGTTTACCTCTCTAGGTTGTGGACTGACTCACTTCTAGTTTGAAGTGTGGAACCACTCCACATAGCTTTTCACTTGGTGTATGTTCAATATCTCTCCCTTGCTTTGCATGTTTTAATTGCTCTCAAACATCCTATTTAGCAACCTTATCTTGTGATATATCTTGAAGGTCTAACGAATTTTGTTTAAGTTTATTCATCTCTATTCACCCCCCCTTTATAGCATCCAATCACCCATCTAGGATTGATCCAACAATTAGTATCAGAGCGGGCTTCTCGAAGCATACTTGAACAAGTAGGAGAAGATGGGTGACTACCAAGGTGGGAGATACTTCATCAACCTTCCAATATTTGATGGGACTAACTTCCTCTATTGGAAAAGAAGGCTACAATTCTACATACAAGAATCAAGTCTTGAGCTATGGCAAATGGTGGACCATCCACACAAGCTACCAGTGACAAAGATAGAATAATGGGATGAAGCTACCATGAAGAAAGCCACCTTGAATGCAAGAGAAAACAACATCCTCTATGCCATCATGACCTCCACCGAGTTCAACTTGTTTTCTTCTTGTGAGACGACCTATGAGGTATGGAGAAAGCTATGCATCACTTATGAGGGGACTCAACAAGTGAAGGAAAGCAAAGTCTACATGTTCAATGGGCTGCTTGAGAACTTCAAGATGGGAAAGAAGGAGAAGATAGCCAACATGTATTCAACGCTCAACACCATTGTGAATGGTGTTGCTATTCTAGGACATCCTATGAGTATAGGATAGATCAACTCAAAGATGTTTATAACTCTCCCCAAGAGATGGGAACCCAAGGTGACTTCCATTGAAGAAGTAAGGTCTCTTAATGATATCCCCATTGAAGAGCTCATTGGAAATCTACAAGCCCATGAAGTCACACTTGACAAGAGAGAAGAATATGAAAGACAAGAGGAGAAAGAGATAAAGAGAATGAAGAAGCCTGAAATCAAGGATCAAATTGAAGCTATTATGGGACAAGCCACTCCATCCTCTCATATTGAAGAATATGCCATGTACTCCAAGGGTAGATTCTATAAAGGCAAGAATTTCTCCTCCATTTGGTGCCTCAAGTGTGAAAATAAGGGTCACTTCAAGATAGATTGTCTACAAGGTAAGAAGACCCATCATCACAAGAAAAGAGAAGAGAAGTACAAGATGAAGGGGAATTGGCAATCAAGCTCAAGTGACTCTTGCAACTCAAGCACAAGTGAAGAATCAAGTTGAGGATCTAGCTCAAGCTCTAGTGAAGAGGAGAATGTCATTTTTCTCTTATGGCTTCTACAAGAAAATACTCAAATGATGTAAATCTAAACTCTTTAGATAAAGAACCCTTAATTGCTATCATCAATGCTACTCGTGCCTCTCTTAAGTCTTCTAAAAAGAAAATAAAAAAGCTTGATCGAATTATTGATAATATGCATGTAGAATTAGATGATCTCGAACATTCTAATACTTGCTTTCTTGATGATAAAATGTTTGTATTAGTCATGTACATTCTCTTAAACTTGAAAATTCTAGCTTTCTTGACAAGATTAGATTTCTAGAAGCTCAACCTCTTATGCCAAGTTCTAATGAAGAGCATATTTTAATTGTTGATTCTCTCATGCATGATATTGACGTTCTTAAATCTGAAAACAAGGACAAAGATTTTGTTTTGCAAGGATTAGAATCTGAAAAATGGTGTTTATATTTCTATGATTGCTTTGCTTAAAACAGAAAATGCCTCCTTGCTTGCTAAAATCAATGTACTTGAATCTAGTTCTAGTTCTACTAGTAGAGAATAATGTTGCTGCTCTTTATATTGATAGAGATTCTTGTTTAACTAAATCTCTTTGCTTAGAAAATGGTTTTTGTTTGCTGGAGATAATATCAATCATTTGTCTTCTACTATTTCTTCTCTTATGCATGATAATGATAGTTTGAAATCTTATTTGCAAAGATTATTAGTTAGTAAAAAGAATCTTAATGATATCCTACACCATCTTACTAAAAAAATTGGTAGACATGGTTTTGGGTATGATAGTAGTCAAGGATTAAAAAAGGTAAAGGACCTCCAATCTTCCATGGAGAATCCTCTAGTTCCAAAACTATGGGCACATGCAACTATTTCAATGATATTGGCCATTATTCTACTAGTTTTCCTTTTAGGAAAGCACCCAAGAGAAATAGAACTTGGTTTGCTAAGATGACCCCTCCGGACCCAAAAACATGATTGGGGACCATTTCATCTTTCTTCTTGTAGGTACTTGCAAATGGATTGACTTGAGCTATTGAATTGCAAATGGACTTCTCAATCCACATGAAAGAAGAAAGGTGAGATGTGTAGAGGGTGACAAGAAGTGGTAAAAGGAATGGTAAGAACAAAGGTAAAGGTTTTCTTGCTTATAACCATTTCTAACTTGTTTTTGTCAAATTAGTGTGCAATATGCATGTGGTTTTTGAGTCAAAAGTGGTATTTTGTGATTCTCTTCACCCTATTGCTCAAAAACTATTTCTAATGCTTGCATAGTGCATTACTAACTTGCTTACACATGTTTGGATATGGCTTCTATCTTTAGCATGTCTCTAAATATATTTTTATGAAGTCTATGTGCTTTTTGACAACAACATTGTTGGTCAAGTTTGTCCTGTTTGAAACACAACTGATAGACACCAATGGGTGTTGCCAACAGCTATCATCGGTCGAGTTTCGAATACACAGAACTTGACCCACAACATTGTGCGCAGAACATAATTTTGGCTTATTGAATGAGAATTTTTCTCTCAACTAGATTTTCTCAACCAATAGCCTTATTATTTGTCACTCCCATTTGGAACCTTTATATATGCATATTGTCATGTTCTAAATTTCCTATCTTGCTTACAACTCTATCTTTCAAATTGTTCTTATTTGGTATATCTATATCTTGTAATTATTTTCTTTGAGTTGTTTTGCAGGTTTTGATGATGATCTTTTTGGATCTCTTGGTTGTGTCTTAAATTACTTCTGTTGTGCTCAAACTTGCTACATCTATATAGTTATATATCTTGTTTTGATACAACCTTGAGGTTCTTAGTGATAATCATCTTTGGTTAATGATGCACGTTTGCTAGTGAGTTATATCCTTACTTGCGTCTAAAATTGCATATCTTTTTATTTTGATATATCTCTACATCTACTCATAGCTTGCTCTATCTTTTGTATCTCTTGGTATCTTTCCTATGATCTAGATCCTACTAGTAGTCCTAATTTGTGATCATCTACTAGTATTTCATATACATGTAGTTCTAGCCTTGTTGATCAAGTGGTATTTCACTATATGCTATGCTTGTATCTTGTCTCATACATGCTCAAGCTTGTTCCTTGAATTGCATATCTACTATTTTAAGTTGCTTGCATAACATTGTGATGAGGGGTACATAGAGCTACATTGTATGTAGAAATTGGAGCATTTTTGGTTTTCATGCATATTTTTCTCCAGTTTCAGTTTTTGGTTCAACACTAGTGTTTTTATGCAGAAACGACCTTCTAAGCAAGACTCGTGCTTTTCCATGAGCCCTGACACTTTTTGGGAATATTCTGTCATCGTGAGGGTCAAAATTGTGATTTATTGTTTTTCTGCAGTACTTTATCTTTCTTTTTGGGTTTGTTCAAGTGCATGCTTTAACTTGCTTTTATTCAATTATTGGACAAGCCCCTAGCTATGCTATTCTACTCTCCTTATAAAACTTTTTATTATCTCCTTTCTTTTAAAAAATGGTGTTTCTTATTTCTTCATACCCCCACTTTTTGAAATGACAAAGTGGGAGAAAGGTATGTCTTCTTTTGACAAAACAGGGAGAAGGAATGTCTTACATGAAGAGGAGTAGTATGTACATGCAAGGGGGAGAAGGAAAAGGGGAGAAGACATATATGTGTCAAACATATATGAGTAGAAGACATAGTATTCTATAAATGTTATGAAAGCTAACAATGCATGAGAAATATCATCAATTAAGGGGGAGTATGACAACTCCACTAGCATCAATTGAGGGGGAGCATATGAACTCAATTCTATTGAAACCCTTAGGCTTATCCAAAGGTATGACTTTTCTTAAATACTTTCAATACATTTATGGAATGGTTTGTCATCTTCAAAAAGGTGGAGAATGTTGACTCAAGGTCTGAATTGACTAAACCCTTGTTTTGATGATGAGTAAACCATTCTAATTAATTGTATCTAATGTCTCTACTTTAGTGATTTTATATTATTCATAGAAACACTCCAAATGCCCTAACTTGCGCATCTCAACTTGGAGAAAAGACAAGTCAAAGTCTATACAAGTGCACATTTTTCGAATATGATGTAAATCCATTAGAATCATGTTGTAAATCACTTGTAATGATTGTATGACTTGTAATGAAGCTTAGAAAAAATTAGGAGCACTTAGATAGAATGTTTAAGCACTCAAAATCCATTTTTCAAAATTCACATCAGGATGTTCATCGGTCGAGTTGAAAACTCGACCGATCCTGATTGGATCTTAAAAATGACTTTTGATTGGTCGAGTTTACACTTCATAGAGCTCGACCAATCCCTCTGCAGACCAAAACTGATTTAAGTAAATTGGCGAGTTACCCCAGGATAAACTCGACGGATGGCCTAAATTGGTCTTGTCTCTTAGTGGAATCGGTCGAGGTACATTTATAGAAACTCGACTGATTGCATTGTACAGAAAAGTGCAGAAAAGTATTTTTAGTGATTGTGGAGTTGCAACAAGCAAAAATATATCTGTTGCAAGCCACAAAATGGCTAGTTTTCATTCTTAAGTGTTCCCAAAGGCTAACAGGCATCCCCATCTATAAATACGACCCCTTGGGCTTCATTCCAAGGTTGAGCATTCAATGCAAAACTCTATATGAGGTTCCTAGTGTATAGTTGATTGCCTCCTACAACCTCCTCTCTCTCTCTATAGGCTTAATCAGTTTCTACATTTGTTAGAGTGAGTAGGAAATCTATAAGAGATCTAGTCCTACAAGTATATCTTGTGAGGCTCTCACTTATACCACATCCCTATCTATCATTTCACCCATGAAGATGAAGGTTCTCTCTCTTGACTAAGAGAGGTGAAGAAGAACAAGGGAAGGAGTCCCTTGGTGAAGATCAAGGATGAAGACTTGGAGAAAGAGTGGGTAAGCCCTTGGTGAAGGAAGAAGACTCATTGCTCAAGTGGGTAAGTCCTTGGTGGAAGCTTCTCTGAGTGAAGGTGAAGAGTAGAAAAGTCCTTGAAGGCGGAAGACTTGTGCTAGAGTTTGTAAGACCTTGGAGAAGGCTGAATACTCTTGGCAAAGTGGGTAAGTCCTTGGTAAGGTGGAATGCTCTTGGTGCTTGGATGGGTAAGTCCTTTAGTGTCCATGTCTTGTATGTCTTATGAATGAATAAAAGAGTTCAATGGCTAAGAAATCCTAGTGGTTGACCTCTCTAGGTAGTGGATTGACTCACTTCTGGTTTGAAGTGTGGAACCACTCTACCTAGCTTGTCACTTAGTGTATGTTCAATCTCTTTCTCCCTTGCTATGCATGTTTTAGTTGCACTCAAACTTCCTATTTAACAACCTTCTATTGTGATATATCTTGAAGTTCTAATGAATTTTGTTTAAGTGCATTACACTATATTCACCACCCCCCTCTAGAGCGTCCAATCACCCATCTTGGATCGATCCAAAAAGTTACACGACTAAGTTTACTAAAGACCTGATGCATTATCATAATTGTTATTTAAGTCAATGTTAAAAATCCATTTTCTTATCTTAATTGTCAACTTATTATTAAATTTCATAATATAGTAGATATCAAATACTCACCTACAGTTGACACCAATATCGATCTTCGATGAAGATACTTGCTCTTGAAGATGTAGGCTAAAGGAAACCTTATCTGAGACTTGACCAAAGGTGTTCCCAGGATGTGAAGTTCCATCTTTTGGTGTCTCTGACACCCTACTGGCTCGTTAGGTCGATCAACGGTTCCTAATGGTGGGACCTGCGTCAACTAAACTCCAACAACCAGCAAATCTAGAATTTGTATCTTGTTGGATTTGTAAGTGAGATTGTGCAAGGAGGGACTATTAGGGAAGATAGATAAAATCAATGTATCCACGAAGGGGTCTCTGTTGATCTTGTACGCTGACCACAGTTCAATAAGAGATGGTGCCTTGTCAGAAACATGAAGGAAAGAGATGACATCCACTTGTATGGAGGGGGAGAGGACAAAAATATGAGGTGGATGACAGATGCTCTATCAATACCAATGGTGGAGGTGACCAAGTGGTGAAGAAAGGCGAGAGCCCCACCACCATTCAGTGGCTAGCAAAGTCATATTCAAGTGGAGGAAATTTGTTAAATATGGAGGTGTCACAGACACGACGATGCCTCATAGGAAGGGAGCAGAGGATAAAGAGAGGTAAATCAAGCTTGCAGTGACTTCTTGATGGTTTCTATAGTTGATGCTGATAATGGAGGTGGATTGTGGCAGTTGTCAAAATCCCATGCACCAGGGAGGTGTGGTGGATAGGGCAACTTGGGAAATGACCAGAGGATGGAGGGATTTAACTAGGTAGAGGAAAATTCTAGTCGTGAAGGAAAGTGTTGCGAGGAGGAAGAGAAGAATAGCTAGAGTCAGACCATGCAACAAGGCTACTGGAGCCGACAAGGACATCGTGGCCTTGGCTTGATGACATTACATGTGGTGATTGTGCTGACTCAAACTGAATGTAGTAGAGAGTGACCAGAATTGAGGAAGAGATATGGGTGGCGACTAGGTCAAGGAAGTGAGAGAAGGATATGGGGTGTCTTAGTGGTTTAGGAGGTTGCAGACCCCATCCACGATCACTAGATCTTCTAGTGGTTGAACTCTATCCATCACAGGATGCATGGAAATAGTTGTGCCTAAAATGGTGGTCGAACATAGGGAGGAAGACAAATAGGGAGCACATATCGATGTGGACGGAAATCGGAGAAGAGTAGAAGCTATGGTTGGGTAGTAAACTCAAGTGGATGAAATACGAGTAAGCAAGGGTTTAAATCTATGTGAGGAGGAGAGCACACATAGGAGAAAGCATACGTATGATGAGGTAAATGATATAGAGGAGCTCATTCAACATTACTGAGAAAGAGAAGAAAAATGGCTAAAAGAAGGAAGCTTTGTGCATGATACTATGTGCAAGAGTTGGGAGAGAAAGGAACCAGATGACCCATTCTTCATGAACGGATCGTAGTGGATCCAGACCGTCTTATAGAGACAAAGTAATCACAACAAAAAGGCTAGATCTGAGTGATATGAAAATCCATGGAACCTTAGGAAAAATATGAAGTGTTGCCTTGATTATATTCATTATACCTATGTTATTTAGGTATTTTTTTACTAATGCAATTGAATTAGTAAACATTATCTAATTCATGTCAATATTTCTAAGTAGGTTATTTTAGATGCAAGGAATCTGAATTCAACCTCAAAATTACCTTTTGAAAATGTCACATATAACATTTTTTTCTAGTGAATTATGCCTACATTTAATGAATTTACTCCTCTACTAACCAAAGGTGAGAATACAATATATATTAACTCAATTTCTTTTATCTTACAATACTAAGTATTTTCTAAAGTATCATTTTGGACCCAACACATTATTCATTATATTTACACTTCAACCTTATTTTTGCATGTGTTAAGGTTATTTTGTCATATCATATAGTTTTACAAGGTATTTTGAATACATGGTATTATTTGATTGGAAGTATTTCTAATGCATTTATGTAGATAGGTGCTAGTTATTACCATATTTGAATAGGGTCTAGAAGGAGGGATGATTAACCTGCATGTCTAGAATCGAGTATGTTACAACACTCCACCCCTTAAAAAGGATTTCGTCCCCAAAATCAAATTACAATTATCCAGATGTAATGTCATACTTTTATGTCAATCTAAAATTGCTAATACAATAAATCTGATATATAAACACTTTGAGCATTATATTGGGGTAAAGGTGCAAAAAGGGGTGTTCCAACAAGAAGGGGGTGATTTACAGTTGCGTATATCCAAAAATATTATAACCAAATAAATGAGGCATTTAAAAGGGCATATTACAAGTATGAGAATAAAAGTTCCTTGCCATAACAATTATCAACAATCTCAATATATAATAATGACTTTTGTATGCATAACAATGTAGACTAAATACACCTAAAATAGGCCCATAACACCATAGGATCATGTCCTAAAAGAAATAAGGGTGGAAACACACACCACAGGCGGAATACACATGCCCTTTATAAGTATGGTTGTACATAACTACCACTATTCTAGATATTATAGTCAAACATGTAGCATGTATAAATAAAGTGGCAAGACTAGAATTGTGGTCAATTTCTCATAAATGGAAATCAAAATAGTAGGAGTCCAAGAACCCATTTTAAACAAGGTATCACAACAACTAAATCAATATACTGAATTGAAAGAAGGAAATATTATATGTGTCCAAGGAAATGGATTTTAAAGTAGAATAACAATTCAAGAGATGTCTCATTAAACAAGTGTAGGTTTGTCAAATAATGCCCAAAATAAAATAGAGGGTGTATATACTTGATCTTCACAACTAAGGCTAAACTCAATTGATATACTTAGTCCAAGAGATCAGGTTTCATCCTTGGAACATATTAGGTATGTCAGTCAAACTAAAATGAAACTGTAATAGCTACACATATTGTACTTTATTCTGATTTTAGTTACCTAAAGGCATATTATGTATTCTAATCTTATTAAGTGAACACATGATCTATTAGATATATACTTAAACTATAAGACTCATCTCCAGTCATATAAGTCTACTTATTTCTAGATTATACGTGTATGTTGGTAAAATTGTGTATTCCTTCCATTTATGTCTTCAAATGTTATTCTCACTATCTAGTGCGTGTCATTACATATTATCCCCGATATCATATCTAGCATGCATGATATTGTGTATGCATGATCTATTATCTTGTTCTTTTAAAAATGCCCTACATACATATATTAATTACATCGGTGAATGAAAGTAAATCTCCAAACGGTATAAAGTAACATGCCATACATACTTAGGTTTACAAGGCAATATTTTATTTCTCTCTCATATCATTTTAATTTCCATGCATCAATGTAGACATATGTATTTACCAAATCCATGTGTATATCAAAGTACTATTATAGAATCTAGGGTTATATTTCCTATATGATAAATATTAAGATAGTAGATCAAGTAGGTCAAATTACCATATAATAACTTGAGTATTCCTTAGTCCAATACCTTGATATGACCTTTATGAATCTTTGTCTTCTATTGTACCTACACGTGGGTGGAAGCGAACATCACCCTGAACATATGAAAGAAGGTATATGTCAGAAAAGGCGGAGTATGTACATATATAAACACTTTGAGCATTATATTGGGATAAAGGTGCAAAAAGGGGTGTTCCTACAAGTAAGGTGCTATTTATAGTTAGGTATAAATGAGTCACATTAAAGTGCATATTACAAGTATGAGAATAAAAGTCCCTTGCAATAATAGTTTTCAAAAATCTCAATATAAAATAATAACTTCTGCATGCATTACAATGTAGACTAAATATACCTAAAATCGGGCCATAACACCATAGGATCATGGCCTAAAAGAAATAATGATGGAAACGCACACCCCAGGAGGAATATGCATGCCCTTTATAAGTATGGTGATATATAAGTACCACTATTATAGATATTTTAGTCAAACATGCAGCATGCATAAATAAAGTGGCAAGACTAGCATTATAGTAAGTTTCTCATAAATGGCAATGAAAGCAGAAGGGGTCCAAGAACACATTATAAATAAGGTATCACAAAAACTAAATGAATATACAAAATTGAGAGCAGGAAAAATTACAAGGGTCCAAGGAAAAGGATTTTCAAGTAGAATAACAATTTAAGAGATGCCTCACTAAATGAGTGTAGGTTTAGTCAAATAATGCCCAAACTAAAATAGAGGACGTACGTACCTAATTTTCACCACTAAGGCTTAATTCAATCCATATACTTGGTCCACGACATCGGATTTCATCCTAGGAACATATTAGGTTTGTTAGTCAACTAAAACGAACCTGTAATAGCTACACATATTGTTCTTTATCCTGATTCTAGTCACCTAAAGGCATATTAGGTATTCTATGTAAGTCGGGAGGCAATCTTATTCATCCCGCCCTCCCCATGCGAGCAAAAACCAAATTCGAGCTACACTCACTAATTAAGCTGGAAAATGGAAACATGGTAGTACTACTACCATTACAAGTATCCCTAATGATGAGGTCATGGACCTCCCTAGGGGGGTGGACATACGTAGTGTATGCCATGGGGTTTTTAAGAGCAGATTTTGCTAAGGCATCAGCCACCTCATTGGCATCTCTTCTGATATGCGTTACACTCCAACTAGGTTTCAGAAGGGTCTGGATTCTCCGTAGCTATGGCACATATCTAGGGTTGTTCCATTCCTGTTGATGTATCATATTGACAGCTATCTGGGAATCAGACTCGATGCATATTGTGCCCCAATCATTCACTACTGCTGTTTCAACAGCAAGCCCGATCCCCTCAAGTTCAGCTTCAACCACATCCCTTGAATGTAAGGACATGGTTGCTCCTCCTGCCCACCGACCAAGCTCATCTCTAATGACCATTGCACAGGCTGCATTCTGTTTTTTCACTGCTGCGTCAGTGTTTATCTTTAAGCTTTGTGGACCTGGTCTCTTCCATCTGCTTTCTTCAGTGCTTCGGGTTTCTACTACAGAATTGGTTTCATCCCAGGCAGCTAGTTGGGCCCTAACTTCACTTCGTATGTATCGCACTTGCTGCATAAGATGAGGGCGTCTGTTCTCGAAGGCCTCTTGGTTCCTAGTATTCCATATGTGCCAGCATGTTACTAGGAAGGTGATTGCGGCATCATTATCTTCATGTATGTGTTGATACACCCACTGCTTGATATTTTTAGAGTTTGTAAACTCCTGGTATATCCCGCTGGTTAACACTATGTCCCAGACGTTTCTGGCATGCTTGCAATCTCGTATAGCATGTAAGATTTTCTCCTCCTCCTCTTGACATCTGTGACACATATGATCATTCGTCATTTTGTGTTGTGCCCTTCTGCTGTTTGTGAGAAGTGCCTCATGCATCACAAGCCAGATAAAGGTTTTGATGCGAGCCGACACCTTCTTGCTCCACAGAGTTGTCCACTTGCCTGCAACCTTGGTTCCTTTTCCCTCTCTAAGACGATTGTAGGTTGATTTCGTGGTGTATTGCCCACTTCTGGTATGGGTCCATACTCTGATATCATTTCCGTTCATATCCGACAGTGGTGTGAGTCGTTTGATTTCGTCCACAATCTGGCGCAGAAGCCATTCCTCAAGGAAACCTGTATCCCAATCACCATTGAGGTTGATCATGCTTGCCACCTTCAGATCCATGAGCTCATCGGGAATTTGTTTGAGTGTATGATCCTTTAGTATGGGCCCATTCCTCCACCACCTGTCCATCCAAACATTCGTATCGTGGCCATTCATGGGAATTATGTATGTGTTATCTTCGATGAAAGCCCTACCAGCAATGGCCGCGTGACCCAATCTTGATACATTATACTTCTTCCTAGTGTAGCTGCTGAGGTAGCGTTGTCTCATGCCCTTGTTCCAGGTTGAGTCACGGTTGCTGCTAAGACCCCAGGCGTGCTTGTATAGCAGGGATAAGTTCCAGTCCCTCATGGTTTTCAAGCCCAGGCCGCCTTCACTCTTGTGGCAGGTGATTTTGTCCCAGGCGACAAGCGCTAGAGGGTGAGCTTTGTGGTTTCCGCCCCAAATAAACCTTCTAATGGATCCATCAATTTCTTATCACAAAGTTTGAGAGGTAGCACAGCTGTCTGCATAGCATACGTAGGCATGGCTGCAAGCGTCGCTTTAGCGAGGCAGATCCTTCCTACGAAGGAGAGACTCCTGGCGGACCAAGCCGAGATCATTCCATCTACTTTCTTAAGAATCTCACTGTAGGTGTGTTTATTGACTCTATGGTGTATAATCGGCACACCAAGATACTTGCCTAAATCTGTGGTGCTCTGGTAGCCGCTGAGCTCGCTAATCCGTTTTTTGAGGGATCGATCAACACTGGCGGAGAAGAAGATCCTTGTCTTTGTGATAGAGACGGCCTGGCCAGAAGTATTACCAAAGATGCGGAAGCATTCCTTTATAGTTTTGATCTGGGGAACACCGGCCTGTGCAAACAAAATTAAATCATCGGCAAAGCAGACGTGAGAGACCTTAGGTCCCTTAGCGCCCATCTTCACTGGTTTCCAGTTGCCCTCGTTTACTTTCTGATGTATCAACTGGGTAAGCCTCTCTAGGCATAGTACAAAGATGTAAGGAGAGAGGGGGTCTCCATGTCTAAGGCCCCTGCTCACTTTAAAGGGTGTGGACGTTTTGCCATTCCACGCAATTCTCGTATTGCCTTTGGTGATGGAGGACATAATGTAGCCTGCAATGTTTGGTGGTATACATGTGCATTGGATTGTATCCTCAATGAATCCCCACGACATTTGGTCGTATGCTTTTGTGAGGTCCACCTTTATTAATTCATACATGTATTTAGGGCAACCTAGGGAATGACCATAGGAAGGAGGGATATAATTGGGAAGAGGAAAAGTTTAGTCGTGGAGGAAAGTGTGGCAAGGAGGAAGAGAAGAATAGGCAGAGTCAGCCCATGTGATGAGTCTGCTGGAGCCGACAAGGACATCATGCGGTCTGGTCTTAATAACTCCGTAGGTGGTGATAGTGCATCGTGCAGTCTGGTCTTGACAACTCTACAGGTGGTGATAGTGCATCATGTGGTCTGGTCTTGACAATGCAACATGTGGTGATAGCGTTGACTCAAACTGAATGTAGGAGAAAGTGACGAGAATTAGAGGATGTGATGTGGGCGATGACTAGGTCGAGGAAGCGGGAGGAGGATATGTGGTGTCATGGAAGTTTGGGACGTTGCAGACCCCATCCGCGACCGCTAGATCTGCTAGTGGTTGAATTCCAAACATCATAGGATGGATGGTGGCAGTTTGCCTTCCATGGTGGTCGAACATAGGGAGGAATATCAATAGGGAGTAGATTTCAATGTGGGCAAAAATCGGAGAAGAGAAGAAGCCCTGGTAGGGAAGTAGACTCTGGTGGATGAAGCATGAGTAAGATAGGGTTTAAATCTCTGTAAGGAGGAGAGGACATGTAGGGGAAAACAAATGTATGATGAGGTAAATGACAGAGAAGAGCTCATTCAACTTGACTGAGAGAGAAGAGAAAAGACTGAAAGAAGGAAGCTCCATGCGTGATAGTATGCACAAGAGTTGGGAGAGCAAGGAATGGGATGACCTATTCTTTGTGATCAGACTGTAGTGGATCCAGTCTGTTAGAGACAAAGTAATCGTAGAAATAAAGCTAGATCAGAGTGACAAGAAAATCCATGGAACCTTAGGAAAAATATAGAGTGTTGCCCTGATTATATTCATTATACCTATGTTATTTAGGTATTTCTTTACTAATGCAATTGAATGGGTAATAATTATCTAATTAATGTCAAAATTTCTAAGTAGGTTATTTGAGATCCAAGGAATCTGAATAAGACCTCAAAATACCTTTCAAAAATATTACATATAACAATTCTTTGCTAGTGTATTATGCCTACATTTAATGTATTTACTCTTCTCTACTAACCAAAGTTGACAATACAATACATATTAACTCAATTTCATTTATCTTACAATACTAAGTATGTTCTAAAGTATCATTTTGGACCCAACACATTATTCATTATTTTTTTCACTTAAACCTAATTGTCATATGTGTTAAGGTTATTTTTTCATATGATATAGTTCTATAGGGTATTTTTGAATACATGGTATTATTCGATTGTATGTATTCCTAATGCATCTTAGACTACATAGATAGGTGCTAGTTATTAACATAATTGAATAGGGTCTAGAAGGAGGGAGGATTAACATGCATGTATAGAATCGAGTATGTTACAAAATTCCACCCCTTAAAGAGGATTTCATCCCTAAAATCAAACTATAGTTATCCATATGTAATTTCATACTTCTATGTCAATCTAAAATTTCTAATATAGTGAATCTAGTGGATTATTGTACAACATTGTATATCATACCTATATCCAATACCTCATGGTTATCCTACATTATTTCTTGTGTCAAGTCCCCATAGTCTTCTCATATTCTAGGTTGAGCTAGGAAATTTTTTTACACCAAGTCATATATTATCATAGCAGTGCTATATTCATCAAGGTTAACTATATTTTTGTGGTAGTTGCATTAACTTCTTATATGAACCATACCACTATACACATGATGTCACTAAGTCCTTCAACATTTCATCATTTTCCTTCATATAAGCATGAATGACCAATCTTCGTGTATAGGCTTCCCAATGCAACCACTAAGTTGGTGGACTAAACTTGTTGAGAAACATCAATCCTCAAACACTACCATCATGATTCCTGTCATTGTTTCTATAATTGTTTTTACAATTATCGTGTTTATTATTTATCGTGTGTATATAGAAACTAAGGTATAACATCCATACAAGCATTGTCTTCCTTTCAATATTAGGGTCATCTCTTAAGTTGTAATATTTATGATTTTATCCAGAAAAATTGATTAACTTGTATTTGGATACCAAGACATTATTCACAAGTTATTAGGAAAATCAGGGTTCAGTTGTAAAAACTAGGGCTCTATTACAACCATATTTTACTATCCATGCAATATATTATTTTGCATGCCAATTTTTTGAACTAACCATCCATGCTTTATACATATCTTTTGATTAAGATGTACTCAGTTCATATTTGCTTAAGTTTTTTGTGATCATCTAGGAAATACAAACGTCCATCAATATTTACATACTTAGTGTGTTCAACCTAACTCCTAGAGTTGGGTTGCCCATATCATTCATTTTAGGAAAAATGAAGTGACTAAGCATCAATTTTTTTTATTTTAAACCCAACTTATTACTTTACTTGACTTAAGATCAACTTTTAAGGATAAGTGAAGATACACTTGGAATTTTGTTTATATTATAAAAGTAACACTTATGGTGATATAATTATCTAGGATCACTCACTTATCCTAGCTAGGGGGTAGATACATTTCTTTGATTTTATCACTACGTGTTATCCAAGTTTTACTCATGGAAAATATTGTCAATCTTAACCATTCCTAACTTAAGCTACACCCCTACGAATAAAGCATACAACACTCCACCCCTCATAGATTAATCTACAAATTATCTAAACATCTAGAGAAACAATGAGGATGGATCAACTAGATCTTAAATATTTATAAAATTCTTATTAGTACTCCCTGCATCACACTTAGACCTAGGGTTACATGGTTGATCATGCCAGTCTAGGGGTTTCTCCGCTGAAGGGTTCCATATTGCTCAAACTTCCTTGTAGTGGTTTCTCAATTCTGAAAACCATCAATAAAATTTGAAAACCTTTTCTTTACATATAATGTAATAATGAAAATAATTTTAGGGATAAATCATTGCGACAAAAATCCAAAAGTTGGCACCAAATTCGATCTGAGAACCAAGTCATCCACTTTCCACAGAACAAAACATGTACCATTAGTCTAGAATCACTTCATTCCAAAAAAGCAATCTAATTATTCTAACAACTATAAGAGCATACGTCTACATCTATAACATGTGAAATTTAAAAGCAATAAGGTTTTTTTAATACACATGGTCAACATCAATCCAACCCTAATAAGGAACAACATCCACCATTTCCCATGCCACTCTCAATCATGATTTGTGTTGCCTCATCTCAAGACTTAAATGAGTCATAAATTATCCAACATGATAGGAAGAGATTGAGTTCTCCTAGTACTAGTTGGTTTGCAACCATAGAGCCTTCAAAAGATAAGTAATCTATGTAGTCAACCTACTCGTCTCAAATTACTAGATAAACTAGTTACAATATTTAAACATATCTATTGAAACTTATAGCTATCATCAATGAATCTTATGTATGAGGCATAACAAGATCAATGAGGATGGCATTCATCCCTTAAATAGATGCATGTCTATAGAGCTATGTTGAGATACCCCATGTCAAAGGTAAGGCATGCCTAACCACAACATAGCTAATTCAGTTCATCACCTAATATCAAGGGTATCATCTCCATGCTACCACTTATGTCATAATTCTATGTTTCTCATCCATACATGCTTCCATAAATTCTCAGTCCTCATAGTGGACATATTTAAGACATGCTAGACACAAGAAGGGAAGGGTCCTGATGGGAATTAGGGTTAAGCTTATATATGAGTGTTTAGTCAACCTACATTTTAGTCATGTACTATTGTCGCAATAGGAGGGGAATTAGAATCTAATGACCAAGAGAGTAAACCATGTGTAGGGAATACATGTAATCCATAAAGGGTGTAGGGTTAACGAGGATCTCAAAAGCTAAGTCTCAACCATGCAGTGGTTGGGGAGTAGAAACCACCAAATTAGATTGGGATTGGAACCCTATTGCGTATTACACTAATCAAGAATAGGTACAACAATTACATGTAAAGGGTCAGCTATGCAACTAATTAAGGATCAACCTAGGATAACTTGAAATAGCCAAGTTATTGTCTTCTTAGGGTATGATACCATTTATAAAGAGTGGGACCCGATTGGGGATCCACTCAAATGATACAATACAAGATCCATGAAATAATAAAGTGGTAGAAACAAAACTATTACAAAGTTACATCATAGTTCATTTACAAATGATTATCACTATAAAGGTGGTATAAAAATGATTTATATCTAATATATCTAATCTCATGCAAGACCTATTGCAGAGGGAAACCCGACCATTCTAAGCCATCATTAGTCCAATTCCATGTATATGATCTTTTTGTATCTTTGTATTCTATTGTACCTACACTTGGGTGGAAGGGAACATCACCCAGAACATAAGAAACAAGGTATAGGTTAGCAAAGGCTGAGTATATGCATATGTAAACACTTTAAGCATTATATTTGGGTAATGGTGCAAAAAGGGGTGTTCTTACAAGAAGGAGGCTATTTACATTTAAGTTGATTCAAAAAATATTATAATAAGAGATGAGGCATGTTAAGTGCATATTACAAGTATGAGAACAGAAATTCCTTGCCATAACAATTATCACCAATCTCAATATACACCAATAACTTTTGCATGCATAATAATGTAGACTAAATATACATAAAACAGGGTCATAACACCATAGCATCATGGCCTAAAAGAAATAAGAGTGGAAACACAAACCCCGGATAGAATATACATGCCCTTTATAAGTATGGTTATACATAAGTAACACATTCTAGATATGCTAGTCAAACATGTAGCATGCATAAATAGAGATGCAAGATTAGCATTTTCTCATAAAAGGAAATTAAAGCAGGAGGGCTCCAAGAACACATTATAAACAAGGTATCACGACAACTAAATGAATATATTGAATTGAGAGAAGGAAAGATTATATGTGTCCAAGAAAATATATTTTCAAGTAGAATAATAGTTCAAGATATGCCACAAAAAAAGAGTGTAGGTTTAGTCAAATAATGTCAAAAATAAAATAGAGGATGTACATATTGGATCCTCACAACTAAGGCTTAACTCAATTGATATATTTGGTCCATGATATTGGGTTTCATCCTAGGAACATATTAGGTATGTTAGTCAAACTAAAACAAACATATATTAGCTACACATATTGTTCTTTCTCCTGATTCTAGTCACTCAAAGTCATATTAGGTATTCTAATCTTATTAAGTGAACACGTGATCTATAAGATATATACTTTATCTATAAGACTCATAATCAGTCATACAAGTCTACTTATGTCTAGGTTATACATTTATGTTGATACATTATGTATTCCTTCCGTTTAGGTCTTCAAATCTTATTCTCTTTCTCTAGTGCATGTCATTCCATATTAGCCCTAATATCATATCTAGCATGCATGTTATTGTGTATGCATGATTTATTATCTTGTTCTTTTAAAAATTCCCTAAATACATGTATCAAGTATATGGGTGAATCAAAATAAATCTTTGAATAGACTAAAGCAACATGCCATACATACTTCAGTTCATAAGGCAATACATTATTTATCTCTCATTTCATTTTATTTTTCATGCATCGGTCTAGACATATGTATTTCTCAAATCCATGTGCATTTCAAACTACTATAATAGAATATATGTATCTAGGGCTATATTTGCTATATGCTATATATTAAGATAGTAGATCGACTAAGTCAAATAACCATATAATCACTTTAATGTACATATACTGACTAGCTTTGTGAGATAACCTATTATGGACCAACAATATTTTCAAAAACATACTGATGCATGTATTCATTCATCCTTGGGAGTTACATTTATTCATTCATCCTTGGTAGTTACACAACAAAGTTAACTAAAGACCTGATGCATTAATATAACAGTTATTTAAGTCAATGTTAACAATCCTTGTATTATCTTAATTATGAACTTGTTATTAAATTTCATAACATAGTACATATCAAATACTCACCTATGGTTGACACCAACATCGATCTGCCATGAAGCTACTTGGTCTTGAAGATGTAGGCTAAATGAAACTTTATCTAAGACTTGACCAAAGGTGTTCCCAGGCTGTGAGTTGCCATCAGTTGACAATTCTGACACCCTACTAGCTTGTCAGGTTGATCATCGATTCCTAGCAGTGGGGAATGCATCAACTGAACTACAACAGCCCGTAGATCTAGAATTTGGCTCTTGTAGGATGTGTAAGTGAGATGGTGTGAGGAGGGACTATTAGGGAAGACAAAGAAAATCAATGTATCCAAGAAGGGGTATCTTTTGATCCTGTACGCCGACCCCAGTTCAGTTAGAGATGGTGCCATGTCTAAAACTTGAAGGAAGAAGATGACATCTTCTTTTGTGGAGGGGGAGAGGACAGAAATATGAGGAGGATGAAAGATGATAGATCAATACCAATGGTGAAGGTGACCTGGTGGTGAAGAAAGGTGAGAGCCTCATCATCATTGGGTGGCTAGTAGAGTCATCCTTCAAGTGCGAGGTTGGAGGCAAGTTTTTGGATCCATAGGTGTCACAGACACGACGATGCCTCAAGGGAATAGAGCATAGAATATAGATAGGTGAATAAAGATTGTAGTGACTTCTTGATGGTTTATATACTCAATGATGACAATTGCGGTGGGTTGTACTAGTTGTCAAAGTCCCATGCTCTAGGGAGGTGAGACGGCTAGGGAAACTTGGGAAATGATCAGAGGAAGGAGGGAGTTTACTAGGTAAAGGAAACGTCCAGTTGTTAAGAAAATGATTCTGCTGGATCTAGAAAGGACATCGTGTGGTCTTGGGCTTCATAGCATGGTAGGTTATGATAGTGCTGACTCAAACTGGATGTAGCAGAAAGTGACTAAAATTAAAGGATGAGATATGGTCAATGAAGTGAGAGGAGGATACAAGAAGTTAGGGAAGTTTGGGAGGTTGTAGACCCCATCCACAGTCGCTAGATCTTCTAGGGTTGAACTCCAGCCATCATGGGATGGATGGCAAAAGTTGTGCCTTCCATTGTGGTTGGATACAGGGAGGACGATGAACAAGGAGCAGATCTAGATGTAGGTGGAAATCAGAGAAGACCATAAGCCCAAGTTGGGTAGTAGACTCGGGTGGATGAAGCACGAGCAAGCTAGGGTTTAAATCTTTATGATGAGGAGAGGACACATTGGATACACAAAAATGTATGATGAGGTAAACAACAGAGAAGAGTTCATTCAATGTGATTGAGAGTGATAAGAGAAACAACTAAAAGAAGGAAGCTCTATGCGCAATACTATGCGCAAGAATTAGGAGGGCAAGGAACATGACGACCCGTTCTTCGTGGTCAGATCGTACTGGACCTAGACGGACATACAGACACAAAGTAATAATAGCAAAAAGGCCAGATCAGAGTGACAGAAAAATCCACAGAAACTTAGGAAAAATATAAAGTGTTGCCTTGATTATATTCGTTAGACCTATTTTATTTAGGCATTTCTTTATTAATGTTATTGAATGTGTAAACATTATCTAATTAATGTCAAAATTTCTAAGTAGGTAATTTGAGAAGGAAGGAATCCGAACTCAACCTCAAAATTACCTTTTGAATATGTTACATATTAAAATTCTTTGCTAGTGTATTATTCCTACATTTAATGTAGTTACTCTTCTCTACTAACCAAAGGTGATAGTATAGTACATATTAACTCAATTTCTTTTAGCTTACAATAATAAGTATATTCTAAAGTATCATTTTGGACCTTATTCATTATATTTGCACTTCAATCTTATTGTTTCATGTGTTAAGGTTATTTTGTCATATCATATTATTTTACTATGCATTTTGAATGTATGGTATTATTCAATTGGAAGTATTCCTAATGCATTTTTAACTACATAGATAGGTTCTAGTTATTAAAATAATTGAATAGGGTCTAGAAGGAGGGTTGATTAACGTGCATGTCTAGAATCAAGTATGTTATAGGTTCATGCCTAGAAAATACCTCCAACTACGAAAATATCGATGATGTTGTGAACTTATGTGCCACATCATTAGCGATTTCCTTCATGGTCCTTGACTTCACCATTGAACACCACTACTAATATTCTATCCATGTGGTAGACGTTTGGTGATGATGCTGACATAAGAAGATAGAGTAGAGGACTCACACCATAATAGAAGTCTTGCACAAATCTAGGCATCAATGAAAGTGTTTATTGCACCATTTTATGTGTAGAACATATCATATCTTTGATGCCCTAGTAGTTTTAATTTTGTCTTATTATTTTCTACAATGATGTATACTCACTATGGTTCTGAACATGTACCTATGTTTTCTTTGTATTGTATTGTTGTTGCATTTGAATGTATATTATTGCATGCACATCATTATTTATTTTTCTTATCTTTTCCACTGGGACATGTTTAAGTACCAGTCATTGGTTTTACACTTCTATGTAAGCCTTCTCATTTCTCTAATTGTAGGTATCATGTCTAGTAACAACCATATAGAAACATGAGACTTGACTACAGTCATGTTGAATATTGTTTCACGACCAAAAAACCTAATTGCTAACTCAATAGAAGATTCCATCATGGACAACTCCAATGAATTTGTTGGAGAGTTAAGAACTCTAGAGTGGATACTATAAGGTTTATAAATCATTAATGGACATAAATAAAGGGTGTATGGCCTACATAAAATGCAACGTCAAACTTTTATAACCCTAGTAGTTAATCTTGAGAGTCCTAGATTGTTCGTCTCGTTGGTTGGCCATCACAATATCAAGTGTGCTTTTGTAGAGGTCTACGTTCATTTAGGTGAGACCATATGCAAAAACACCAATGAAGATTTGGATGCAATTTGGATGTAAACTAAGAAGTATGTCTTAATGCCTAACACATCCAAAACAACACACCATCAAATCTTAGACAATATAAGGTTCAACATGTACTTCAAGGTAATAATAAACATGATGGCATTATGTTGCATGCCATAGAATATTTTTGAACTACATTGACCAGTACATTATCTTAGGGAAATTTATGGGACACATGTTCTTTTGTTTGGGAAAAGGGGAAAGAAGAACCATTGTCATAGTAGGAAAGGTTGTTGTAGACTTTGACATGGAGTTTAAGTATGTGTTGATGGGGTGGGAGTGTTCCACAATAGACATGAGGGTCATCTTGTTTGGGATCATGACTGACTATTTCAAAGTCCCTCCAGGTATGTATTACCTGGTGGATGTAGGATAATCTTACATGTGTTAGTTTCTTACCCCATCTCACAACACAACTTAACATATATCTGAGTACAAAGGAGAAATACACACATAAAAAAATAATACGAAGTTGTTTAACCACCATTATGCACAATTATGGAGTATTGTTGAGAGAGTGTTCGATGTGTTGAAGAGGATGAAGCTTACCTACATAGAGGCACAATGTACCATGAGTATGGACCATGATGAATAATATTAGCATGTTGCATCGTACATAATTCCATACAATGATAAATAGATGGTAACATTATGATGGAGGAACCTAGAACACATTTCAGCTTCTATTGTCCCAAACCATGGGTCGGATGTGAGCTCCCTCCAGAAAACAACCTAAGATGATGTGAATGAGGGTGATGTACTACATGAAGGCATAACCGATCTCCATTGGGGCACATTGTGACCTGGATTTGGACTTTGGAAATATACGTACTTGCAATGTAAAATGCATTATCAAAAAAAGAGAACCTCAAGGTCGGTATGAAAACATATTTTTTAACTAAAACTTTATGTGCAATTTTATTTTCTTAGTGATATATGTTGTTGAAGTTAAAGTGTCACATCATTTTTTGTATACTTAGGCTTTCCAAAAATGGAAAATAAATTTCCCTCTCATCCCTTTGGCCTCCCTAACATTGTAATAGTTTACATGGATTCACAAATGCATCTAACAACCAATTTGAAGACAACAACCTTTGTTAGACTTATTTTACACGTGTGAGGGTTCTGGTTAAAGGAAGATGTTATATGATGCTTCCTACGCAATCAGTTCAATATAACATGAACACTTTATTTGAAATTAAGAAGTTAATGATAAAACAACTTACAAATGCAAGAAACGAATGCAAGCAATGGTCTACCTCTTGAGCATTAGTATGTTCCATAACTACAAAGACCAATAGGCTAATAACAGAGTTTATGACCCTTACGATGAGACAAAACTATCATTGGGAAGGACCTCACCTCCCAATAGATAGGGGGTCCTTCATAGAGGATGAAGGTTGAAATACATTGTAGTTGTAATCTACTTTTCCCGATAAAAATGACTTAATTTGTACATTTTTCACTTACATAAGTTGTATTTTTTGTAGTTGCATTTGTTATTAGATGTATGAATTAACAATCCATGTTTTGAGGAACTCATTATGTTACCAATGAAGAATACTCTCGTAGATGTAAATGGATACATCATAAGTTTGAATATGTATGCATGGTAATGTTGAAGCATTGGGGATGGACATCAAAGATGTGGGGTTGTATGACTTCGCCATTCCCAGTAAAAGACTGAGGGAAATGTATTATATTTGTTTGGAAAGATAGGGTTGCTAATATAAAGTCTCAAGATTTTAGACCTAGGATAAAATGATCTTAAAAAGAATGATTGAACTACCTGTATCACCAAGGTGAACCTCCTTTTCAGGGAGCCTATCATTAAGAACTCTATAGTTAAGTGTGCTCAACATATAGTAATACTAGGATGGGTGACTAGTTGGGAATTTTATCTTGGCTTGTGTGTGACTGAGGAAACCTGTAAGGACCCTGACCCATGTTTTTTACTAACCCTCTTTGCTTAGCTTATGAAAGGTTCTTAGAATCTTAATTTAATCTCTCTAGATGTTTTGGTATCATGTGATAAGCTCATGTTTCTAGTTTGGTCCCGTTTGGATGTTGTTGAGCAATGTTTGCTTGTTTTGGACCAAAGTGCAATTTACCCAAAGTAAGGGGTTATATTGCAATACGTCAGATGTAGAGCATGCCTTTAGTTCTCTAGAATCATTATAAAGAGAATGATGCTATGGGGATCCTTTTGGAGGACCTATGTTCCAAGTTTGACCTTGGTTGGTTGATGTTTATGCTTTATGTTCTAGTTTTGGTGTAAATTGCAAATTACCCAAAGTAGAGGGTCAATATGCAATTTATCAGCTCTAGAGTATTCTTTCTTCTATTTGGCATCATCTAGGACATGGATGGAGTTTGGGGTGCCTTGTTTGGTTGATAGATGAGGAGTGACATCTCTATATGGTCTTTATATCATATATGTATCACATATGCCACCTTGTCCTTTAGTGTATCGGCTACGGCTTGAAGGTGTGTCGCCCAAGAGGGGTGTATCGGCCATGTCAATGCCCATCTGCACGAATCACATTCTACAGTGTATCACCAGGCCATGAATGAGCAGCTAGGGTGGCAACAAGTGGCGTTAAGTGCAAGAGCAAGTGGCACCATGGTTTATGTAGTTATGACACCTCTCCCTTGCTCCCTCTCTCTTCCTTCGTGTATATAACTCCCTTTCTCCTTGACCAACTGCTCCCTTTTGGCCACCTTCCTTCCTCTACCTGTATGGGACGAGCATGGAAGCTTAGGAGCTTAAGGAAACTCCCATGGAGCTTGGGAGGACGAGCACCTTGGCCATGGAGACTCCTTACTCTAGATCCGACCTTGGTGAGTCATGCTTCTTTGCTAGATTTTCCTTGTGCTTTCTTCTTCACCTTCCTCTTCCCCTCTCGTCCATGGATAGGCCCTTGATGTGAGAAGGCAAGGTCGTGGTTATCTTCCCTCCTTTCTTCTTCTTCAGCTATGCATAACCATGTTATCTTCTTCTTCTTTTTCCTTTGATTCTTGAGGTGATGGTGATGGTGTCGAAGGCATGTTTGGAGCTTTGGTTGGATGATGTTCTTGGAGAGGAACGTGTGTTGCTTCTTGAACCATGGAGCTTCGTGCCTTTCATGGAGACCCTCTTAAGGTGGGTTACATAACTCTTAACCGTCTTTATTATGCACACTCTCCATATATGCATATATTGGTTCTTGTACTTAAATCGATACATTTCTCCATGATAGATGTATATATGGAACTTGAAATTTTATCTAATGGGAATTCTACGTTTTATTACTGCCTTCATCTTGTTTTCCTTGTGCAAGATGGTAATGGGTGGCTAGAGGTTGCATATGACTAGCCCGATATGGGGCTTTACCCGATACAACTATGCTTTTCCCCTTTCTATCCTTTGGACTTGAAAGGTGAGCCTATGGCCTAGATGTTTGGGGTGATATGATGTGGTGACTGATATCTCTTTCCTACCATTAGGTTAGGTTTGGGTGTTATGGTTGGTGGACACCTAGTTGGGCCCTTGGCCGATAGGTGTTATGCATGGTGGTTCCTTGAGGTTGTTTCCTTATAACCTATCCTAGAGTTGAACCTTGGAAGATATTCTAAGTGAACTATTTGTTGACCTTATGACCGATATGCACATCTACCCAAGATGATGGTCGTTGGCCGACATAAAACCCTAACCTTAGTATCTTGGATGATATGGAGCTTCAACCCTAGTTTGGGCAATAGGGTTGTCGTGGGTGACATGGATGATCTACCCTTGTTGTATGACATGCTCTTGGAGTTGAACCCTTAGTTAATATCTTGGGAAATATGGTGGTGATGTCTTTGGAGCCACTATGTAGATCCTTGGTGTGGGCAATAGCCCTAGAAGTGGTGCCTTGCGTGGTACAGATGCCCTAACCCTAGTTTGGGGCGATATGCTTGCTTTGGCTGACAGGATGATCCTAACCCTAGATGCCCGACATGGAGTCTTGAACGATAGGGTTGCCCTAACCCTAGATGACCAATAAGGTGATTTTGAGTATTATGGTTCACACCTTGATCCTTCACTGATATGATGTTGGGAGATGTGGCCATGATGTGCTTTGCACTATACACATGGATGAGAGCCCTACACCTGAGTAAACTTTTGGGTGAGACTAAGTATCCCTGCCTGATATGCTTTTCTGAAGGACCTAACTTGACAACATTGCTTGCCCGACACACATCTATAGGAGGTCTTGGCCGATATCATCATCCCTAACTCGATATAAGCATATCATGTACATGATAGCTTGGGAACACAAGGATGAAGTCTTTGGCTGATACCCTATATGGGGATTAGATACCTTGGCCGATATGCCTTGCCCGATACATGTTCCCTCTTTTGGACATGAGTATATGCTTGATAGCATGGATGGTTTTAGAGTTGAGGTTTAGCCGATACATGTGTGGAGCTTGGATAGTACCCTGGACATACAAGTGAGGGATGGACAATGCGGTGTCTTGTCTGTTATAGGGTCTCAAACCCTAGTTGGTCGATAGGTTACCATGGGCGTCATGGAAACGTTGAAGTAGTGTACCTTGGGTAATAGCCCCTTGAGTATCTTGATGTGTTAACCAAGTGGGTGTGCTTGTTGTGAACCATGATCTTGGCCGATATGGCCTAAGGCGGTAGAGAGTTGAGGGTTTCCCAGTATAAAACCCTAACCCTAATGGGAAGTAGGGTTTTGGGCGATAGGTGACGCCCTTGTGTTACACGACACGCGCTCTTACACCTGGTAACCTGATATCGACCTTGCATGGATGCACGATACACAGCTCTGGATCAGGTTGCTCGACACACCATAGATCCTGGTTGGCACGATACCCGCTTTAGTGAGGGTTTGCAGTCGCTACCTAGTTTTGGTGAGGGTATAGGACACTTTTAGTGAGGGTTGAGCTCTAACCCGATACCCCTATGTACGTTATCTTGAGTGTACACCTTTGTTATTTATGAAACTATGACAAGATAGGTTGTGAACCCTTGTATAGTGATTACCTATGGTTAATGATAGATGGACCTCAGATAAAGTTGGTTGGTGGATCATGGTATATGATCCTTAAAGATAATACTTAGGGATGATGTGCTTAATAACTTGAGATGCTGGGTATGGTGGGATACCCCTGACGTGATAGCAGTAGTTTGTATCGATTAATACATCAGTTATGACATTAAGCTGCATATGTTCATAATGATGGAAGAATATTCCAATGCTATAAACCTTAATCTTGATGACATGATAATCAAAGATATGTTCATGAGATATAGGGCATAGTGAATGCTCATGGTTTGATTACAATAATGTAATTTGTTTACAAGACACATATTTCTGCTTCATATGGTGATAATCATGGATGTTGATCCAATCATGTACCTTCAGTCCTAATAGCATGATAATCATAAAGATCTATGTCTGGTAATGAAATTATCTCTTTCAATATGTATACTAACCATGCAGGTGCATCCAATGAATTCATAGCCAGGTAAGAGCTATGAGGAATATGTGTTCTGTATAACACTCAATGATGATAATCCTTGTTGATGAGATAACATGTATCACCAGTATGATGTGGAAGGTTTGTGGACTTGATAAAGGTTGAGTGCCAAGTTGATGTGTTATCCTCTGATGTCAAGAGAAGGGATTGCTATCCCATGGTGATGATGTAAGCCTTGAGAGGCAGTGACATTTTGTGAGGATGGGATTGAGTCCCAATGATGTTGATCCTGAGATGGATCTTGATGATTGGAAAGAGGCCAAGTGCTGACATGTAATGTTGGCTTTGAAAAATAAGAGTGACAATGTAACACCAGATAATGAGATATATGTTGTTTACTTGTGTTTTAGTTTACATGTTACATAACTTGGTTGAATCTTGCAATATGCTTAAAATTTATTAATTAATGACAAATGGAACCTTTCATGTAGTTTATCATGGCCATAGATCCATCATCGTCAGTAATTAGGTGATGGTGAAACAAGTTCTCCTGCGGGTTAACCCGGAGCGCATATTGTTGAATATGCGAGGTTTCTCCTAGACGAAAATTGGAGGATTAGAGTGCAACTGTGATTTTAGAATCAAGATGTATATAAGAGCATGGTGATTAGGCCCATGGCTCAGCTTGAAGGAGCATGAATGTGTTCATGGATCAGGAGCACGGTGAATAGGCCCATGGCTCATGATGAAAAGGGTAGTCTGTGGGACTGACCCTGTGGCTGAGGACATTTAAGCAAGACACTACGGTCCTGCTTTTTAAGAGGTGAGGTCATGGAGTCCGGCTCTCCCAATGACCTTGTACGGCACTGGTTTTGGGTTTCACAGTCGAAGGTTGGATTTGAGAAGGACGGCTCACTTCCTCAGGGCATAATATATCATAATTCAGCCGTATAGAATATATTGCTTAAGGCAAAACACGGAACATTGATTGAGGCCTTGCTTGTGTAGATGATCCAATTATATCTTGCAGTTATATGAACGTTCTTTATATCTTGTGATAAGATCTTATGAAGCTTATCATGTCAATCGTGTTCCATACAGAATGCCTGGTTATATGCCTCCTGATAGTTTGGTAAGAATGTTAATAAAGTTAGCATTGCTCAGTATGTTGCTCCTATAATCTGCTTATACCAGTTATCTGTGATCATTACAAAGTTGGTAGCGGGTTATGTTTCTAGCTAGGACTATGTATCACCCCATTGGTTAATAACCCTTTTTAGATGGACGTGCCTTGCGAGATGAAGATCATGTGGCTACGGATGATATGCACAGGTATCATACCCGATGGGATAGATAGTGTCTAGCAGTAGAGTCCCATGTGTCATCCTGGTATGCTCAGGTCTTCGGGAGAGCTTTTCGATGTTTCTTGTATAATGATCGATGAACGGTTTTCGGTATGTATCTTAATGTAAAGCAGCATGACAAACAACTATTTCATGTAAAGAGATGATGGGAAATGATGTTGTAGCACCCTGAAAAGATGTTATTAAATGGAAAGTGTTGGCTCAGATATTATATGTTTCATTTTGTGGTGCTTTTTGTAAATTGGTTTTAATTTTTCATGATTTTCAGTAATCTGCTGGTTAGCATGTAATCGTGTTTTGGTGTGGATGTGGTGTTACAGTGTTTGGTAACAGAGCTCTAGGTTCGTCGAGTCAACAGGGACACTAGGACTAGGCTTAGGATGGTGTCTAAGGTTGGACCGTGACATAAAATATGGTGCATACTACCTAATCTCAGTACTTGATTCCCTGGCCAGGTATTCAAATATTGAAGACAAGGGTAAGTATGGATCATTAGATTGTTTCCTCCTTGATTACTCTGATCAAGTAGTCATTCTGGAGCAATCTAAAGAGCATAAAAAATCGGGAATATGATGCTAATACCTTCATCTTGTTATAAAGGGAGTTAATGAATGCACCATAACCTCTTAATACATGGATGCTTTATCATCAAAAGAGGAAGTGATGGTTCTACGAAACCTAAATCTGTATAATAATATGATGAGATAAGTTCTTGAAACCATAATCTTGATAGATGTACGTGACAAAATATAGATTAACTTGTGATAACAAGGTAAGTTAAAATATAAAACTTACACAAGATGAATAAATACCTGAAAGCAAAGATAAAGTTAGAAGAAAGAGGAGAACAAGTGATGAGTAAACAAGATGGAAACTGAGATAATCTCAGACCAACCAATGAACGTAAGCAAAAATGAGAAAGTATAAAGTGCAAATTCATGATAAGAAAAAGAGAACACGGGAGATGATCCTTGTTCAATAAAGAATATGAAAAGAATAACGATCTTTTTCACAAAGAGAAAACGAAAATCTGATATAATCAGGAAATAATCATGATTATGATGAAACGGTAATAAGAGAAGAAGAATAATAACACGTAATGGTCTTGATGTTTCCTATGCTGAGTGCAAGGAAACCAAGAAGAAATTGGATGAAACCATATGGAACAAGGTTTAACGATGCATAAATGGTTGAAAACTCATGTAAGGATCAAAGAAAGTGATAATATCCTCCCCTTTGATATGAAACCATAGATTTTGATGGGTTGATGGGAGGAGTTTGTTCCTTTGTGTTCCTTCCTTTTGAGGGAATGGCAGTCAAGTGGACCTTGTGTCACTTGATGTGTATGCTTTTGGAGTGACCTCTGGTTGGATACTTTTAAAAGTATCAGTTGATCTTGGACTTTAGTTTCCAAGATAGAGAAATCTGTGATAGATGATGATGGTAGGATCCTCTTGACATGTTTTGATCCGGTGACGATGGTAGAATATGAAGGCGATACCGGAAGTGATGTGTTTTGACACAAAAGATGGATACCAAGGTATGGAAAACTAGTGTATGAGAAGCACCAAGTGTATGGGAATATGAGAACATGCCTTCTGGCAAAAGGTTAAGAATCAATATGCTTAGATAAGTGAAGCTATGGTGGTGAATTATCTTGATAGATCATCCTTGACCTTGAACCCACAAGCTTGAAGCTTGTTATGGAGTCTGGATTTATGTGGTGACCCTTGAGATCGCAGTTCAACATCACAAAGGAACGTTGATAAGGTTAAGCAAGTGAGGACTAGATGGTTTGACCAGGGTGTGTCGGCGGGACGGATGAAGCTAATCCCTTCTGCCTTGTCTTCTTCTTACCTCTTATCTGCTTCTGTTGATCCAGTTTAGGATGTACCCTGCCCTGAATGCTTAAAGGCGTGTTTGGTAGATGCTTCCTTTTGTTAATCAGGAGAGAGTTAACATATTGTCAAACACATTCTTGGATGACCTAGTTGTGTAGGATGAAGTATACTCTTCTCTGTATCCTTTCTTTTCCTGGATGTGATAGTCAGGTGAATTCCTTTCTGTGTGACATGTCACAGATTGTTATAACCATGGGAATGGAAATCCTTGGAAAGGTGTGAAGTTGTCTCAGATGGAGAGGTTGGCTTTTGTTTGATCTAGCTAAGTGATTATAGTATGGCTATCATATGTTAGGGGTTTATGCTCTGCATAAACATGACATCGGAAGGTATGCACCCAAGTAAAACAAGTGTTGTAAGGTCATCTTGGGAAAGTTCATCTAGTTGAGCCTGATTCCTTGGAATAGTCCTAGCTAAGTTTTGAGTAATGAAAGATCCAGGCGGGATGTGCAGCGGTTAGAGATGGATGAACAAGGTTTGGGAATCCTATCTAGATCAGTTGAGATAGTTCATATCGGTTACCATCTGAGTTGGTGCTCATTGTGCCCTGGGGAACTAACATGAACACATGATAGGCTTGAAACTGAGGTGATATGGTTGTCGATAACCAAGATGTTTAACTCCTTTTCGTGTTCATCCTTAAGCGATGCATAGTGATGTGCCTTATGAGCCATGTCATGTGCATACAGGTGTTTTGTAGAGTATGTATCTTATGATAACCTCTTCTGAGAAAGATCCCCCTTGAGCTAGAGACATCCTTTGTGAAAGGAGAAGGAACACTTGGAACGTATATGGCAGAAGGATGGTGACTACAAGTTATGCGAAGCTTAAGTATCGAGCCTGTGAGATCAAAGTAGCGTAGTGGAAACATAATGAGGAATGTGATATATCAGTAGAAGGAACTGATACCTAAGTAATACGAGTTGAATGTGATGTTCCAGTGTCTAAGAGTGTTACCAGACAAAGGATTATGAGACAGAGGGTTGAGTCTCTGACCAGTATAAGGAAACCCTGAGTTACCTATTGGAGAAGAGCAAGTATGTCGTTCATAGATCTATGACACTTAGGAGCTTTGCAGAGTTGTATGATGCGATGTGCAAGTAACACCCATCTTCATTCTGCTCGGGATTTTGGGGACGAAATCCTTGTGTAACATCCCTGACTTGGGTTATAATATAACCCTAGATGTTTTGCCTAAATATGTAATTAAATACTTATGAATACTCTCTAGCATGTAATTAAGTTCCTCAGGAACATATACTTTCAATTTTGTCCTTTTTAAACAAGGTTGTAGTATTGTTTTGTAAATGCAGGGACCTATGTGCAAATTACCCAGTTTAAGGGGTTAACTTGCAAATTTCATAGGTTAAGATGTTCCTCTGAGAATGAGACATAATATGAGTGAATATGATGAGGTTTGATGGATTTCCCAAGCTTGGGCATCAAGATACAGCTTGTGGAATGATCCTTGTGCTTAAAACCCTAATTTGGAGTAAAGTGCAAATTACCCAAAATGTGGGGTGCAACTTGTAAAATACACCTTCTAGAATATCTTTTATGACTCTTGACATCATTTAGAGTAGAAATGATGAAAGGGACACATCAATGAATAATCAGATAAGAGAAATGATCTTTGTGCATAAAATTCACCTAGTATGAGAATGGAGACCCTTTATGTATGTACCTTAGTTGTAGGTTGGCTTTCTTTACCCTTAGATCTTGAGTTTTGATGGAATTTTCTTAATTTATGATGTCTTGGACGTGCCTTAGAAACAAGGAGGGACTTGGATGAGAAATCCATGTTTTAGAGGTCCTTGAGGTGAAAAAATAGCCTAAACTATATAAGCTTAAACCCTTGCAAACCAAGAGAATGTATCCTTTATCCTCTTCATTTCTCATCTTCCTCAACGGACCAAGGCAGAGCTCTGGACCTCAGGAATATGACCAACTAAGTGCTAAGGTGAGAAGAACCATCTTCAAGCTCGGATTCTTGGATGATTTCATCATACAAGGTTGGTTTTGTGGTTATCTTACTTAGGTTCTTTGTTCTAGCCGACCATCCCCATCTTTTCCTTGGAGAATCACCTTTGGCCAACTTGTGGAGCTCAAGATGCCATTAAAAGCTTGAATCCTGGAAGCTTGGAGCTCTAGGAACAACGTTTAAGGCGGGTTTTATAACTCTAAACTCTTTGCTTTATATTGCATATCTATGTTCTTGCAAAGTATGCTTATTTCTTCTTCTACCTCCCTTCTTCCTTGCACTTTTGCAAGCAAAACGGTGGAGTAACCGAACTGAACAGAGGTTGAAGATGATGGGAGTGAATTCCTTGGTAACTTTATCAAACGAACTTGGACCCTTTTGGTCCAAACGGTTGCAAACCGTTTGAAATCAAACGGTCTTAAACCGTTTGATCTCATGCGGTCTTGCAAGACCGTTTGGAATCAAATGGTCCCAAGACCATTTGATAGGGTTGAACAAGGGAAGGCCGTTTGAGGGTCTTCTGGTAACATATTGAATTTAATTCCTACAAAGAATCATAATCTAATTTCAAACCAATCAAGAGTTGAAGGCACTTCAACCCCCTAAACCCTAATCTGGTTGATTTGCTGTTTTTAAGTATAGATCTTGTTGAGTTTTGGGTTGAAGGACCCAAACGGTGTCAAGACCATTTGGGGATTCATCCTTTGGAGGTCTATGGTTAAGGTGATTTGATGGTTTGAGGGTCCAATCACAATAAGTTGAAGAATTGATAAAAATGCTGATTTTTAGACCTAATTGGAATTCAATCCTTATCCAATCGACTTGGATTTTGGTCAAACTTTGGGCAAACGGTCTCAAGACCATTTGGAGGATGTCCAAACTATCTCAAGACCATTTGGGCCAAGTTTGGGCTCAATTGGAGGTCAATTGATGGGTTCAACCTCAATTTGATTCACATTGTTGAACATTGATGACTATCCGATTGAAAACCCTAATTGAATTGGATTCAACCCTAATTGGCTTTCAATTGAGGGTCAATTTGGTTTCCAATTGATTAAGGCTTATCTTAATTGACTCAATTTATAAGTGTCTAATATGGATTTGGCCAATTGGATGCTTCAACATAGATAACCATAATCGATTGTAACTTTGGAATCCCTTTTGAGGTCCAAACGGTTTGAACCCATTTAGACCAAACGGTCTCAAGACCGTTTGGATCCAAACGGTCTCAAGACCGTTTGGGGCCAAACGGTGTCAAGACCGTTTGGGCTCAAACGATCTCAAGGTCATTTGGACCAATTGATCTCAAGGTCGTTATGAATCAAACGGTTTCAAACCGCATAAGCTCAAACGGTTTGGAGGTCAACTCTCCCCAAACGGTCAACGCACCCAAACGGTCTTAAGACCGTTTGAGGGCAAACGACCTTGAGGACATGTGGTCTTGGAGTCAAACTTAGCAAACGGTCAACACATCCAAAGGGTCTCAAGGTGACTAATGGATTGACCATGATCGTGATCAATGGTGTAAATTATCTAAATTCCCTTGAAGGGTTAAATCAAAGGATACCTTGTTCCAATCAAACCCTAATCACATGATAGTGGTGATTTGGCTTATGATAGTCAATGAGGACTTGACCCAACCTAATCTAGAGTGGTGTAATCACCATCTACTAGTAAGAGGAGAGAGAAAGTATCATTTGTGGTTGAAACTCAAGTAAGGTACCTTCAATACACATGAATGTGCATGATTAGGGTATGATCCACCTATGTCAGATCATGGAAACCCTAATTATGATAATTGGTGAATTTTAATCTAATCTGAGTGTACCAATAGTGATGTTTCTCATACATAATGATGATATGAGTTCAATTCACCATGAAATGAATAGTAAACCCTAATTCTAGGGTGATAACATGTAATGTGAATAGTAAACCCTAATTGATGAGAATCAGAGAACCTAACTCTTGCAGGAGTAGGAAGATACAACTCTTTTGAAATGAATTGTTTATTATTATTAATTGAATTAACTATGCAGATTCTTATGTGATGATGATCATCTCCAGGTAAGGATTATGATACAATATTCATTGAAAGCATGCTTTAGCTTTATGAATAGTGAAATACCATGTTGCATAGTAAACTGGCATCTATTGAGATTGTTAGGCTGTGAGAGCCATGTGTATCATCAAGGTCATGCTTACTAGATGACTTGTGATGATATGATTGAGAAATGATAACTGATGTGAGTTAGACCTGTTACATTTAGTATTCTATTTTCATAGCTGCCATGCTAATGATTAATGTTTGAGAACATTTATGTTGTTAAAAGAATACTGAAATGTACCTAACTAATCAAGTATAATCATACCATGTATGTCACACCCCAATCTCACATTAACCACAAACCATGAGATTAGGACGCGACAGGATGGGATTTACTCATAAGCCAACCACTTTTCACTTTTAAAAACCTTTTAAAGAGATTAATAGGAAAATCTGATTTATGCTGTAAAATGAAACTAAACAAACCGCGGAAGCATCTTTATTAACTGACTAGCAATATAAACAGAGTCTACAACATTTTACATTGTTTGACATAAATAAAGCATAACAATTAATTTACATTGTTACACATTCTCTCTCTCTCTCTCACACCTTGTCCCACAGATCGAGGGGAAAGGACTAAGAGACCTCTAACTACTAATTGCATATACCTTCTACTGACTACGCGATGGATTAAAGGATTCTTCAGATTTTCTGCTGCTGATGATAACCTGAAAATGTTTTGAGTAGAGGTATGAGCCTACTCGCTCAGTGAATAGCATTTCACTTAGCTATCACTAAACAACTCATCAGGTTTATAAACTAAAATTAAACATAAATGCAGAACTAAGCAAGGCAGTTCTAATAACATAACAGATTTACAAAATATATTCACATTTCCAAGCATCAACAGGTAATTCTGATAAATGAACAGTTATATAAATTTACTGTGAACTTACTTGATTATTTATTCATTTTATTATTATGCCCTAAATATATGCAGTGTACTCTGCATATAAAGATTCGCAGCAAGTTCATGCTACGGCCCCACCGTACAAGACTTAGCGACACACCCGGGGAGTGCTAAGTCTGACTCCAGTCCTGCTCTGCCACAGGACTCCAGGCTCATCGGCCTCATTGCACTACTCAGAGTGCTCCAGACTCCTCCTGTAACCTGAGTACACCGGCGGAGAGTCTCACGGGGTTACCTTCATGACATCGTACGGATCTTGTTGCAATAACCCACAATTTTCTCCAGTGCCACCGTGACATCGCACGCGTTGTTGTTGGACACTGTTCTCTCTGTCCTCGTGTCTCCATGACATCGCACGGATAATGTTGCAACACGAGTTTCACCCCAAAGCTGCAGATACCACTTAGGGGTTCTACGGTGTTAGGGCATCTAGGTCTATACTCGATTAAACAATAAACAAATAACAGGAAAATTACATTCCATACATAATGCACAATCTGAACATTCCAAGAAGCGCATATATAACCTTTATCGTAATTAAACACGAATCAGTATCATTTATCCAGTTTCAAATGCTAAACATCTATTTTGAAATCAGTAAATACATTGCAACTATAGAACAGGAAATTTCATCATTTTCACTAAGCATATTAAGTAATTCAAATCCAATGAATCTAATATACTCTATTTCATGTACTACACTGTTTAAATGTTATACTAATTGATTCAAAGCAATTAAGCATTTAAATTGAGTTAAATACTGATTTCTAAATGAACTACTACTCACATTCTGGAACTCGGCCGACCAAACTGGGAACTCGGCCGATCGGCTGGTAACTCGGCCGATCCACCCGCAACTCGGCCGATCCAAACCCTGCTCGAAAACCTATACTGGGAAACTCGGCCGAATCATGCCCAATTCGGCCGATCAAAACACTGATCGTTAATTCTAATTAAGGAACTCGGCCGAATCATACGCAATTCGACCGAACGACATACATACAGGTTATATACAAACGTCTGAGTTTAATCATGATAAATAAATGGAACCCTACTCACTTTGTTTAGGACTATCCGGATTCGTCTGGGGATGCAATCAGGTCTGATTCCGGGTGGATTTCTATTGTCTTCTACCTTGGAATAGATCCAATCTAAACATGCTTCACGCGAGCAACTCTGCACTTGCATAGGTTGAAGCGTGGGGGCTGAGCTAGGTGAAGAATCGAGGCTATTGGCTGCAATTCATCTGCTTTGGGCTGGATTCTCAAAATCGCAGTCGAAAATCACCCTCCTTGGTGCTTTGCGTGCCCAAGGCGGCCTCCTCCTGGCCGTAGGCAGCAGCCGTAGTCCGCTGCTGCTTGCCGCAGGTCCAATATGCAAGGCGGCAAACTAACTGGACAGTGAATTGGTAGAGGAAGAAGAAGAGGAGGTCGAGGTCGACTGGGCGTTGGTGAACCGAAGCAAAAGGGCCCAAAATCGGCCGTCGTTCACCCCCCCCCCCTCCTCAACTGCTGGCCGCGCCGCTGCAATTGCAGCTACTGCTGTTGCTGGCTTCCGGCGCAGCCCTGCTGGTCGGGCGCTGCTAGGGTGGGCTAGAGGAAGAAGAAAGGAAGGGGAAGGTGGCGGAGCTATGGGCGCCCAAATCGCCCACGCGATCCCCCCCTTTCAGCAGCTCTGGATCGGGCGCAGGTACAGAGTGCCGCTTGCGGCTCTGTTCTGTCGGGTGTCGGCTGGGAAAGGAGAAGATAAGGGTCAGGTTCGCGGAGGGGCCGGAATGCAATTTACCCAGCAAAAACCTAAAATTACAACTAGGTCCCTAAACACTCAAATGCCCGTATCTTTTAACTCGGAAGTCGGTTTCGGGTGATTTTTCTTGAAAACTCTCAAGCACGAGATTCTCTATCATCCCAGGGCATAAAATCATGTTAACTAGCTTGTCACATCAGGTCAAAATACTAATTGCAACATTGAGTATTCAACTCAACCTAATTAACTAATTAATCAACATTGATATCATTAGTCGCCTTAGGTGATTCAAACTCAACTATTGATTCATATATTAACTTATTTTGATTATCCATGGTATTTAATTTGATACTCAACACTAATTGCGGTGTTTTACGTAATTCGAGGTATTTATTAGTTAATCAGGAAGTGGGTCATAACAACCTTTTCCCCTTAAAAGAATTTCGTCCCGAAATTCCCTAAAGAGAAAGGAGACGTGCTACTCATTTCTGACTCGTGTTTTTCTACGTAGCTCCCTCTAGGTTAAGATTTCTCCACAAAACTATTACTAATGGTATCTCACAATTCGCGAGTTTCTTGATCCTCCGATCAACCATCTGTATAAGTCCTTTAACCTAGGACACATCCGATCTGATTCCAAATCGACCCACAAAACATTGTCTTTCCAGAACTGTTATAGCAGTATCTCATTTTATGATAACTACTGAGAAATTATCATACTATTCATGCAGACAAACTAAAATTCTTAAATAAACAGAATGCATGTCAGTTTGGTACTAAAATTAAATCATGCAATTTAACTGTTAAGCATCACTACATATCATACTGAGAATTGGTATTAAAATACTTGATTCATCGCACACCCTATCCTTAGGGTTTCATTTGCCTTGTTCATTCATCACATGCCAACACCCTACTCTTAGGGTTTCCTCATTCACTAACCACATGGCAACACCCTACTCTTAGGGTTTCCATTATCTCATTTGTTTGATTGCAATTCAAATCACAATACGGTATCATTCTAGAACTGGCAGAACAGTACATTTCAAATCATTGTAGTTACTGAGTAATGTTTATATCATGCATGCAGACAGATTAAAAATTCATAAATATTCCAAACTCAATCAATTTTGGCACATACATACCGGATTCATGTAATTTTACATCTTATTACATCAATAAAAGTTATTTACTTCACATATAACAAACCATCTGTACTATTTTTCAATTACTTAAATTTTCTCGAAGAACGTGCATATTAACCAAATTCCTGGTTTATGCATCACATAACTCAATTAAGAGTTATTTACGTATCATCACACAAGTATTTAATAGTACTTGAGAATTTCTAATGATATCTCAATGAAAAGTGCCAATTCATGTAAAATGTCAGGTCACACACATTAACATAACAGGAAGCAGGTATTTAGGTTTATTTATATATTTTAATACTGTCTTACTATCTTGGAATCATATATCTAATGATTTACCAAAACTTGTGTTTCCTGGGTTCATTCTCTAACCGTACCATTATCAGTTGTGTATTTCTAAACTCAATATGATATGATTGAAACTGGATTACCAAGCAACCTAATTATTTTATTCATGTATATCTTAGTCAAGTCTCGAGACATCAAAGGTCGACTTAATATGAAGAAAGTGAGCAGACTAAATTAGTCTATTCACAATCATTCCTACTAAATCACAACCTCTAGGTGTCCTGGGTAATCTTACCACAAAAATTCATTGGGATAAATTCCCACTTCCATACAGGCATAGAAAAAGATTATAAGGTAGCTATAGATTTCTAGGGTTCAGCCTTATCCTACTGGTACACACTACTTTTAACCACATACTTAGCTACATCCTTCTGCACATCTGACCATCCGTTTCAGCTACTTGAGTTTCATATACATCTTAGTGTTTCCTGAAAGCATAGCATACATCAATACATATAATTTCATAAGAATCTTTTCTTTCAGGCTTTTCCCCTTAAAAGAATTTCACTTAATCTCGAGATACACACAACATGTCATGCATGGTCTGGTTTAACTCACTATCACCCCATAGTAGTTCCTCGATCTGATCATAAGATGTAAGCTTAACTTACATTTATACAATCAAGTCACTCTATGCTATTACCCCTGAGTCTAAGTCCAACTCCCACATTTTTACTAGCAGGTCTCTATTGAAACCTGTCATAGAGAATGCATTGGCTGTTGAACTTGACTTTCTACTGAAAACATCATCCACCACATTCTCTTTACCAGGGTGATAATCTATTGTTACATCATAAATTCATGTCTTTTAAACATGAACTATATCAGCTATCTTTAGATCCTATATCGGATAATACTCCGCATTCCATGCTACTTTCTTATTATTACATTTTAGGTTTATGTTTTACTCTTTTCTCTAAGTCATTCATGTTGTTCATGTACCGATCAGATTATCTTACTTCAAAACCCTAGATTACTATCAAAGCCAGTTTACTTTCCATAGCACATATCACAAGATCTTATTTTACAGAGATACCAGTATTCAGGGTTACATCACTAATGATATCCCTTAAACTACTACAACTTTAATCATTCTAGGGTTTTGGTCCATATTAGTAACATAACATTATTGTATGTGTGTAGTCGATCATATAGATCAAATTGAGTTGCTTGGGTTAATAGCATATTAACCCAACACTCAACTTTAATTACATTCAGCTGAAAATTCAGTTTTATAATAGTTTCTATAATTCGTTTATTAAACAGCTAACAGAAGCTCTAAAAATTTTGAAAATTTTATATGTTGTGCCCAATGAAGTTTTGGACCTTCAGTAAAAATTTCAGATCATTTCAAGTTACCAATAATTAATTAAAAATCGAACAGTGCACTGCTATATTGCAGTCTGCAGCAGGTTCGGCTGAGTTACAAACTCGGCCGACACCCTTACTGTAGAGGTCAAAAATCATTCAAAAATTATGCCAATATAATAGAGTGTCTAAATTTGTATTTTTTTCAAGCACAGTTAAAATTTGAGATCAATTGGATATACAAATAAAAAGATAAAATTCAATTACCACACTGCTATATCATTCAGAAAATGTGATCGTATAATTGTAAATACTGAGAAATTTTTATATCATGCATTCATTTTCTAAGTTATGTGTTTGTTCTTTATTTTAAAAACTAATTTGTTAGTTTATAGAGACTTAGAATCCAAAGGTAATATGTATGAATGTATTTAACTTTATAATAAAGATATGCATTCCATACTCTCAATTATGTCTTATAATTCTCGTTCCTTAATCAAGTTATCATTTTTAACATTTCTTTTAATCCAACTAGGTTTCTTGTCTTGATCTTATGATTTTCATAAGACTCTTTATTTCTATGTACTTATTGTATGCTCAACTTGTTTTCTTCTATTTTCCCTTCGCCTTAAAGTACATAAAGTATTTTACTCCATTCCATGTCCCAACCCAAATTTGATTCTTACGTCCTAGCCCTTACATGCTTTTCTCATATCCTTTCCATAATCTTATATTTAGAGTTCATATAATACAAATCATTGAATTTAATTTGAACCTTATATCATTTTCTTTTATTTCCAATTATGGATTGCACATATGAGGTTCCAACATTGGCCTCTGATATCATTTCCAGCAAATTCTTAGCTGTTCTAATCTTTCTCTTACATCTCAACGTCTTATCGTATGTACATTTTTACTATGATTCAGGTCTAAATCATTCAGAGTCTACTCTAATTATACTGTTAATAGGAGTCATTAGATCCCAGTAACGCATCCTGCCAGCCGGACCAGGCCGAACCTGTAGTCCTGAAGCCAAGAGCTACTCAGGATTAATCAACTCCTATTGATTTCAAACATGTGGGATGAATATCCACTTAAGGCAAACTCATTTAAACATAACTTTTGGTCTACTTGATATAAAGAATTTAAACAATAAATAAATCATTTCATGCATATAAGTGCATTTCTAGTGATCTTTATATCAAATAAGCAAAATCAAGTAAGAGTTATATCGCATCCTATATATAATCTCTTGTTCCTATATTAATTTCTTATCTCATAACCCTAAGATTTCTAGGGTTTTCTCTCTAGCATATCCTTCCTCTGCATACCTGGCCAGGGCATCCAGAGAAGAACAGACAGAGTAGCTTGATACTGGTCAATCTAAGTATTCAGACAGAGTAGCATTTTACATTGTTTGACATAAATAAAGCATAACAATTAATTTACATCTTTACACATTCTCTCTCTCTCTCACACACCTTGTCCCACAGATCGAGGGGAAAGGACTAAGAGACCTCTAACTACTAATTGCATATACCTTCTACTGACTACGCGATGGATTAAAGGATTCTTCAGATTTTCTGCTGCTGATGATAACCTGAAAATGTTTTGAGTAGAGGTATGAGCCTACTCGCTCAGTGAATAGCATTTCACTTAGCTATCACTAAACAACTCATCAGGTTTATAAACTGAAATTAAACATAAATGCAGAACTAAGCAAGGCAGTTCTAATAACATAACAGATTTACAAAATATATTCACATTTCCAAGCATCAACAGGTAATTCAGATAAATGAACAGTTATATAAATTTACTGTGAACTTACTTGATTATTTATTCATTTTATTATTATGCCCTAAATATATGCAGTGTACTCTGCATATAAAGATTCGCAGCAAGTTCATGCTACGGCCCCACCGTACAAGACTTAGCGACACACCCGGGGAGTGCTAAGTCTGACTCCAGTCCTGCTCTGCCACAGGACTCCAGGCGCATCGGCCTCATTGCACTACTCAGAGTGCTCCAGACTCCTCCTCTAACCTGAGTACACCGGCGGAGAGTCTCACGGGGTTACCTCCATGACATCGCACGGATCTTGTTGCAATAACCCACAATTTTCTCCAGTGCCACCGTGACATCGCACGCGTTGTTGTTGGACACTGTTCTCTCTGTCCTCGTGTCTCCATGACATCGCACGGATAATGTTGCAACACGAGTTTCACCCCAAAGCTGCAGATACCACTTAGGGGTTCTACGGTGTTAGGGCATCTAGGTCTATACTCGATTAAACAATAAACAAATAACAGGAAAATTACATTCCATACATAATGCACAATCTGAACATTCCAAGAAGCGCATATATAACCTTTATCGTAATTAAACACGAATCAGTATCATTTATCCAGTTTCAAATGCTAAACATCTATTTTGAAATCAGTAAATACATTGCAACTATAGAACAGGAAATTTCATCATTTTCACTAAGCATATTAAGTAATTCAAATCCAATGAATCTAATATACTCTATTTCATGTACTACACTGTTTAAAGGTTATACTAATTGATTCAAAGCAATTAAGCATTTAAATTGAGTTAAATACTGATTTCTAAATGAACTACTACTCACATTCTGGAACTCGGCCGACCAAACTGGGAACTCGGCTGATCGGCTGGTAACTCGGCCGATCCACCCGCAACTCGGCCGATCCAAACCCTGCTCGAAAACCTATACTGGGAAACTCGGCCGATCAAAACACTGATCGTTAATTCTAATTAAGGAACCCGGCCGAATCATACGCAATTCGACCGAACGACATACATACAGGTTATATACAAACGTCTGAGTTTAATCATGATAAATAAATGGAACCCTACTCACTTTGTTTAGGACTATCCGGATTCGTCTGGGGATGCAATCAGGTCTGATTCCGGGTGGATTTCTATTGTCTTCTACCTTGGAATAGATCCAATCTAAACATGCTTCACGCGAGCAACTCTGCACTTGCATAGGTTGAAGCGGGGGGGCTGAGCTAGGTGAAGAATCGAGGCTATTGGCTGCAATTCATCTGCTTTGGGCTGGATTCTCAAAATCGCAGTCGAAAATCACCCTCCTTGGTGCTTTGCGTGCCCAAGGCGGCCTCCTCCTGGCCGTAGGCAGCAGCCGTAGTCCGCTGCTGCTTGCCGCAGGTCCAATATGCAAGGCGGCAAACTAACTGGACAGTGAATTGGTAAAGGAAGAAGAAGAGGAGGTCGAGGTCGACTGGGCGTTGGTGAACCGAAGCAAAAGGGCCCAAAATCGGCCGCCGTTCACCCCCCCCCTCCTCAACTGCTGGCCGCGCCGCTGCAATTGCAGCTACTGCTGTTGCTGGCTTCCGGCGCAGCCCTACTGGTCGGGCGCTGCTAGGGTGGGCTAGAGGAAGAAGAAAGGAAGGGGAAGGTGGCGGAGCTATGGGCGCCCAAATCGCCCACGCGATCCCCCCCTTTCAGCAGCTCTGGATCGGGCGCAGGTACAGAGTGTCGCTTGCGGCTCTGTTCTGTCGGGTGTCGGCTGGGAAAGGAGAAGATAAGGGTCAGGTTCGCGGAGGGGCCGGAATGCAATTTACCCAGCAAAAACCTAAAATTACAACTAGGTCCCTAAACACTCAAATGCCCATATCTTTTAACTCGGAAGTCGGTTTCGGGTGATTTTTCTTGCAAACTCTCAAGCAAGAGATTCTCTATCATCCCAGGGCATAAAATCATGTTAACTAGCTTGTCACATCAGGTCAAAACACTAATTGCAACATTGAGTATTCAACTCAACCTAATTAACTAATTAATCAACATTGATATCATTAGTCGCCTTACGTGATTCAAACTCAACTATTGATTCATATATTAACTTATTTTGATTATCCATGATATTTAATTTGATACTCAACACTAATTGCGGTGTTTTACGTAATTCGAGGTATTTATTAGTTAATCAGGAAGTGGGTCATAACAATGTAGAGCCCTGATCATAGATCCATCATTGTCAGAAACTATATGATGGTGAAATAAGATTTTCCTAAGGGAATTCCTGGATCACATACTTTTGAGTATGTGGGGGAATATGGATGTGTAAATCCTTACATCCTAGTGTAGGTATTGATGTAGATGTATCTTAATCCATCAACCCTTCACTATATGTTTATGCTGTGGAAGTCCTTATACCGCATCGATGAGAGATAAACAAGAAATCTTTCGATGACGAAGAGAGTACAGAATGCCACTATGACTCTAATAGCGAAGTACCAGATTACCCTGGTGAGCTATAATAGCAGAGATACAAGATGTCCTGCATGTTTATCCTCACTCTGACTGAGGAAGTTGAGGTCACAAGAATCTGGCTCTTTTGATGACCTAGGTATGATACCGATGTGACTTAACAATGATCGGTTGGAGTACGAGCGGTATACCTCATCTCCGCGGGGCATAATGATGTTTGTAAAACATAATCAACCGCGTAGTATATCTTCTTAGGTTGATTACGAGATACTTGAATGATGTTACACTGCATAGTAGATATGTCCTTCATATTATCTATATGTTGATATTCTTCTTAGTACCATCCTGTTGTTGTTTACCTTAAAATCTTTCTATTGCTTATGTTGTTCTTTGATCTGCTATATAAAGTTTCTAGTGGAGAGTTATAACTCTCTCTGGGACAATTATTTAAAATTGTCTTACCCCGTAGACTTCAACTTTTTAGGTGGTTGTCGAAGACGGAGAAACCAGCCTACAGGTGACCAATACCAACAGCAGGAGCACCAGGAGCAGTAGTGAATCTCAGATGGAGATACTGACTGCTGAGTTTAGTAGTTAGATAGTCCTACGCCGTCTCTGTACTCTCAGGTCCTTGGAGTTTAGTGATCTGAGATTTTGGTTTTGACTCTTGAGATTTTTGTATCATGTTGTATATAATTACTTAAGAAGTAATTCAACAGAGATGTAAATAGTTTATCTCCTTTCTATGAAAGAAGTTTTATGATTTCATTATCTTGTCTCAAAAAATTTTAATTTCCCGTGATTTTTGTCTTCCGCTATTAATCGAATGCTTCCGCTAAGTTTAAATCGTTGTTTTGGAGATCAGATCCCACAAATTAAGTGGTATCAGAGCTCTAGGTTCGCCGAGTCTACAGAGACATAGGACTTAGGATGTCGAGTCTAACCTTAGTGTTCTTCCTTATCTAATAGAATCTTCTGCTTCTCAGGAGAAGAAGATATATAAGGATGTATGAGCCACATGAAGAGTTCGTGGAAGAGAGTAGCGTAGCTGCACCACAAGGTGGTGCAAGGGTCCCAGAAATAGAGCAACCCATACCTGAGCAACCCAGGGAGCCACCTCAGTTTGACCCAGCTGACATGCGTAACCCAGCTGTGCAAGCAATGTTTGGGCAGTTTATGACTGCCATGACGCACATCACCGACCGGATGCCTATGCCTGCACCTAGGGCACCTGTCCAGCCTGAAGGACAAGGTATCGGGAAGACGTTCGAGCGACTTCATCGTGTCGGAGCTACCAAGTACTTTGGTACAGCCGACCCCGCAGATGCTGATCTGTGGTTAACAGAGTTGGAGAAAGCTTTTAGGATTCTCAACATCGCTGAAGATGAGAAGGTCAGACATGTTGTCTATCTTCTCAAAGGAAGCACTGGTCACTGGTGGACAATGGAAGAGCAGAAGAGACCTGGAATGGAGATCTCGTGGAAAGATTTTCGGCGGGAATTTGTCCTTAGATATTTTCCAAAGACCTTCCTAGACGAGAAGATCTCTCAGTTTGAGAGATTGAGGCAGGGAATGATGAACATTAGCGAGTATGAAGCTAAGTTCATGGAGTTGTTGTGGTTTTGTCCGCACATGGCTGCCACAGAAGAAGAAAGAATCAGAAGGTTCAAAAAGGGTTATAATGCCGACATGACTACCCCCGTGTCTGCCCTAGAAAATCGGGAGAGATTCTCTACCTTCGTTGAGTCAGTCCGAAGGATAGAGAGATCCATGGTTGAGAAGAGGCAAACCCAGAAAAGATATCCACAGTTCCAAGGTTCTTCATCTAGGGACTTTAAGAAGCCTAGATCCTCTACACCTAACCCTCCACCACCTAGATCAAGTTCTCAGACTTAGTGGTCTCCTAGTAGAGGTAGAGGACAAGGTCAACTGCCTCAAGAGACTCAGAGTTTTGCATCAATGTCAGTCACTGGACCACCAAGACCACAACAACAAGAGAGAAGCTGCTACAACTGTGGTAAGGTGGGACACTTGATGCAGGACTGCCGGTCTAAGCCAGTTAGTGTGACACAGCCTCCGAGACAGAATAACCAGGGATCACAGAGAATGCAATCCCAAGGAGCAGCTCGAGGACGTGGACAAGTGTCTCATGCTGGATCATCAGCACCAACTCAACCGCAGGCGACAGCGAGGTTCTACGCTATGAACCCACCAGATGCAGTGGTCAATCCACGGGTTGTGGTAGGTCATATGGAACTTTTATATTCTGATATGTCTAAATCCCGTGTTGTATCTATTTTGATTGACCCGGGTGCTATGCACTCCTTTGTCACTCGAAGAGTGATACGTAACTGCAATATGACAGTCAGTCATAGGGCAGGTAGTTTGTTGTTGGAGACTCTGTTGAGTGGGTCTGCCGTTTTGCAGGAGGTATGCTCTCCCTGCATTCTCTTCTTTTCTGAGCATCGCATTCAAGTGGATCTTATACCGCTTGATATGCAAGGATTTGATATAATCCTAGGGATGGATACCTTGGAAAGGTATAGAGTTGTCTTGGATTGTGAATCCAAGTTGGCTGTGTGTGCTGATGAAAGCAACACATGGATCTTTCAAGGAGAAAGAAAGATTCTACCCACCTGTCTTATGTCAACAATGGTTGCTGATAAGGTGATGAGGCAAGGATGTTATGCATTCTTGGCCCATGTGGTAGATATTACCAAGGAGAGCCCCAACCCTGTTGAAGTTCCTATAGTCAGGGATTTCGAGGATGTGTTTCCTGAAGAACTTCCCGGTATACCACCGCCACGGGAAATTGATTTTGAGATCAATTTAGTCCCAGATACACAACCCATAGCCCAGACACCGTATAGGATGGCGCCTGTCGAAATGGCAGAACTCAAGAAACAGCTTCAAGAGTTACTTGAGAAAGGCTTTATCCGACCGAGTAATTCACCTTGGGGTGCTCTGGTTTTGTTTGTTAGAAAGAAAGACGGGTCAATGCGGTTGTGCATTGATTACAGACAACTCAATAAAGTAACAATAAAGAATAAGTACCCCTTGCTGAGGATTGATGATCTTTTTGACCAGTTGCGTGGTGCAACGGTCATCTCAAAGATAGACTTGAGGTTTGGATATCATCAACTCCGTATTAAGGACAGTGACATATCCAAGTATGCTTTTAGGATAAGATATGGTCACTATGAGTTCACGGTTATGTCGTTTGGACTAACCAATGCACCAGCTGCATTCATGGAACTCATGAATAGAGTCTTCCGACCTTTCCTTGATCAGTGTGTTGTCGTCTTCATAGATGACATTCTTATCTATAGTAGGGATGCTCAGCAGCATGAACAGCACCTCCGACAGGCTCTAACTTTGCTAAGAGAACATAAGCTATATGCTAAGTTTAGCAAGTGTGCGTTCTGGTTGCCGGAAGTGTCTTTTCTTGGACATGTGGTATCTGCCTCGGGTATTTGTGTTGACTCTAAAAAGGTAGAATCTGTTCTACAATGGGAACAACTGAACACACCGATGGAGATTCGAAGTTTCCTAGGGTTATTTGGCTACTACCGAAGTTTCATTAAGAACTTTAGTTCTATAGCCTTACCCTTAACCAAGTTAACCCGGAAGGATGTTCCTTTTTCTTGGAGTGATAAGTGTCAACAGTCTTTTCAGCTATTGAAGGAGAGGTTGACAAGTGCACCTGTGCTTGTACCACCTGAGCAAGGTAAAGGATATATAGTTTACTGTGATGCCTCCAAGAATGGACTCAGATGCGTGTTGATGCAGGATAAGCAAGTGATTTCTTTTGCTTCTCGACAGCTTAAGAAACACGAGGAGAATTATCTGACACATGATCTGGAGTTGGCTGTTGTGGTTCATGCCCTGAAGATCTAGAGACATTATCTCTACAGAGAAACATTCCAAATTTTCACAGACCACAAGAATCTTAAGTATATCTTCTCTCAGCATGAGCTTAACATGAGGCAACGTCGCTGGATGGAGTTAATCAAGGACTACGATTGTACAATTGATTACCATCTAGGGAAGGCCAATGTGGTTGCAGATGCCTTGAGTAGGAAATCAGCAACATCAACCATGGATAGAGCACAACTAAGTTCCTTAGTATGTTCTAGAAGAGATATGCTTATCTCTTTAAGGCAAGACAATGTGTAATTGAAGGTGTCATTGTTAGCTGGTTTGTTAGCTGAGATGCATATTAAACCTACTCTAAGAGAGTAGATAAAGGAGGCACAGCAAGTTGATGCTGCAGTTCAGCAAATCAGGTCTGAGTATGGTAATGAGAAGCGAGATGGATTCCATGATTCAGATGATCAAGTGGCATGCTATCATGGGAGGATGATAGTGCCGGATGTGGATAACCTGAGGAAGATAGTCCTGGAGGAAGCTCATTCTTCGATGTATGTTATGCATCCAGGGAGCTCCAAGATGTATCGAAACATGAAAGATATGTATTGGTGGCCTGGGATGAAGAAGGATGTGGCTGAGTTTGTTCTGAGGTGTCCTGTGTGTCAGCAAGTTAAGGCTGAGCATCAGAAGCCTGCATGAATAATGCAACCTTTACCCATACCACAGTGGAAGTGGGACCATGTGACAATGGACTTTGTTGTTGGCCTACCCAGGACAAGCAAAGGACATGATTCCATCTGGGTAATTGTTGATAGGTTGACAAAGACAGCACATTTCTTACCTGTCAAAACAACCTATTCTGCTGAAAGGTTATCATAGTTGTATGTTCAAGAGATAGTGCGTTTGCACGGAGTTCCTGTCACTATAGTTTCTGACAGAGGTCCCCAGTTTACAAGTCATTTTTGGGAGCAGTTACACAGAGCTTTAGGCACCAAGTTAAGGTTTAGTACAGCCTTTCACCCACAGACTGATGGACAGTCAGAAAGGACTATACAAACCTTGTAAGATCTATTGAGCTCATGTGTTCTCCAGTTTACTGGGAGTTGGGATCTACACCTGAGCTTAATAGAGTTTTCCTATAACGATAGCTATCAACATAGTATTTATATGGCACCTTATGAATCCTTGTATGGTTGACGTTGTAGATCACCCTTGTGTTGGTATGAGACTGGTGAACATCAGTTGTTAGGTCATGATCTTGTGCAGCAGACTACAGAAAAGATCAAAGTTATACAGCAACAACTTAAGACTACACAGGATAGGCAGAAGTCTTATGTTGACAGACATCGTAGACCCTTAGAGTTCCAGGTTGGAGACAGAGTGTACCTCAAAGTCTCACCTTGGAAAGGAGTCCTTCGTTTTGGAAGGAAAGGGAAGTTAGCGCCTAGATTTATGGAGCCTTGTCCAATCATTGAACGAGTTGGGAAGGTAGCCTATAGACTAGAGTTACCTCAGGAGTTGCAGAAGTTACACCCTGTTTTTCACATTTCTATGCTGAGGAAATGTCACCCAGATACTGAGTCAATTCTACAACCTATGGAAGTAGAGTTGAATGAAGATAAAACATATGAGGAAGGACCAGTGTCAATCCTTGATAACAGAATTAAAATGCTAAAGAAGAAAGATATAAGCCTTGTGAAAGTCCTCTGAAACCACCGTGGAGTCGAAGAAGCCACTTGGGAACTAGAGTATGAGATGATAAGGAAATACCCTGCTCTTTTCTCCTAACATGTTTTATCGATTTTGGGGATGAAATCCTTGTAAGGGGTGGATGATTTGTAACATCCCTGACCTGGGTTATAATCTAACCCTAGATGTTTTGCCTAAATATGTAATTAAATACTTATGAATACTCTCTAGCATGTAATTAAGTTCCTCAGGAACATATACTTTCAATTTTGTCCTTTTTGAACAAGGTTGTAGTATTGTTTTGTAAATGCAGGGACCTATGTGCAAATTACCCAGTTTAAGGGGTTAACTTGCAAATTTCATAGTTTAAGATGTTGCTCTGATAATGAGACATCATATGAGTGAATATGATGAGGTTTGATGGATTTTCCAAGCTTGGGCATCAAGATACATCTTGTGGAATGATCCTTGTGCTTAAAACCCCTAATTTGGAGTAAAGTCCAAATTACCCAAAATGTGGGGTGCAACTTGTAAAATACACCTTCTAGAATATCTTTTATGACTCTTGACATCATTTAGAGTAGAAATGATGAAACGGACACATCAATGAATAATCAGATAAGAGAAATGATCTTTGTGCATAAAATTCACCTAGTATGAGAATGGAGACCCTTTATGTACGTACCTTAGTTGTAGGTTGGCTTTCTTTACCCTTAGATCTTGAGTTTTGATGGACTTTGCTTAAGTTATGATGTCTTGGACGTGACTTAGAAACAAGGAGGGACTTGGATGAGAAATCCATGTTTTAGATGTCCTTGAGGTGAAAAAATATCCTAAACTATATAAGCTTAAACCCTTGCAAACCAAGAGAACGTATCATTTATCCTCTTCATTTCTCATCTTCCTCAACCAACCAAGGCAGAGCTCTGGACCTCAGGAAGACGACCAACTAAGTGCTAAGGTGAGAAGAACCATCTTAAGACACCATTAAAGGCTTGAATCTTGGAAGCTTGGAGCTCTAGGAACAACGTTTAAGGTAGGTTTTATAACTCTAAACTCTTTGCTTTATATTGCATATCTATGTTCTTGCAAAGTATGCTTATTTCTTCTTCTACCTCCCTTCTTCCTTGCACTTTTGCAAGCAAAACGGTGGAGTAACCGACCTGAACAGAGGTTGAAGATGATGGACGTGAATTCCTAGGTAACTTTATCAAACGACCTTGGACCCTTTTGGTCCAAGCGGTTGCAAACCGTTTGAAATCAAACGGTCTTAAACCGTTTGATCTGATGCGGTCTTGCAAGACCGTTTGGAATCAAACGGTCCCAAGACCATTTGATAGGGTTGACCAAGGGAAGACCGTTTGAGGGTCTGCTATTAACATATTGAATTTAATTCCTACAATGAATCATAATCTAATTCCAAACCAATCAAGAGTTGAAGGCACTTCAACCCCCTAAACCCTAATCGAGTTGATTTGCTGTTTTTAAGTATAGATCTTGTTGAGTTTTGGGTTGAAGGACCCAAACGGTCTCAAGACCATTTGGGGATTCATCCAAACGGTCTCAAGACCGTTTGGTGACAACCTAAGACCGTTTGGAGGTCTAGGGTTAAGGTGGTTTGATGGTTTGAGGGTCCAATCACAATAAGTTGAAGAATTGATAAAAATGCTGATTTTTAGACCCAATTGGAGTTCAATCCTTATCCAATCGACTTGGATTTTGGTCAAGCATTGGGAAAACGGTCTGAAGACCGTTTGGAGGATGTGCAAACGATCTCAAGACCGTTTGGGCCAAGTTTGGGCCCAATTGGAGGTCAATTGATGGGTTCAACCTCGATTTGATTCACATTGTTGAACATTGATGACTATCCGATTGAAAACCCTAATTGAATTGGATTCAACCCTAATTGGCTGGGTCAATTTGGTGTCCAATTGATTAAGGCTTATCTTAATTGACTCAATTTATAAGTGGCTAATATGGATTTGACCAATTGGAGGCTTCAACATAGATAACCATAATCGATTGTAACTTTGGAATCCCTTTTGAGGTCCAAATGGTCTCAAGACCGTTTGAGGCCAAACGGTCTCAAGACCGTTTGGGGCAAACAGTCTCAAGACCATTTGGGCTCAAACGATCTCAAGGTCGTTTGGACCAATCGAACTCAAGGTCGTTATGAATCAAACGGTTTCAAACCGCATAAGCTCAAACGGTTTGGAGGTCAACTCTCCCCAAACAGTCAACGCACCCAAACGGTCTTAAGACCATTTGAGGGCAAACGACCTTGAGGTCATGCGGTCTTGGAGTCAAACTTAGCAAATGGTCAACACATCCAAACGGTCTCAAGACCGTTTGGAGGTTGAATGTGTGCAACTGATTGGAGACTTTAGGGTTGTAATTGGTTAGTATTTTGAAGGTTGTAATTGGTTCAATGGTGGTTTAATCTAAACCCTAAAGGTACCCTTGAAACTCAAGTAAGGTACCTTCAATACACATGAATGTGCATGATTAGGGTATGATCCACCTATGTGAGATCATGGAAACCCTAATTATGATAATTGGTGAATTTTAATCTAATCTGAGTGTATCAATGGTGATGTTTCTCATACATAATGATGATATGAGTTCAATTCACCATGAGATGAATAGTAAACCCTAATTATAGGGTGATAACATGTAATGTGAATAGTAAACCCTAATTGATGAGAATCAGAGAACCTAACTCTTGCAGGAGTAGGAAGATACAACTCTTTTGAAATGAATTGTTTACTATTATTAGTTGAATTAACAATGCAGATTCTTATGGGATGATGATCATATCCAGGTAAGGATTATGATACAATATTCATTGAAAGCATGCTTTAGCTTTATGAATAGTGAAATACCCTGTTGCATAGTAAACTGGCATCTATTGAGATTGTTAAGCTGTGAGAGCCATGTGTGTCATAAAGGTCATGCTTACTGGATGACTTGTGATGATATGATTGAGAAATGATAACTGATGTGAGTTAGACCTGTTACATTTAGTATTCTATTTTCATAGCTTCCATGCTAATGATTAATGTTTGAGAACATGTATATTGTTAAAAGAATACTGAAATGTACCTAACTAATCAAGTATAATCATACCATGTAGAGCCCATATCATAGATCCTTCATTGTCAGAAACTATATGATGGTGAAACAGGATTTTCCTAAGGGAATTCCTGGATCACATACTTTTGAGTATGTGGGGGAATATGGATGTGTAAATCCTTACATCCTAGTGTAGGTATTGATGTAGATGTATCTTAATCCATCAACCCTTCACTATATGTTTATGTTGTGTAAGTCCTTATACCGCATCGATGAGAGATAAACAAGAAATCTTTCGATGACGAAGAGAGTACAGAATGCCACTATGACTCTAATAGCAAAGTACCAGATTACCCTGGTGAGCTATAATAGCAGAGATACAAGATGTCCTGCATGTTTATCCTCACTCTGACTGAGGAAGTTGAGGTCATAAGAATCCGGCTCTTTTGATGACCTAGGTATGATACCGATGCGACTTAACAGTGATCGGTTAGAGTATGAGCGGTATACCTTATCTCCGCTGGGCATAATGATGTTTGTAAAATATAATCAACCGCGTAGTATATCTTCTTAGGTTGAATTACGAGATACTTGAATGATGTTATGCTGCATAGTAGATATGTCCTTCATATTATATATATGCTGATATTCTGCTGAGTACCATCCTGTTGTTGTTTACCTTAAAAGCTTTATATTGCTTATGCTGTTCTTTGATCTTCTATATAAAGTTTCTAGTGGAGAGTTATAACTCTCGCTGTGACAATTATTTAAAATTGTCTCACCCTGTAGACTTAAACTTTTTAGGTGGTCGTCCAAGACGGAGAAACCAGCCTACGGGTGACCAATACTAACAGAAGGAGCACCAGGAGCAGCAGTGAATCTCAGGTGGAGATACTGACTACTGAGTTTAGTAGTTAGATAGTCCTATGTCGTCTCTGTACTCTCAGATCCTTGGAGTTTAGTAGTCTGAGATTTTGGTTTTGACGAGATTTTTGTATCATGTTGTATATAATTACTCAAGAAGTAATTCAACAGAGATGTAAACAGTTTATCTCCTTTCTATGAAAGAAGTTTTATGATTTCATTATCTTGTCTCAAAAAGTTTTAATTTCCCGTGATTTTTGTCTTCCGCTGTTAATCGAATGCTTCCGCTAAGTTTAAATCGTGGTTTTGGAGATCGGAGCCCACACCTTGTTAGGGGTTTATCATGTTATATGCTCATGTTTCCAGTTTGGTCCCGTTTGGATGTTGTTTGAGCAATGTTTGCTTATTTTGGACAAAAGTGCAATTAACCCAAAGTAAGGGGTTATATTGAAATATGTCACATGTAGAGAATGGATTTAGTTCTCTAGAATCATTAGAAAGATAATGATGCTATGGGGCGCCTTGTGGAGGACCTATGTTCCATGTTTGAGCTTGGTTGGTTGATGTTTATGCTTTATGTGCTAGTTTTGGTGTAAATTGCAAATTACCCAAAGTAGAGGGTCAATATGCAATTTATCAGATCTAGAGTCTTCTTGCTTATGTTTTTCATCATCTAGGACGTGGATGGAGGTTGGGGAGCCTTGTTTGGTTGATATATGAGGAGTGACATCTCTATATGGTCTTTATATCATATATGTGTCACATATGCCACCTTGTCCTTTAGTGTATCGGCTACGGCTTGAAGGTGTATCAGCCATGATAGTGCCAAGCTGCATGATACAGATTCTAGAGTGTATCACCAGGCCATGCATGAGCAGCTAGGGTGGCAACAAGTGGCGTTAAGTGCAAGAGCAAGTGGCACCTTGGTTTATGTAGTTATGACACCTCTCCCTTGCTACCTCTCTCTTCCTTGGTGTATATAACTCTCTTTCTCCTTTACCAAGTGCTCCCTTTCGGCCACCTTCCTTCCCCTACCTGTATGGGATGAGCATGGAAGCTTAGGAGGTTAAGTAAACTCCCATGGAGCTTGGGAGGATGAGCACCTTAGCCATGGAGACTCCTTGCTCAAGATCTGACCTTGGTGAGTCATGCTTCTTTGCTAGCTTTTCCTTGTTCTTTATTCTTCACCTTCTTCTTCCCCTCTCAGCCATGGATAGGCCCTTGATGTGAGAAGGCAAGGCCGTGGTTATCTCCCCTCCATTCTTCTTCTTGAGCTATGCATAACCATGGTATCTTCTTCTTCTTTTTCCTTTGATTCTTGAGGTGATGGTGATGGTGCCGAAGGCATGTTTGGAGCTTTGGATAGATGATGTTCTTCAAGAGGAACGTGTGTTGATGCTTGGACCAAGGATCTTCGTGCCTTTCATGGAGACTCTCTTAATGCGGGTTACATAACTCTTACCCATATCTGTTATGCACACTCTCCATATATGCATATATTGGTTCTTGTACTTAAATCGATACCTTTCTCCATGATAGATGTATATATGGAACTTGAAATCTTGTCTAATGGGAATGATACGTTTTATTACTGCCTTTAGCTTGTTTTCCTTTTGCAATATGGTAATGGGTGGCTAGAGGTTGAATATGACTAGCCCGATATGGGGCTTTACCCGATACAACTATGCTTTGCCCGATACAGTACCTTGCTTAATAAGTTATGCTTCGGTTATGGTTTGTGACAATAGCCCTTTCTCTCCTTTGGACTTGAAATGTGAGCCTATGGCCTAGATGTTTGGGGTGATATGATGTGGTGACCGATATTTCTTTCCTACCATTACGTTAGGTTTGTGTGTTATGGTTGGTGGACACCTAGTTGGCCCCTTGGCCTATAAGTGTTCTGCATGGTGGTTCCTTGAGGTTGTTTCCCGATAACCTCTCCTAGAGTTGAACCTTGGAAGATATGCTAAGTGAACTCTTTGCTGACCTTATGACCGATATGCACATCTACCTAAGATGATGGTGGTTGGCCGACATAAAACCCTAACCTCAATGTCTTGGACGATACGGAGCTTCAACCCTAGTTTGGGAGATAGGGTTGTCCTGGGTGACATGGATGATCTACCCTTGTTGCACGTCATGCACTTGGAGTTGAAACCTTGATTAATATATTGGGCAATGTGGTGGTGATGTCTTTGGTCCCGCTAAGCTGATCCTTGCTGTGGGTGATAGCCCTAGAAGTGGTGCCTTGGGCGGTATAGATGCCCTAACCCTAGTTTGGGGCGATATGCTTGCTTTGGCTGACAGGATGATCCTAACCCTAGATGCCTGACATGGAGTCTTGAAAGATAGGGTTTCCCTAACCCTAGATGACCAATAAGGTGATTTTGAGTATTATGGTTCACACCTTGATCCTTCACTGATATGATGTTGGGAGATGTGGCCATGATGTGCTTTGCACTATACTCTTGGATGAGAGCCCTACCCTTGAGTAAGCTTTTGGGTGAGATTAAGTATCCCTACCTGATATGACTTGGTGAAGGACCTAACTTGAGACCCTTGCTTTCCTGACACACATCTATAGGAGGTCCTGGCCGATATCATCATCCCTAACCTGATATAAGCATATCGTGTACATGATAGCTTGGGAACACAAGGATGAAGTGTTTGGTCGATACCCTATATGGGGATAAGATACCTTGGCCGGTATGCCTTTCCCGATACATGTTCCCTCTTTTGTACATGAGTCTATGCTTGATATCTTGGATGGATTTAGAGTTGAGGTTTGGCTTATACATGTCTGGAGCTTGGATAGTACCCTGGACATACAAGTGAGGGATGGACAATGTGGTGTCTTGGGCATTATAGGGTCTCAAACCCTAGTTGGACGATAGGGTACCATAGGTGTCATGGCAACGTTGAAGTAGTGTACCTTGGGTAAGAGCCCCTTGAGTATCTTGATGTGTTAACCAAGTGGGTGTGCTTGTTGGGCGCAATGATCTTGGTCGATATGGCCTTAGGCGGTAGAGAGTTGAGGGTTTCCCGGTATCAAACCCTAACCCTAATGGGCGGTAGGGTTTTGGGCGATAGGTGACGCCCCTAACTGCACGACACGCGCCCTTACACCTGGTTACCTAATGCGACCTTGCATGGATGCATGATACACAGCTCTGGATCAGGTTGCTCGACACACCATAGATCACGGTTGGCACGATACCCCCTTTAGTGAGGGTTTGCAGTCTCTACCTAGTTTTGGTGAGGGTATACGACACTTTTAGTGAGGGTTGTGCTCTAACCCGAGACCCCTATGTACGTTATCTTGAGTGTACACCTTTGTGATTTATGAAGCTATGACAAGATAGGTTGTGAACCCTTGTATAGTGGTTACCTATGGTTAATTATAGATGGACCTCAGATAAAGTTGGATGGTGGATCATTGTGTATGATCCTTAAAGATAATCCTAAGGGATGATGTGCTTAATAACTTGAGATGTCGGGTATGGTGGGATACCCCTGACGTGATAACAGTAGTGTGTATCGATTAATACATCAGTTATGACATTAAGCTGCATATATTCATTATGATGGAAGAATATTCCAATTCTATAAACCTTAATCTTGATGACATGATAATCAAAGATATGTTCATGAGATATAGGGCATAGTGAATGCTAATGGTTTGATTACAATAATGTAATTTGTTTACAAGACACAACTTTGTGCTTCATATGGTTATAATCATGGATGTTGATCCAATCATGTACCTTCAATCCTAATAGCATGATAATCATAAAGATCTATGTATGGTGATTCAGTTATCTCTCTCAATATGTATACTAACCATGTAGGAGGATCTAATGAATTCATAGTCAGATAAGAGCTATGAGGAATATGTGTTCTGTATAACACTCAATGATGATAATCCTTGTTGATGAGATAACATGTGTCACCAGTATGATGTGGAAGGTCTGTGGACCTGATAAAGGTTGAGTGCCAAGTTGATGTGTTATCCTCTGATGTCGAGAGAAGGGATTGCTATCCCATGGTTATGATGTAATGCTTGAGAGGTAGTGACATTCTGTGAGGATGGGATTGAGTCACAGTAATGTTGATCCTTGAGATGGATCTTGATGATTGGCAAGAGACCAAGTGGTGACATGTAATCTTGGCTTTGAAAAAGAAGAGTGACAATGTAACACCCGACAATGAGATCTATGTTGTTTACTTGTGTTTTAGTTTACATGTTACATAACTTGGTTGAATCTTGCAATCCTCTTAAAATGTATTAATTAATGACTAATGGAACCTTTCATGTAGTTTTCCCTTGCCATAGATCCATCATCGTCAGTAATTAGGTGATGGTGAAACAGGTTCTCCTACGGGTTAACACGGAGCGCATATTGTTGAATATGCGAGATTTCTCCTAGCCGAAAATAGGAGGATTAGAGTGAAACTATGGTTGTGGACTCAAGATGTGTATAAGAGCATGGTGATTAGGATCATGGCTCAGTGTGAAGGAGCATGAATGCATTCATGGCTCAGGAACACGGTGAATAGGCCCGTGGCTCATGATGAAAAGGGCAGCCTGCGGGACTGACCTTGTGGCTGAGGCCACTTAAGCAAGAGAATGCGGTCCTGCTTGTTAAGAGGTGAGGTCATGGAGTCCGGCTCTCCCAATGACCTTGTATGGCACCAGTTTTGGGCTTCACAGCCAATGGTTGGATTTGAGCGGGACGACTCACTTCCTCAGGGCATAATAAATCGTAATCCAGCCATATAGAATACATTGCTTAAGGTAAAACATGGAACATTGATTGAGGCCTTGCTTGTGTAGATGATCCAATTATATCTTGTAGTTATATGAACGTTCTTTATATCTTGTGATAAGATCTTATGAAGCTTATCTTGTCAATCATGTTCCATACAGAATGCCTGGTTATATGCCTCCTGATAGTTTGGTAAGAATGTTAATAAAGCTAGCATTGCTTAATATGTTTCTCCTATAATCTACTTATACCAGTTATGTGATCATTACAAAGTTGGTAGAGGGTTGTGTTTCTCACTGGGACTGTGTGTCTCACCCCGTTGGTTAATAACCCCTTTTAGGTGGACGTTCCTGGAGAGATGAAGATCATGTTGCTACGGATGATATGCAGAGGTATCATACCTAGTGGGATAGATAGTGTCTAGCAGTAGAGTCCTATGTGTCCTCCCTGTGCACTCAGGTCTTCAGGAGAGCTTTTCGATGTTTCTTGTATAATGATCGATGAACGGTTTTTAGTATGTATCCTGATGTAAAGTAGCATGACAAATAGTTATTTCATGTAAAGAGATGATATGAAATTATGTTGTAGCACTGTGAAAAGATGTTATGAAATGGAAAGTGTTGGCTCAGATATTATATGTTTCATCTTGTGGTTCTTGTTGTAAATCAGTCTTAATTTTGCATGATTTTCGGTAATCCGCTGGTTAGCATGTAATCATGTTTTGGTATGGATGGGGTGTTACAAAAACACACAGAATTAAGGATAGTGGTGTCTTATGGGGCCAATCCTCATTCTTGAAACTCTATAAGATCCTTTGGAACTGGGCCTAGGTGTTACAGATGGTATCAAATCCATAATTTCTCTAGTAGTTGGGACACACATGGGCATGAGGCATTCCATTCTTGAGTCGTGTGGTGTAGGATTGTTGGAAATGAATATCCATGGTAATGTAGCCAACCTTGCACAGGCATTCTGTGATCAGGCCTTAGTGTCTATGGGCCAATCTGGGTCAACATTGAAATGGAGGAAATATTATGAGCCATATAGTTGAGCCTTAATGAGGACATCAACAGTCTAATTAGGGGAGATTGAATGTGCCAGAAGTTGAGGCCTTAGATAAAATGATCATAAAGGAAAGATTGGACTACCCATCACCAAGGTGCAACTCCTTTCTAGGGATCTCATCTCTAGAATTCCATTTTTAAGCATGCTCAACTTGTAGTGGTACTAGGATGGGTGACTAGTTAGGAAGTTTATCATATCTTGTGTTTGTGTGAGGACAAAGTGCATAATTAAGGCTAGTGGTGGTATGTGGGGCTAATTTTCATTCCTAAAACTCTAGTATAGCCTTAGGCAGTGGGCCTGATTGTTAGAGAGAGTACAACCAGAAAGAGTTTCGTCCATCAATATGTAAAATATGTGTTGCATTCCACTAATGCAAACCAAATACATTATAGGGAAATAATTTGGTGTCGATGGTTTCATGGGTATTCGATCTCCTCCTCCCCAGTAGTCTATTCTTTGCACACTAAGATTAAGTTATTGAAGGACAAGTTCAAGTCGGTATGGGGATAGGCAATGAACCTAAAAGATTCAGTGAGATTCATCACAAAATTGAAGATTTTACCAATCATCTCAGTATGATTAGAATGAAGTATGCACCACTATTAACAAGTGGAGGATACTAATCTCCTTTTTGAGACTCCTTCACCTCCACTTCTGCCCTAGACCAATTGTGTTTGTAAAAAGTAATGGATAACATTCAGTTAATGTAGATGGATAATGTATAAGTTATTGTCAAAAATACATTATAAGTTTTTTTTTTGTATTATGTCTTCCATATTGAATTATCATGTCAGGTTTGAATTTTTGTGTTGGATCTATAATGGGCTCTTGTGGGGGTTGAATCAAGATAAAACCACTTAAACAAAATTCATTGTACCTTCAAGTTATATCTCAAGATAATGTTGCATATATGAAATTTGTGTGCAACTACACATGCATAGCAAGGGAGGGAGAGATCGAATAGGAAAAAGACAACATACATTATATATAGTTGTTCCAACCTCCTAACTAGGAGATGTATGTCCACTACCTAGAGAGGTAACCCACTATATTTTCAACCATGTCTCACTCCTTATATTCCATTATAAGAGTTACAACATAAAACCTCCCTTTTTAAGGTCAAGGGTATGTATCCTTCCCTTTAAGGACAAGGGATCCAACAACCTTTACAAAGGACTAGCCTATCCATGACCAAGAATATTCTACCTTACTAAGGACTTACCTAATCTTGCAATGAGTCTTTGGCCTTCTCCAATGACTTACCCACTCTTTCAATAAGTCTTCCACCTTCAAGGATTTACCCACTCTAGACTTGGATCTTCTTCCATTGACTTTACCTTCCCTAAGGGAAATATTTCACCAAGGGACTCCTTCCCTTCTTGTTCTTCACCTCTCTTAGAAAAAATAAGAGTTTTCATCTTCATGGTAGAAAGAGAGATTGGGAGGTGGAGGAAGTGAGAGCCTCACAAAATATACATGTAGGATGAGATCTCTTACAAATCTCCTACTTATTTTATGGATTTAGCAAGTCATTGAGTGCATGAGAGTGGATGGATGATCTTGGGAGGAAACTCCCTCAACTATAGTATAGGGTCCTTCATAGTGCTTGCCTAAGCATGAGATGAAACCCAAGGGGTCCTATGTGTAGTTGACATTGCCTACTATCCAGTAGAGACAGTTTGGATCGAATTCAAGCCATTTTGGGTGTTCCAATAGATTTTTTTTTTTAATTACAACAGTCCAAAGGATAGAAATGCTTTTCTGCACTTTTTCATATAATGTTGTCAGCTGAGTTGTCTTTCAGGAAACTCGACTAATGACAATGTATGACAAGTAAAAGTGTATATGTTTTTCAAGTTATCACTAGGACAAACTCAGCTGGCCCTGAGCATTTTCCAAGAGTGAGACAAGTTGTCAGTTTAGTTGTCACTGGGACAAACTCAGCCGATAAGGCAGCCTATAATGACTTTTAAGAAATGTCCACAGAGAGGTTACATACTTTAATTAAGTGGTCTCAATTTTTCTTAAGCTTAATAACAAGTCATAAAATCATTACAAGTGATTTACATCAAAGATCTATGGAGAAAACTATCTATTATTCAATCTTCTTCTTAATGCATGTATGACTTGATTTCTACAAGTTAGAATGTGCAAGTTTAGGCATTTGGAGTGTGTCTATCCAATCTGAAATCACTCAATTAGAAGTATTAGACAAAAATGATTGGGATGGTTAGTCATCATAAAAAAAGGGTTTAGTCAATTTAGAGCTTGAGTCAACATTTTGTACAATGCACCCTTATAATGGTAATATATTGCAATGGTATTGAAAATATCATTGGAACAGACACGAGGCCTCATGGTCTATGATCTTGGGAAGCCATGAATCTCTACATCATTCATTGAGACAACATTGTGATATAGGGAGTGCGTGGAAGGACAATTTCCTCAAAAGACTTGGATGAAGACACTACGTGAGTGACAAAACATAATGGGGATTCCTTGCATGTTAGTGGAGTAGATCAAAACTTGATGGAAGAACCTCAAGAGATATGTTATTAGATAGAATTTCTTTCTATTCAAAAAAGTAGGGGAAATTTAATGCTTTAGACAAATCCTCACATTCTAGGCCTACATCAACAACCTCACCAAGCAAGAAACCCTCAACCTAATGATGCAGTGATTTCTGATAATGGTGTTACTGCACCAAACAACATTGAGAACGTCAATAATGTTTTTGGAGGTATTGATGGTGAAGACAATGAATGAACATCACATGAATCCCTACCTAATAAATGTTGGATTAAACACTTTGCACAACAATATTATGCCATACTTTATGAGGTTTCGTTGATGCATTTAACTTTGTACTTGGTAGAATGTTTATGAATAAACATTTATAGATGCATTGTTATGTATTGTTACTCTGTGTTAAACAATATTATCTTGATGTCAAACTTAGTAGACAACAAAGTGTGATATCATTTCTGTGCATTTCTTTTTGCATTGTTTGGTTGTTATTATGATGTTATAGGTAGTATAAGTTATGTACATGGTTTATTGGTAGATTTTGTGCTTCAAGAAGGAAATCATGATGTCCAAGATGCACATCATCAGCTCCAAGAAGGGTAAGGCTATGTTGACCCCTTCCCTCTCCCGTTCTCAATCTACTAGGACCACTATAACGCGTGCTATCCACATTTAGGAGAGGCGTTCTACGAATGACACCATGCTCAAACTTGTGTTCAACCAGTTGTCCCTTCAGCCAACAAATGCAAAAAAACACAAGTACAATCATGGTCATCCTATTGATTGGTTACCCCTTAAGTTTGAATGGCCATAAGATGACATTGAGGAAATGGACAAGGAAGTGGTGGAAGGAGACTATGGGTTCTTGTGGGAAAACTATGACAAAACTCTTAGGTACATAAATTGTCACTACCCTATGACTTGGGCTCAGCGTAGGCCACAAGAGCAACCACCACCGGGTCAACATCGTAGTTGGTGGCCATTTTAGCTACTCTTTTCTCCTCATCGAGTCATGGTGAACCATACAGATGTTATCCCTCCACCCACTCTCTCTTCCCTTTTTTGTATTAGCATTAGTGCTTTTTCTATTTGTTTCTAGTTATGTTAATGTCAAAATTAGAAGATACTATTATATACTATTTAGATTGCATTGTTTGGTTGTTATTATCATGTTATATACCTTTATAAATTGTTTTCATTGTTTGTTGTCCATAAAGCTTATTATAAGTTGTTTGCATTTTTTTGGTCCATATAGTAAATTTAATTGTGTCTTAATGACAACTTGAAACAAACATTTTTAAACACACACATAGTAATTTCTCACATCAACATTTTCCAAACTATCTAGAAGTCGTTTCATGATAGAATTAATCACTTTCAAGGGGATGACAAGTCAGATGCAATACTTGGCACAGTAGTAGGATGTCCGTTTTATTTTAGCTGAATTCCTAGCCATTCATTATGCCACACTTGATGTGATGCCCTTCGTGAATTCCACACATTAATAGGGGGGGTCGACATGTCCATGAATTTTCTTAAAATGAGGTGGAAAGTATTGAAATATGTCTGCTAAACCAATCCTCACACTTATCACCAGGCCTAAAACAACAACCTTAACAAGTGGGATACACTCAACCAAATTCAATAGTTGCGAATGAGTTACTACTCAAAACAATGATGATTAATAAAATGATGTCATTGGAGGTGTTTATGGTGAAGACAATGGATGAATGTCACTTTAATCCCGCAACCTAAATTTTTACATAAATGATGTAATGAAGACTAATGAATTGATTTAATAGTTGTCTAAATTTTTAATGAATTTATAGATTAAATGTTTTCTATTATTAATAAGTTTCACAATAATATTTAATGTCAAAATTAGAAGACACTAAAGCGTGATATCATTTTTTGTGTGTTTACCTTGCATTGTTTGGTTGTTATATAGTCCTATCAGTACAATGGCACATGCTTCATGCAGTCCTCAAACAAACAAATGTATTACAACAAAGCACATCCTAGACAACATAATTGTAGTAGGCAAACATAGATATAATTAAATGAAGTACTTATTAGATCAATGTGATCGTAAATTATTATTAATGTACAAGGTATCTAGTTTTTCTTTAGAAGATACAACTTTTCTACTGCACCAGTATACAATATTGAGCACATTCAGATTATTATTTATACTATCCATAAAGTTTCATATTACAAGAAGACCAAAACCAAACCAGATCCTGAGTGGGTTGCCAAAAAAAATCTGACTACATCCTAACTAGACGACGAAAATTAGACTCAATGTCTAAAAAAATCAGACTACATCCAAACTAGAGTAATTCAAATATTTTGTAACCCCGACTAACCCAATTATGACTATGGAATCCTAGTCTTACACTAGACAGAAGGTAAGTGCTTTGGGATGAACTTGGATGGGGCCCACTATCATAAATGTAGTAACCTAAGTCACCAAATCTTGGAATGTACAATAAATTAGTCAATCGTCAATGTAACATATGATTCTAACCTAACCATGGGTATCCAAATACATACCAATTTCTAGGGTTATTCCAGTTGGATTGGGACACTCTTAGCTACCTAGTAGTCTAGAACCATAGATTAGGGATATAGTAATGTATGTTAACATAAAACACCCTTATGCAACCACGAACGATGATAACATTTTGTAACCACATCATTATGTTAGATAAATCTAACTCAATAGCTAGGACAAGGTTAATATCTACCATAGCCCACTAGTAGGGTGATGCCATTCATGAGGCTGGGAACAATTTATTGACCTCAGTTTCTAATGACCTTACATAGAGAGATAAGGTTAATTTGGGGTGAAGTAAACATAATTTTTAAGACAAAACAAAGATATTAAATGATTTTAAGTGAATAACAAATGGAACAATAGTTGTGTTAAAGTTGACCAAGAAAGATTGATAAATTCTCATATGGATCGAATGGTATGGCCATAATGTAATATGGTTAATGCTCTTTGTATGTGTATTGTGAATGTATGTTTGACCTAAACTGATTAAAGTTGATACTCTAAATCATGTACATAGTTAAACTTCAAATTGGGAATCCAATTCAATTGGGCTAGATTCCATTGTTACACTCTTTGAGTTCCTTGCATACTTCATACATGTTTAAAAATATATCTTATGCATGTTTGTGCGCATTTTTGCTTTCTTGCATCTGGTAAATACCACAATTTTGGATAATGTTGGCATACACGATCTTGACTGTCGATGTTATGAACATTTTGTCATCACCAATCTAAAAAATCAATAAAATTGTGAACACATCTATCAAAAAAAATTAATGCTTATATTTTTCCTTTCCATGAATGTTGAACGTAATTCATCTTAAAATGATCATTATTTATTATAACAACATGTGTTAGTTAAGTTACTCTTTTACTACTTGATAAAAATAAACCTGTAACATTGCTACTTATTTTAGTTTAACAAACTCAACATATCGACATGTGTTGAAACCGATACTTCTATATGATCTTAGCTTTGTAGTAAATACATGAAGCATGTCATCTAACAAAAGGATCCTTGAGCAAGTTCAAACGTAATCTTTCTGTAGTTTTCCCCATATTGATGTTTGATAATAATATTTTATTTGACTCCTATTATGTTTATAGCTTCTTGTGTCTACTATCTCTATCTTGTTGTTTCCTTGTTCAACATTTTAAGAGAAATTAGTACAATGTGATAATTTGCAATACTTTTTTTAAGACAAGGAACATTCAACTAAAATTTGTGAAATTAGTATTATCAACATATTGCATTAATTATGTGAGAAAAATCTAATGTTACAACTGGTGGAACATAAAAATAATACAATGTTTGTGATACCTAAGTGAAGGTTAAGACAAAAGTTGTCATCCCCTATCAACAAGGGTAAGAGGGAAGTTTATATGCCAACATTAGATAAGAAATTCAAGAATAATAGGTGTCTATTAGATGCATACATTCTTCACAAACAACATATCATAAGTTAGTTGATATGGAAAAGAAAAGGATGAGTGCTATCAGCTAAAAGAAATTCTTCATTACAATTGTGACATAAAGAAATGATCTCGCAAGTTATACAAATCAAAGATTCATCTGACTCACCATAACTATTTCCTAATCACATGGATATACTTTAGGGTGGGCCATATCAAATTTGACCCTATTATATAAATGGGCACCATCTACTAAATGCATTAATGGTATAATTTATCATCTTATTTAAAGTACAAAGTGGTAGTGTTTAGGTTGAATTGCACCCCTCTTATTTAAAAACAAATTTCAGACTTAAGATGCTATTGTTGAAAATATAAAAATAGCAGCAGCCAAGATTTACAACTAATTTTAGGAACAAAGAGTGGAAATGAAAAGAATAGTTTAGAGATATAACAGCTACATAATCACAAAAGCAACATTTACTATTTGGCATGCCATCAAACTAAAGTGTTAGTTCTAATAGTCATTAATCACAATTTAAACTCTTAACAAGATTATCATAAGATTATGAGTATACCATGTTGGTTTAGACTCAGCACGAGAATTATGTTCCCATCTCAGAAAAACAGCCATTTAACTGCATAAACACAAGTCCAATTGTCCTTGATAACAAGCTTGATGCCATTATAATGATCCATACTCGTGTTTTGAATCGTCACCTTACTGTACACCTATCATCAAATATGGGCATGAAGATAAATAGTTAAAACTGGTTAGCGGGATCCGCAATTGTAGGACGAACAAATTAAACGAGTTGAAGGAAAGGTGGACAAGGAATGGGGTAGTAACGGTCGGAGTTTGTAACCATATGAGCTGATGGGAAGAAAGCCAATCTGTTGGGAGTTAGAAGGGTTTTGTGGTCTCTGTAATCAGTATCGTAGAAGTTATTAGTGGGGAGGAGGGCAACAAAGCCCCCGTGAATTGGAATGTTGACGGCGAACAGGCACAGGAAGAATACAGGTAGGTAGCAACAGTGAAGAAAATAAATCGACAAAGCCATCCCTTTCGTTTTCGTCTCCTCATTGGTTCTGTATAAGTAGTGGACACTGTTAGCACCAGTTCACGTCTTGTGTTTTACAAAGCGAGTTATACCTGCACTCCACAAAGGCAGAAATGTTCTGTACCCAACCTCTGTGCATCTCATCCATCGACTTCTGTAGTTCCCATGTCTAGACAGCCAAACCACTAACCTGCAGCCACTTGTGAAGGCCATCAGAGCGACGAGATAAAACTGTTTGATGGGAGTTACGGAATCCAACCAAAAAAGGACTGGTCCTATATTTTTTTATAGAACCACCAATCAAAATGCAACATCTCTTCCTAAAAAAACAAAGAGAGAAAAACGTACACTATACATTATGACGAATTTTTATTAGATCCTACAAAACCGGTCATATATAAGTTTTTCCGATTGCAACATGAGCGAGGAAGACGAAAGGCCGGAATCACAACCCTCCGCCTCCCCCCATCGTCATCTCTCTGAAGCAGGAATTATGCACTTTTTCAATTCCATAATCTGCATGGAGGTCAGGCAACGGCCGTATTTTCTCTTTGCCTCTTTCCATTTTCAATGAGTCTTATCATTGATCATCCTTGCAGATGATCTTGTGGGCAATCCGAGTCCAGGAGGAGGATGCTGCACGTCTGAACCTCTTTGAGGTTGGCTGTTACGATGATATCAAAGATCTACTAGTCACTGCTTACGGCACCATGCTGCCATCTTCGCTCGACGCCTGGCTCTCCAACAACCTGACCAATATGAACCGCTGCGGGCTAATAACCATCGTAAGTACAAAGACTTTCCAGCTCACACGAAAGGGGATACGCTTCCTTGAGGAGAATACCTTCAAGCTGCCAACGGTGCCCCCACCGAAGAGCTCGACAGAGCCCTCTGGCAGTGAAACTGCACCGACGATGAAGAAAAAGGGAGGCTGGTCGGATGCTCTGAAGCTCTCAACGCATCACGCCCCCCACCTCTAATGCAAGAGCGCAGGATCTTCACGGGCAAGTGAGCAGTGATGATATTCTGGTGGAATGCGGGACTCCGAAGACATTGACGCTGGGATGTGGACTTCAATCGACCGCGGAAACTCGGAATAAGAAGCGCCATCCTCTCTACTCATTTCTCCTTTCCTCTCATCTCTTTCTCGTGAAACAATAGGTTCCCATCGGAAATCCAAGCCTTCCTCCTCTGTGAGGCGCAGCGCTCGCCTGAATCCTATCAACATTGCAGTCTGTGCAGATGATCCTCTGGGCGATCGACGAGGTTCTAAAGCAGCGGGCAGATGAAGTCCCCTTCTCCGACGTCATCAGCAACGGCGACATCAAGAAAGTCCTGAATGACGCTGCAGGAGTGGACGCCGTTGGGATCTTGAGGAAAGAGTAGTTGATCTTTGAGGAGCGGTACGTCAAGCTAGCGCCTTCAGTTCGTCGGCTATTTGAGCCCCTTTTTAAGAAATTGCACTTTTTAAGCCCCCTTCCAAATTTTTGCAAGATATAAAATCGCACAGTCCAGATTGCCACTGCAGAAAAATCACCCACGTTCCATATGCAAAGCAGTAGAACATGTTAAACCATCTACACTCAAAACATGTTAAACCATCTACACAGCGCAGTAAAACATATTTCACCTGTAAAATATGGGTGTGACGTTTCTAGGTGTAGGACATGACGAAACATCTACTACATTGATAATACCAGATTGAAAAAATGTAGAGCATTATATTTTAATAAAAGCATTGTTATATACACGATCATTCCAGACGAAATTCCAGATCCCGTCGTCCTTTTTATTCACGTTACCCAACACACACAATGTCCAACACGCGTGGCACACTGGCCAAAATTATTAGTAAGCAGAAAAGAAAAGGTCTGTTGCTTTTAGTAAGCAGAAAAGAAAAGGTCTGTTGCTTTTGCAATGTGAGGGAAAGAGACCAAGAGAGTGACAAGGGAGGGGAGGGAAGTGGAGAGGGAAAGTGGTTGTAAGAGAGAGAAAAAAGAGAATACATTTTTGTTAATAACTTTTAAATAATAATGAATTTTTTGACGAAACAAACACTTATGCGCTGCTCATGAAATATTTTCCAACAAGATGAAGTTTGATAAATTTTAGAAAGATAAAATGTACAATCTAAAAAAAAAAGATAATGTGATTATAAAAAATCAAAAAGGTGGTGAGCGAAATTCATTTTGCGTATAACTCTCAAACCGTAATGAATTTTTTAACAAAATAAAAAGTAGTGGGTTACTAACAAAAAATACTTAAAAATAAGACTAATGTCGACATTCTCTGAGAATCTTTTTTTTTATGAAATAAGTATAATAAATGAAATAACATGTTTTAACATGGTATTTATATTATAACACATGGTATAACACATGTCATCCCGTTATTCATTGTTGTAACATGGTTATCAATGTTATCTATGTTATCGATGTTATTTCATGTTGTCCATGTTATTCTATGACATCCATATTAGCACATGCTATCCTATGTTATCTGTGTTATCCATGTTATTTATGTTATCCATGTTATTTATGTTATCTATGTTATCTCATTATATCTATGTTATTCATGTTGTCAATGTTATCTATGGTATCTATGTTAGCCATGTTTCTATTTTAACTCATGTTATCTATGTTATCCATATTGTCCATGTTCATGGTATAACATGTTCTACATGTTATCTTACATGTTATATTTATTTCTTCAAAAAAATTATTATCAAAATATGCCGACATAAATCTTATTTTAAAGTTTTTTTGTTAGTAACCCATCAATTTTTATTATGTTAAAAAATTTACTACGGTTTGAGAGTTATCAACAAAAGAACTTTCTCTCTCCTCCTTTTTGACTTTTTACAATTACATTATTTCTCCTTTTTTAGATTATATACTTTATGTTTTTACTTCCCTCCTATTTTTCATAATTTCTCGTGTTATAACATATTATACCATGTGTTATTTCATGGTATAACATGTGATAACATGTTATCTCATGTGTTATATTTATTTCGTTAAAAAGTTCGTTATCAAAATATGCTGACATTAATCTTATTTTAAAGTATTTTTTTGTTAGTAACCCATCAATTTTTTATTATGTTAAAAAATTTATCATGTTTTGAGAGTTAATAGCAAAACAACTTTCTCTCTCCTCATTTTTGACTTTTTACAATTGCATTATTTCTTCTCTTTTAGATTGTATATTTTATATTTTTGATTCACTCCTATTTTTTATAGTTTCTCGTGTTATAACATGTTATACCATGTGTTATTTTATGGTATAACATGTTATCTCACATGTTATATTTATTTTGTTAAAAAATCATTATCAAAATATGTCTACATTAATATTATTTTAAGTACTTTTTTAGTAACCCATCAGTTTTATTATGTTAAAGAATTCATTACAGTTTGAGAGTTATAAGAATAAGATTTTTCTCTCTCCTCTTTTTTGACTTTTTACAATTATATAATTTCTCTTTTAGATTGTATATTTTATATTTTTTCAAAAAAATTCACATTTTTTCTTGTTGTAAAGTATTTTCTGTAACGAATACAATAGTGTTAATTTCGTCAAAAAATTTATTACCGTTTAGAATCTATTGACAATAATATGTTCACTTTTTTCTCTCTCCATTCCTTCTCTCTCTCCCTCTCTCTCCTTCTCTCTCTCGCATTACAAAAGGAATAGAAGCATATCTAATACGATGGATCAGGTGATAAGTCTGATGGGATATATTGATGGGTAAGGGGTGGTGGGGCATGGGACAAAACACCAAATGATGGTCTGGCTTTTGTTACGTATATCACTTCTCTTTTAATAATAACATAGCTGGGTCTACATAAAATTGTATGGTTCATCTTGAACACCGAGCCAAATGAGTGTGCCTTCTTCCATAAACAACATAAATTATAATGAAATTGCAGCAAACACAATTAAAATCTACTTCTCATGATCTTTTAACTGACTACAAGAACATACCACCAATAAAATGACCAATCAATACACAAAGGTTGAGATAATAGTATAGTTTATGAAAATTCAGAATAAGAAGACATTGATTCAGTTTGTCATGTATAAAATCAAATCCACATATTTATTGATGATTAGTGTCAAGCAACGTAGTGTTGTTTTGTACTTGAACTAGGCAACATTTATCGGTTTAAAAACTACATAAATGAGCCAACATCATACAACTACAACAGATTTAAAAACATAACTATATCTGATGATATGGTTATCCATCCAACCTTCACTATAGCTCCCCTGAGAAGTTAATTTTTCTTTTGCAACTGGTCTGGTTTGATAGGCGGTCTCCAATCTGTACTTGAAATCTGTTGTCTTTATGATCATGGCCAAAAGAGCACAAATTATATATCCTTCACCTGCAACACAAATCCCAAGAGAATGTTAGCTATAAAAAGAATGTAATTTGTATTGCAGAGTAGTCAACTAGATAAAGTACATATGGCAATTTAAATTTGTATTGTAACTTATAAAATAGATCCCTCTCTTATACATGTGAAGTCTAAATCTAAAGAAATGAAAGCGTACAGAATATCCCCAAAGGCAATGTCCTAAAAGATAGTCTCAAAATAAGTAGACATATACCAAGGCAACTCATTTAGTATAAAGCTCAATTTCACCATATGACATTTAAAAAGCAAGGACATTGAGTCTGACTTATAAGGGAGGCACACTCCTGACTATAAGAGGAATGGAATTATTGTTTTTTTTTGTCGGTAAAAAAATATGTTACTAAATTTTGATGCCAAAACTTTGGGTACAAGAGAACTTGCGCCCCCATTACAACCAAGGTGAGTAAACACCCCAACAACAAAAGAAAAAAAACTGAGATAGACTAATCTACTAAGACAGACCTTATAACTGGAAAGAGGGGAAAAAACCCAACCCTTCTAGAACAAGCAGATGCCTGAAGATACACGAAGAAAACAATTCTAAGCTACACAAGCCAACACTGGCATTTGGCTCAATCACTGAAAGTGTGACGACATGAGCAGCCAAATAGTAACTTCAGAACCACTGGAAACCACAAGAATAGAAGAGCTGGTAGCTCCGCCTCCTCTTCAGCCCAACCCCTCATGATGCACAGAATGCATCGAGGCATGACGTCGAGCACCTTGAAGGTGTTCTAATTCAGCTATAGCAGAGTAACCGAGATGCAATACATGGTCCTTCCATTAGCTGACCATTGATAACTATCCTTGAGTTAGACACCTACCTTTCCTCAACTGACATTAGAAAAATTCCTTGAAAGTGTGGGATCCAAGTAGGTATCCAACCCCTATCCATTACTTGACAACCAACTGATTACTGGGATCCTGCACGGTCTAGCTTCACGCAGCAGCAGGGAGGATTCAAGGAGAGGAAGAAGAGCAATCTGTCCCCCATTGAACCCAACCCCACGTAACCCACCTGTTTGCACATTGGCCTCTCCTCGAACACCTAGAGGGCATTCGAACTCATGGCTCCATAGGAGCACACACAATGTGGGAGAGATTGGAATTCGTCCCCCGTTACCACCTATGGGTAACGAGGATTCCATGGAGGAATCCAGCTTCACAGACTAGTGGGAAAGAACCACCCATGAGTAGCAAGAAATGACCCAGGCCACCCTGCGAGCTACACCGAACTTGAGGGCGATTATCATTCCTTAGCCGCCCATCACCATCACCCAAACCGAAGGAGAAGGCCTGGCAGCATGGTACGCTGGTGTAGAGAACACGCCGCCAGAACGCCTAGCAGGGCTTTGCCACCATCTCCTTCGTCGGGGCATTTCTGGCACGATGTCGTTGTTCGCCTTTGCCTTGGATAGTTCCAGAAATCGGCTCGGGGAAGTAGAATCATAGGTATCTGACGAGGGGATCGAGGAACCCCTCATCTTCACCTGGACGAAGCAGCAGTACAGAGAAGTAGACCTAGGGTACGGATCCTCTCCACCCATCACTCTTGAATGAGGTGGAGTCGACTAGGTCAAAAATGCCACTTCACGCCCTGGATCAACCTCCGATGCAGCGCATCCCATCACCTCAACAACCCAGCCGTGAGGCGACCCAAAGACATTGACAGGGAGCACCGCTAGTTCTCCATCTCCAGGATCTCTATTGTTCAAGCTAGAACCAAAGCTGATGGGGCCAGGGGGAGGAAAGCAGCGAGGCACCACTCCCTCCCCCCAATGATAGCCGCTGGAAGGGTTCTAGAGAGAAGCGGGAGCAAACCCTAGAGAGAAGCTGGAGGGGTTTGAGTTATTGTTTTTAGGGAGTTAGAAATATTGAAATATGTATTAGAACATCTAAACTAGAGGATACATCAATTGCAAGTAAACAACGGATCTCACATTTTAGGATGAATCACATAAAGTGCATTCAAAGATAGCATGAGTGAGAGAAATATGATGAGGTTGCAATATGTATCCAAGCTCTTCACTGTAGACACATAAGCATGGGTTGAAACATAATTTTAAGACAAGAAAAAATCTACTAATATTATTAAAACAAATGTAGGATCTACTTATTCTTCATAGAGAAATGTCACACTTAATTAAAATACTCCCAAGCAGCAAAGTAGATAAGTGGTCTAGGTGACCACATAGATACCATGGGCATTGAAGGAGGACCAATTGTAAGTTCCCTAGTCCAGTTGCCTAAATAAAGGCCAAATACTTTCTAGGCTAGAATTATGTCACTTTAGGGATAAATTAATTTAGTTCAGGTCTTAGTATAGGGAGACACTCAACATAAGAGCAAGCACATAGTTAAACCACGACTATCAAGGGTGGCTTAACCAATTCCTAATAAAAAAATCCAAAGCCCTTAGTGTCACGATTCTTCAGTGGCCTAAACAATATATCAGTAGAGCTGAATGGCCACCCAATCTTATACCATAAATAATGCATACGATTACTAGAGGAGTCATCATCGATGGAATAGGGGAAAAAATCTATTATTTAGAGTAGGAAGGGGATTAGAACATGAAGATATGGCCTTCCCATGCCTCTTCGTCAGGGGTTTAAATGAGTTGTCTGAAGTCAAATTCAAGAATGTAGGTAGAAATCATTTAAAGGATGTTGTAAAGGCTCAATCATCTCGCACAGGCATTCATGGATTACATAATATTATTCACTAAAGATAAGAAGAGATACCTAAACACCATTATAAGTCTTCATGACATTCAGGGAAGCATAAAGTCAAGCCTTATTGAAGGAGAAATCATGCATATTCTTTTTTTGAATTTTCAACTCACTAACCAGAGGAAAAAAGTAAAGACTAGAAGGTATACTAGCAATGGACAATATGTTAGGTATCCTTATCTTAGATTTCAACATCTCCAAGGAAATTGTGCAGTTGTACCAAAGAAATTCAAGAACATGAATAATACATTGATAGTTAGGACTCCATCGTGCACTGGAGGAGTCTGTCTTGTTAAATCAAAATTGGTATCCCTCCCATCCTACACAATGGATGTGGCGAGAATTACATTTATTAAATGTGACTTCATTGATGGTTTGATCAGACAATCTATTAGTATAGGTGGAAGCAATGATCACATGTTGTCTCAAGTATCATTCCCAACAATTTAACCTATAAGGGGTTCCTACAGGCATATTTGCTCCAAGTTGTGTGTCAACATATTAAAAGAATGTGTCATCCATTCGCTCATACAGTGCCAGATAAGTGCAATTGGAACTCAATTTCCAATTGACATTTGAAACAAATTAGGTCCATTCAAGTCTAATTCAGTCTGAATTTAATCTCCTAGAGGTCTAATTTTTCTCATAAGCTTAAATCGGGAAAAACACCTTTTCTCAATTGGGTTCATATCAGGGAAAAGAAGTGCATGTACTGATTAGGTCTAATTTAGAACAAATTAGGGTAAGTTAGATACAAAAAATATCAACTTAGGGCTAATATAGGTCACATTGACCATGAATTTGTTTAAATTAATATAAATTGAAATTAATAAACACAATATATATAAAGTTATTGACACATAAATGTGGATCTTATACACTTATATTGAAACCCCAAGTAAGATATACATAACCATATTAATAATGCAATGCCTTGGCTGTAGCACCTAGGTGGCTAGGTTCCCCTTCCCTTGATAGAACTACTTTCCACCTAGGAAACTTGGATCAAAATAATGCTAAGTACCATACAATTACAAATTCATGGAGATAATAGTGGTCCAGTCCCATCTCCTAATCTAGTGTGTCACTAATTTTTTATTAATGTGTCTTGGAAGATAAAAAAGTATAAATAGAAACATAGATATCTCTCATTGGTCCATCTGAGTAAAAGGAACATAGTTTAAATTCATATCTCCATGAACGATACATAAATATATGTGCATGTATAGAAAGAATGTTTACTAAGAGATCATAAGGCCTTAGCCCCCATTCGATTGTCACTTTTTGTTTAGTGTCCCTTTAAGATAAATCCACTCAATTCAATGCCTAAAGAGGTGAACTACTCAATATCTACCAAACATATCTAGCAAAAGTGCCCAACAAATACATTCATAGATTATCCTATGCAAAATTTTAGAACAATATCAACAACACAATCCAAACAAAAGTACACAATCTAGAAAATAATGTCCCTATTATAAATATATGATTTTGCAGTAAATTTTGCCTTATTCGCAATTTCTAAAGCAGTGAATTCACATTCTGAAAACTACTCCAGAGATTATTGATAAAATATTTAAAATTAGTAGACATCACTCAATGGAAATCTTAGCTGCCTATAATGTATAGACATGTTATATATTATAATAAAAAAATATAGTCATGGACAACATAGTATCATGTTTTTTTTCAATATTTGTTTCAACTAGAGTCCTATTAGGATATGAGTTAAATTATTCAATTTCCAAACCGAGTTGACCACTACTAGTGTTAAAAGACACCATTAGTAGGATGATCCCACTAACAGTTAAGAAAGACCACCTATATTATACCGAACTTGAACTGTAATATATACACCTAAATGATACATAATTTGTCCAAGTCTTATCCAAATATGGCCTAATCATAACTATTGAGCCCCTCTTTTTCTAATATGACCTAAATTGAGGAAATACAACCAAATTTTGCAAACTTAAGCCTATCTAATGAAAAAAAAATTCTTACTTGAGCTAATCACACCTAGTATTACCAGGAGAGTAAAAACTTGCACTGAGTGAGACTAAACTATTAGATTCAGGCTGAAAATAAATCTGAATTTTTATAATTGAGAGCTAACTTGAGTTCATGTGTTAATAAAAAAGTATAGCTTAATCTCATTGATAATTGCATTTGAAACATGTAAAACTATATGCAAAAAAGTTATTCTTGTAATTAGATAATGCACCTTAAGCCAGTCATCATTCTTCTCCCAAAGTGGAAATCCCCTTCGAGAAAAATGAACTTCTAGCCATCCCTTCCACATGGCATGAAAACAAAAATATCATTATTTGTAAAGTTCATTATTTTGCAATACTATATAATTATTCATCAAAAAGAAATTTCATTTCATACCCAAAAAATTGATGATATCAACATGCCATGAAATTCAAGTTACCCCCTTTATTGTTCATCCTTTTCCCCCAATATGACCAAGCCCTTCAGAAAGCATGAACTTCTTCAAGTCATCCCATATCCACCATAATTCCTTCTAGGGGAAAAATCACTATTTGTAAAACACTTGAACATGGATAACTATTGAAGTTTTTTTCTATATTGTATGAGTAGCAGAGAGGAAGTTTACGTACCCCAAAAAATATTATGACAACAAAAATTGATGATAGTACTAGAGTTGGTGTTGCAAGTTTTGATCCCACATCATGGAAACTTGTGGGGATAATTGACTCGAGATTTATAGAAAGATGAACTATACGAAATTGAGAGCTAACTCGATGGACCCAGGTTGGAAGTATTCTTTTTGGCCAAATGTTGTTGATATAAACAAGGTCTGGTGCACTTTGTGTGGTTATGTTAGTCGCAGGGAAATCAAGAGCTGGAAGGAACATACAAGGTGGATGTGGGATTCTAAGACATACAAGGTGATTCAAACTTTTCCCATGATGATAATGAGGACAATTATGATGTGGTTTCCCTACATGCTACACAATCGATCCTAAAGAGTGAGTTCTTCTACTTTGCTTCCCCTAATAGGGCACACATACAAAAACATCCACATGGAAATTATGACGAGCATATAGTAAACATGTTGTGTACAATCTTAATTTATGTGCCTATGAAGGTTTTGGAGATAATTATGTGGTGTGAATTGTCACTAACAATGTAGAAAACATGGCATTGGCTTGGAACAAGTTAATGGAGAAGAGGAAGATAGTGTTCTAGACTCCTACTATTTCAAACTTCCTTGATCTTATGTTAGAGGACGTCTACGAATTGGAGATTTTTGTAGAGGTCATTACGAGGGAACTAAAATTTGATACTTTTACTACTAGCATATTTGTTTGCATGATGCTTTTGTGAATGGAAATGGTGATAACCAAGAACTTGTAAGAAGTGGAGTGACATCATTTTATATACATGCTTTACTAGCTATGATGAGTTTGTTAAAGCATTGCACATATTTGAAGAAACTATTTTTTAAATTCAATTTAAGGCGCAGTGGCACTCAAAAGGAGAGCATTTATCCTTTGTTGTCTCTCTCTCTCCTAGGGTTGGGGTGGCGTAGGAAGACCTATGTGTTTTATTAAGGTGTGGGTTTGGCTATGGGTGTGGAGTTTGGCGTGGGGGTGGGCATGGACACGTTGGGTGTTGGTAGGGGTGTGGTCATGGATCCAAATGGTCTTTATATTTATATTTAGATTTTGATATATTCTATTCATGTCATAATTTTGAATGGTTTTAGGATTGTAAAAGACTTTAAGATTTTTTTAGTACATATCATGCATCATTCAAGGAATTGAAGCATTATAACTGTCACAGAACCATTCTTACCCCAATCCCAATCCCACTGTCTAAACAGTAGAAAAAGGATTGAAGTGCTCACCCCTAAGTGGCCCGATAGGATCTAACACACTGGCATATACAATAAGAAATAATAACTCAAAAACTAGATATTTAAAAAACAACTAACCCAATATAGGAGATATTGCAGATCAATCTTTGTCATAAGAGTATATGAGTGTGGAAGCGATCTTAATCAGTGTTCCACTTGTATTGCCTAAAATTAAGAAAAGCGAGACACAATCATGCAATTGTATGGTATGCTATCAAAATCAAGTAAAATAGTTTATAAGAAAATTAGTGTACATGGAAAGACTTATATTTTGAAAGTATAACAAGAAATTTGCAAGAACCAAAAGTTATTCGACAAGTTTTTCAACTGATTCGATTTTTATTATGAGTTCCCATTATGCTGTAATTTGAGAAGCATGCTTATATATTTTTGTGTGACTTTATCACCCCAACATGATGGGGGAAGTCATTAGGCCCCTTCTCTTCATATGAGGTAGGAGACCAATGTACAAGTCCCACCTCTCAATGAGGGGGGTTGCTTGCACCCAATATCAACATTATCAACATTATCAACATCATTATCATTATCAATATATGAGCAATCATAATGGGCATGCAATTTATGTTTTCATGTTTTTTAAAATATAGTATAAAAAACAGAAGACTAATCATAGGGAACAGTAGCTCATCCAAGTAAGTAGCCAAGTATACGGTCAAGAGATACATAAAAGTATCTTCAATACAATCAAGCAGGAGTTATATAATAGCGCACCTTTCACTGAAGATTTCGAGTATAGATCAACAAGTAATAGGTAGACCCTTCAAGTCAGATCCTAAATCCCAATGTTTGGATCAAGGGTCAGGATCATGATATTTGGAGATCATGTTTCAATATTCGAGATTAGAGTTATATTTTCCTAGGTCAACCTTAGGGTTAGTTCATCCACTTATGATCTAAACTATATCAATATGTCTAACATTATTCAAGTATCAAGAATATTTCAAGTGTGGATGACCTACTTAGTGTCTCTAAGATCATATGCGTAAACCCTAATTTTTTTATCATTATCCAAGTCATCATCAAATTTCTAGATCATCATCTTGATACTTAGCATAATTGGAATTAAATATTAGATCAAGTTTCGATTAATATAAGGAGTAAATCAAAGATCAAGTATTAGGTTGATAGATCAAAATATGCCACAAGATTTAGATCAATGATATTATCAAGATATCAACCAAATTATCTTCAAGGCATATGATTCATATTTAAAAGTGGTTAAGCCAGCAATATTAGGTCTAGTCTAGTCAAGTATGATTTATTATCTCAACATAATCATCAGAGTCAAGATATATGGTTTCCTAAGTCTAATCACAACATTGAGTCCTTTAGACCAATTAACTAAGCAAGAGATCTAGCTTTAGCTATATCAATGAGCATCATTTGGAATCAGATTTTAAAAATATTTTTAAAATATTTCTTGGATTTTTATAATCAAAATGGACTATTTACATGTAATTTTTGGAGCTGAGATGCATTTTCTATGATTTAAACAAGATCAGGGATTTTAATCTATTTTCCATGTGAGAGGGCAAAAAATACCTTAAATTAGATAAAGTCTGGCCGTTTGATTGTATGATTGGGCGGATGATATTGCACCACGTAGGTGAACGACTTGCAGGTGGAGGGTTCACTTCAAACTTGGTTCAGCAGGTTCACTCCTCTAATTAACCGGTTCCATCGAGTTTGCTGGTCTTTTGGGCCAGTTCAATTCCCTGTATGGGCCGGTGGTTTGGAGACTTTCTCCTCTTTGTCCAGTACTCGCACAAGCCCACAATCGAGGCATAGGACCTTGCCAAAAAGGGGAGGCTTTGGGAGCAACAATGACCGAGGGAGGTAGAAAAGATGCTGCCCAAACACGTCTAAATCTCACGAATTGGACGAACATCTTAGATGATGGCCCGATGCTATGAGGAGGAGACACCCAATCTAGGCTTTGCAATGGCGCCGCACAACAGCAAGAAGGCCAGGGAGAAATTTTGGGGTGTTTGAGGACAAATTAACAAGAAATGGAGAGGTCTGGAGAAAGGTGTGGTGTCTGCGAGTCAGTGGTAGCCCTTTTATAGCATTAGAACTAGGGTTTGCACTGGGTAGGACCTGGGTCGAGGACCAGGGCTGTCAGAGTGAGAGAAGGAGGTGAGGATCTTGTTTTGGCAACTAAAGATATCAAAAAAGGTCAAAGCTGGTATCGTTGAGTTCGAATTCATGAGACGAGTGTTCCCTCTCGAATATAAATTCAAACTGGGGTCAAGAATGGTAGGTTCCTCATTTTGGTCAAATTAACACCTCCCCGTAATCAGTGGGAGGTTAAAGATGACACAATGGCCTTCATATCCATCCTAGATCAATGACAAGAAGATCTAAGAGGCAACAATCTCCACAGATCCCTTGTATGGATCGCTGACATAGCAAAGTCAAGAAAAAGAGCAAATAAAAAAGGATTTTGAGCACATAACTTCCAAAATTTGTAGAAAATCGTAGGAATGCCTAATTTGAGTGAAATTTGGACCATATCTTGAAACAAATGTGGAGAATATCTAGAAAACGTTTGAGAACCAAACTTTGATGTTTGATGGATCAATTTTCTTCTTTAGACAAAGTGATGATTGAATATAATTTGTGGTATTATAATGTGTATAAAGTCCACATTGATCACCATATTTTGGATTTGAGTCTCAATAATGATTAAGAGTCCAAGAAAAATATATTGGGGTCCAGAGTGAACACAATAAGGGTAAAATTGTAATTAAATCATACTTATGCTAAAATTCATTTTGTCACATCCTTCCCTCCTCAAAAGGAATTTTGTCCCCAAAATTCAAAAACATCCTCAAAATTAGATTTGCCCAAATCCAGATCATATACTCAATTAGTAGAACATCCTCAACTATATAATCAAAATTATGTCCTCAAATTCAACTAGTCCAATAATCATAATTGGGATTCCATGTTCCATATCATAATCAACTTGGTACTAACACTACTTCATCATCGAGCAATAGAGTATCAAGGTCAATGCATATATTATTTAAAGTCATCATATGAGTCACAAATACGAAAAACATCCTATTGATCACAAATTTGGAGAGATCATATTTTAGGTTGAACAAATAGAGTTTTGAATCAAGTGTACATGGTGACTTTCAATCCCAACATCTCAGGGTCCTAGCTTCTACATTGTCCTAGGTGGGGTTATACATCTATGATTTGAGATTTGATATTTCAACATTTTTGAGACAACGTCATACTTTCAATATCATGATTTTCGAGCTCAAAATCAATGGGTGATCCCACCATAGTCCGAATGAGAGCTAAACACTAATTCATAAATCGAGAGAGTCAAAATAGTCATCCTTTCAAAAATTTCAAGATTTGGGATTTTGAAGTCATTAATCATATATCTCAATGTCTAAATAGAGTGATCATAGGAATTGTATCATTATTGAGATTTGATAATCGTGAGTCACATTATTATATATCAGTATCAAGAGTCGAGATTTTTGCATATCAAACGTCATAGGTCCATAATTTTGAAGCTAGGGTTTAGATTCCTATCTAGACCTTAGGGGAGATCACTCATCTATATTCCATTTCAAGAAACAATATTCAAGCAATATTTGAGAAACATATCAAGATTTCATTATCATCGTATCCAATTTTGAAGAATGATCTATACCTAGGCCTATATAGAAAGTCAACCACTATCTATAGTAAATATTATGATGTTCAAGGTCATTATTAAATCAATATCCAAGATCAAGTATCAACCATGGGTTTAACCTATTAAACATAGGTCAACCGATCCAAATAGGGTGAAAAGGAATACCTTTTCAAACTCTAAATAATCAACCATACAAAAATTTAGAGGTAGTCATAATAGGGATGTGAACTAGGTTAGGGGAGTCATGAGTCAACTACCACCCTAATATAGTGCATTATTAGTATTAGTCATTATCCATTGAGCTTATTCAAATAGAGAGAGTATAAATGATTAAATAATATTCACTACTATAGAAATGGCTTATAACGTCACTTTTAAAGGCGTCGGTTCCATAAATACACAAACACCTAAACAATAAAGTGGTTGTTTATAAAATAAACTGACATCAATCTGTGAAGGGTGACCAGACACGGGTATCACTTTTATTTGGTGTCGGTTCCTAAATAACAAACTGATGCCTAAAATTAACCGCCAAATTCAAAATTTCCAGCAAAAAAAATTACCTCCAAAATTTAACATATGGCGTCAGTCATTAACTAATAAACCGACGATTAAAGGTTATTCGCGAAACAGAAATTGGACACATTTTGATCGTCGGTTTTACAACAATGACCGACACTTATGGGTTTTCCCGCACTATTTGCGGGAATTTTTTCACACCCTTTGAGCGTCGGATTTTAAAAAAAACCAACGACTATGGTCATTAATCGAGAACAAATTTTTTGATAGGCATATGTAGATAGACGTCGGTTTTTTTGTAGTTAAAACTGACGATTATCATTGAGAACATGTGTTGGTTTTTGTGGTTAACCGACAAATTTATTTTTATGTGTCGGTTTTGTTTAATAACCGACACCAAATGTTAACTTAATAGCGCACGAGCAAGTGCGACTCTTCCCCTTTCTCTCTGTGTTGCAATCGGCTTAGGGTCTGGCGATTCCGGTAAGAAAGCAGACTCCCTCCGTGCCGCCGCCCACCAGCGTCGTTCTCCTTGCTCGTCGCCGCTGTTCTCCTTGCTTGCCACCGGCCACCTTCTGCTCTCCGCTTGCTGGTCTCTGCTCCTCTGTCGTTGCCACTCACTGCTCCAGCGGCCTGGTCTCCTGCTCTCCGACGGCCTGCTCTCTTGCTGCTCTGGCACCTCCGATGGCCTTCTATCTTACTGCTCTGGCTAACTCCGACAACCTGCTCTCTAACTGCTCCAACTCCGACATCGCCTTCTTGCTGCCTTCCGCCACCGCCACTGGTTCCGCCGCTGCTCCGGCCAATCAAAGGTAATGGAACCATCTCTGTTTCTACGTGTGTGCTATGTGTGTGACCTGTAGGAGTACCTTATAGTCTGGTCTCCATCTCTGTTTCTACTGTGGTTGATCCACTGGTTTCTATGTGTGTGCTATTGCAACTAGGAGTACCGTACAGTCTGATTTCTATCTTCATTTATTGTATCCAATGTTGATTTCTATAGGGTTTTGTGTGACCCGACTCTAGTATTTGTGTCATTTTTACTTGATTAGTCCTTTAATACATTATTATGAGTGGATTTGATGTCTACCTGCATGGGAGTTGTGATCTTGAATCGATATATATTTTTCTAGAGTATTTAAGACATGACTTTGTGCCTAATATTACATCCTCTAAGGGAGTGTTTATTTAAATTGAACATTGTATATGAAACAAAATATGATTGTCTAGTATTTTTTCAATGATCACTTCCATTATGGTTCAGGAGCTCGCCGGCCTTCTGCCTACTCCAGAGCTCATAGCCTCCTCCAGAGCTCGCTGGCCTTCTACCTGCTCCAGAGATCGCCACTCATTGTCTTCCTGCTCTAGAGCTCACCGCCTACTACCTGCTCACCGCCGCCCTTCTCCTTGCTCACTCGCTGGCTGCCTGCTCACCGCTCTTCCACGCTCTCCTGGCCGCTCGCCTGCCCATTCGGCTTCCACGTGCACCCATCCGTCTCGCCCTCTCTCCCTGGTCTAGAGCAAGACGCCCGAATGGGCTCAAACAAAGGTAAACATCCCCAAAAACCCTCTGTCTCGCCCTCTCTCCCAGCTCCAGAGCAAGACACTCTGAATTATATTTACTTAAATACTGATTTGTATTTACTTATCTACTCATTCGTTCATCTAATGATCTTTTATTCATCACATTATTTAAATTTAGGGCTTTATATTTATTCATCTACTTTTTAAAATTATTTAATCATCTCTTGATTTATATTTGTTTATCAACTGAGATGTACTTTTTTATCTATTGCTCTTTATTTGTTTATCTACTTATTATATTTATTTATCTACTGTTTTGAGTTTACTTATTTAGATGTTGCTATTGTAAATCAACCTAGGATATGAATAAATCTTGTGCTTGCATATATTTGTGCTTCTAATCCTCATGCTTGACCTAATTCAGTAAACCCTAGGAATTGATAGTATAAATGCATCTAAACATTCATAAGCTATTAATGTGTCATGGTCTCTCTTCCTAATACATTGATTAATTTAGGAAGCATTGATATGTTGTTATGGCTATCCACAAGTGTTTTTATAAGAAAATTGTGTGTTGAATGGTTATGAACAAGGAACTGGTGTTGTATTTTTTGGCCTAGAAACCCGTCCAAGATTTACTCATTAGAAGTAAATCTTGGATAGTCCCCGGTTTGGGACTGTTCTTGAAAACCTAATCTCACTTAGGATGTAAGTGTATAATGTGTATTGGGTTTTCAAGAAAATTTCGGCAACATTTCCCTGTTTGTTCTCTAAGTACATATGTACTTGGAGAACAGCGGGGAAATGCTGTCAAAATTTTCTTGAAAACCCAATACACATTATACACTTACTAGTGAGATTAGGTGTTCAAGAATAGGATAGGTGGTACACATTTATTATATATAAGAATGACATCACATGTATAAACCCTAAAGTTTTAACCATAAACTCTAATCTGTTTACCCTAGACCCTAATCTTGTTGTAATATATACTTATTTTCTCTTTGATCATAGAATGGATAGATCATGGATGTCCATTCGCAATCGCTGCACCCCAGAGTTTATTTCTAGTCTTGATCAGTTTGTTAGATTTGCCGAGGAACATATGAAACAACCTGGAGATAGGTTCTATTGTCCATGTAGGCATTACGGTAATAACTTGAAAGTCAGTACTGGTGACAAAATCAGAAGTCACGTCATGTACAACGGGATTGTACAAGGCTATACAGAATGGCACTGGCATGGAGAGATTTCAAACCTGAAACCAATGGATGTTGATAGCAGTGCTTGTGTGGAAGAAGAAATTGCCTCCGATGACATAGATGTGAATGAACCAGTTCCAGTAGACATCGTTGATGCGATGCTGGATAGTTGTGGGGTAGAGCACACCAATCCACCTCCCATATTTAGAAACATTGTGCATGATGCTGAGATACCGTTATACACGGGTTGTAAGTTTACGAAGCTTAGCGCTGTGTTAAGATTGTATAAACTGAAAGCTAACAATCAATGGAGCGACAAAAGCTTCACGTCATTGTTGTCTTTGTTGAAAGAAATTCTTCCTGAAGGAAACAAGCTGCCGATCTCAACATACCTGTTAAAGAAATTGTTGTGCCCAATGGGAATGGAGGCCAAGAAGATACACGCATGCAAGAATGATTGTGTATTTTTTCAAAAGGACTATGTGGATTTGAAAGATTGTCCGAAATGTGGTGCGTCAAGGTATAAATTGACGACTTCGGGGGAGTCCAAAACTGGTTCCCCTGCCAAGGTGATGTGTTATCCACCTATAATACCATGGTTTCAACGCTTGTTTGCCAATCCTATAGATGCAAAGAATTTGAGGTGGCATGCAGATGTTAAGAAAAATAATGATGGGATCCTACGACATGCGTCTGATTCCCCACAGTGGAAGAAGATTGATTTATTGTACCCTGAATTCGGTGAAGAGGACAGGAATCTAAGACTTGGGCTTTGTACAGATGGGATGAATCCGTACGGGACATTGACCAGCCAACATAGCACTTGGCCAGTTATGCTTGTTATATACAATCTTCCTCCCTGGTTGTGTATGAAAAATAAGTATGTTATGCTGTAGTCTTTGATATCGGGCCCTAAACAACCTGGAAATGATTTTGATGTTTATCTTGAACCTATGATTGATGACTTGAAGAAGCTCTAGGGTGAAGGTGTGATGACCTATGATGCTTCATGAAGAGAGACATTTTGTTTGCACGCTATGTTGTTTTGCACTGTGAATGACTTTCCAGCATATGGGAATTTGTCTGGATATAGTGTCAAAGGATCTAAAGCGTGTCCTATATGTGAAGAGAACACTGATTCAATACGACTAAAACACAGTGGTAAGACAGTATATCTTGCTCATTGAAGGTTTCTTCCAAAATTTCATCTGTATCGTAGGTTGTGCAAAGCATTCAATGGACGGAATGAGGAACGTAGTGCACCTAAACCTATATCAGGGGAGGATGTTTATGAAAGAGTGAAAGACATCGCCAATGAATTTGGTAAGAGATCACAATGTACGATGGCCACAAGGAGTGACAAGTCTTTATTCAAGAAGAAGTCGATATTTTGGGATCTTCCTTATTAGAGTTCTTTGACAGTCAGGCATTGTATCGATGTCATGCACGTTGAGAAAAATGTATGTGATAGTGTCATCGGTACTCTGTTAAATATACCAGGTAAGACTAAAGATGGGATAAAATCCAGAATGGACCTATGTGAAATGGGAATAAGGACAGAATTAACAGAAGTAGTTAGTAGCGATCGGAGAATATACTTACCTCTCGCTTGTTACACGTTGTCTAGAAAGGAGAAGAAAGCATTTTGTGAATGCTTGGTAAATGTTAAGGTGCCACAGGGTTACTCATCCAACATCCGTACATTAGTATCAATAAAATATATGAAGTTGATAGGTCTTAAATCTCATGATTGTCACACTCTAATGCAACAAATATTACCTGTGGCAATTAGATCTATATTACCGAAGCATGTAAGGTTTGCAATCACCAGACTTTGTTTCTTTTTCAATAGTCTGTGTAGCAAAGTTATTGACCCTGATACTCTCGATAATTTGCAAAGAGAATTGGTTGTTACCCTATGTCAGCTTGAGATGTATTTTCCTCCGTCGTTCTTTGATATCATGGTACATCTTATTGTCTACTTGACTAGGGAAGTGAAAATGTTGGGACCAGTTTTCTTGCATTGGATGTATCCCTTTGAACGATACATGAGCATTTTTAAAGGTGATGTTTGAAACCATTATCGGCCTGAAGGGGATCACAATGACTTGTATGTATCCCTTTAAAGTTGGGGATCACAATGACTTGTATGTTCGCGGGGATCATAATGAAGGATTGTTAATTGACAAAAGATCACAATATTAGAGGCATGGATGTTTATATTTTTATTATGTTCCCATGATGACCGTGTTGATGATCACTGTGAGGGTAAGGACGTTCTTGCACCGCCTGACAATGTAAGTTTTAAGAATATATCCCTGAGGTTTCTATCTATATGTTCATTTATAATTATATTATGTAAGTGTGTTTTTTATCAAATTTTTAGGATACTAGTTAATAGCAATTCTATTTAATTTGCAGGGCATATTTGATCTGGATGAAAAGTTGCATTGTAAATGTGTGATGCAACATTGTGGGAGGGTCCTAAGGAACTATAGGACCAATCTCACCCGAGATTACATACGCGATGCTGAGAATAGGTTCATGATTGATTCCAATTCTAGACATTGATCAGTATTTCACTAACTCTACACTAATAATTTTTGTTTGTATTCTCTTTGAAAAATAAATATAGGAAAAAGGAAGCCACACATCAATGGAACTACTTGTTATGCAAGACGGCCATGACATAGCTATGCAGGCCATCGACATTACTTTGTAAATCCAAAGCGCAATAGTCGGAGAGAAAGGAAGCATCCCACACTAAGGTTATATAGATATATAGTGGGACTAAGGTGACGATCCCACCTGCTAAAATAGGTTATTGATAACTACATGTTATGACTGGGAGGTCGTGATTCAGCAACCGTATACATTAGCAGGAGGACAAACAGATTTCACCACGAGTTAACATTGAAGAAGGTCTACTAACCTACACTGAGCTAAACAAGTTTATCAATACTAGCCTAAGGCACAAGTACCGTTCTTCGGGACAATGGCGGTCGTGGAAGCTTAGTGGCCACCATCTTAGAGGCCACTACACGTTCAACTGGCCAGTGGCCACTAAGCTTCCACGACCGTCATTGTCCCGACAAACGGTACTTGTGCCTTAGGCTAGTACTGATAAACTTGTTTAGCTCGGTGTAGGTTAGTAGACCTTCTTCAATGTTAACCCATGGTGAAATCTGTTTGTCCTCCTGTTAATGCATACGGTTGCTGAATCACGACCTCCCAGTCATAACATGTAGTTGTCGGTAACCTATTTTAGCAGGTGGGATCGTCACCTTAGTCTCACTATATATGTACTAAGCTAGAAATTGTACAGATAATATTGTGTCGGTTCCCTCCTTCACCCTCCCGTCAACATAGAAATTGTACAGATAATATTCAAATGGTTCATTAATGCAGACAAAAATCATGAAAACTTACAGTGTTTTCAAGTAAAACCCATGGTGTCAAGATATTCATTACAATGTAACATACCTCTACTTCAGTAGTCCACAAGAAAACATTCTCCCTGAGAAAAATCATGAACTTCTAGTGAATCCTTGAATTCACTTGTTTGAGTATGTAAGATACTTTTATCTACCATGGATGAATCATGAAACACCTATACCTTAGAGGAGAAATTCAAATCTTCACTGTAGGTTCTTTTCTCACCTTCTGATGATGAACCCAAGACTCCAGTTGGTGCAGGAACCATCACAAACATTTTCTTTGATGGATGTATCATCACCCAAGATGTATTGACATTTTTTCGAGTATTTTCTTAACTTTTATTTCCACCTTCTAAAATGTCATGACCTCTTGCAATTGTCTTCTTCATTCAGAGGTCCCAACTGCAATGTTGAATTTCAGAATCTTTTCATCGGGTTGTTTGCTGCCTCATTTCCAACTGCAGTGCTCTTCCCAACCTACAATTTGGTTCAATTAATAATGGGATAAAAGATTCCTCGACTTTATTTACATTGTCAGCTCATAGTAATGCAACATGCTAGTAAGGTCAGTGTCACCATTGCAGAATCATATATGATGGACTAAGCAACATGCTAAGTGGTAGCTCAGTGGAGAGATAGGATTAACATAGAATTGGTCCAGATTCAATCCATGGGTAACAAGGAGCCCCTCGATTAGGAAATTAGCTATCCTATGTGGTTTGGGAGACAGTAAAGTTTTACCCCTTCTATTGTTCCCATCTATCATAAATGAGGATCCCATGGGGTGTAGTGTGTCATGGTGTTAGCCCTTCCGTTAACATCATATATTTTTTAATCAACAAATTTTAAAAGTTGAAGAACAAAAGTATAATGATATGAAATGTCTCATACTTCAAGCCTTACAAGGTCCACACTATATCTGAAGTCTATACATGATCATCCCATGAAACAAATAGGTGGAGCCAAAAAGACCAAGAATGTAATGGCAAATGAATGGTAAGAACATCCAGTTCATTCTCCCATCCCCCAAGAGCATTCTCGACTTCAAAAAAAAGTATTGTTTTCTAAGGATCCGGCTATTCCAGTGCTATCAAACTATCTAACAATGTCTATGAACATGAGTTGCATTGTGTGAAGTTCTCCTTGGGATCCGTGAATATGGATTACCTTGTCGTGACTTCTGTTTTGGAAGATATAAAATAGCTACAAACATGGTTGTTTCCTCTTAGGGCGTTGCCGTTTTGAGATCTCGTATTCTCCAGTTTGTGAGGTGCTAGCAAAGGGGAGGAGGTTGGGATGGGAGCAACGAGAAGAGGGTGAGAGGGAGAGAGTATGATCAGATCGAGGGTTGTTTGGAGGTGGGGGAGAGGGTGATTGTGATACAATGGGGTGGGGTTCGGGGGAAGCCGGAGACAGAGTATATGCACCACGCGGTGTCGATTGGGAGAAGGAAGTATTGACCACGCCAATAGGGGGTGGATGGAGTAGTGCGGTAAACTCAAATTTTTTGGGGTATTAGTTATTTGGAATGGGGAGGGGAGGGGGAGAAGGATAGGGTTGAAAATACAATTATGTAGTCAATGATTTTATGTAATCAATTATGTAGTTATTAGAATTAACTATAATTTTTTTTTACATTTATATAATATGTAACAAAAAGAGGGTTTTAGCTATAAATATAGTATACATAGTTAAAATATATGTAGTTAAATCAAATATTTTTTGTAGTGGTTATATCTCTCGCTGGGGAAATTTGCAATTGTCTAACCCCCCGTGGGATCCAACATTTTTTTAGGTGGACGAGCATGGAGGAGATTGAGAATATATTGCAGAGGAAGAACTTCAACAACAGTAACAGCTCAGGTGGAGTTTGTTGTTTGTTGTGTTCATAGATAGAAGTCCTATGTGTCGTCTCTATACTCTCAGGTCCTCGGAGTTAATAGTTAGTTCTTTTAATGAATCGTTTTGAGATTTTGGCTTAATGCCTCGAGGTTCTTATGTTGTCTATGTTTAACTTTTAATAAGGCAGTTGATGTTGTAACCCTCGAGAGGAGATAGTACAAGATATGTACTTATGAACCAGGATGTAAATGTAATACATTGGTTCTTGTTGAAAGAGTTTTCCTATGATTGGATATCTTTGAAAAAGGTTTTAATTTTTAGTGATTTTCAGTAATCCACTACAAATGATCACTTCCGCTTAATTAATCTTGTTTTTGTGAGTTGGATGCCACAATTTAGTGGTATCAGGGCTCTAGGTTCACTGAGTCTACAGAGACATAGGACTAAGGTATTGAGTCTGTTCTAAGTGTACTCTAGTGTATCTTATAGTGCCTTCTGCTTATGCAGAAGAAGATATATAACTCAAAGATGTCTAAATAACTTGAGGGACACGTTGCTGAGGGCAATGTTGCTGCACCAGTGGGAGGTGCAAGGGATCAGGCAAGGAAGGAACCAGTTCCTGAAAATCCCCAGGTTGATGAAGTCATGAGAGGAAACCCAGATGTTCATAATCTTTTTGGGTAACTCATGACCACACTAAGGTATATGGCAGACCGGATGCCAACACCGGCACCTAGGGCACCAGTTTCCAATGGGGGATATGGGTCTGGTAAGACCTTTGAACGACTAAGTCGTGTAGGAGCCATAGAATATGCTGGAACATCTGACCCAACAGATGTTGATCTCTGCCTCACTGAGTTAGAAAAAGCCTTTAAGATCCTTAGTATCCCAGAGGCTGACAGAGTTAAACATGTGGTGTACCTTTTGAAGGGTAGTGATGGACATTGGTGGGCTATAGAAGAAATAAAAAGGAATGATAAAGAGGTCGAATGGGAGGAATTTTGTCGAGAATTCATCAATAAGTATTTTCCAAAGACAGACTTAGATGAAAAGATCTCACAGTTTGAGAAGATTCGACAGGGAGCCATGTCGATAAATGAATATGAGGTTAAGTTTATGGAACTTTTGCGATTTTGTCCTCAAATGGCAGCTACTGAGGAGGAGAAGATCTGACATTTTGAGAAGGGACTGAATGCTGAGATGTCCACCCTGGCATCTTCCCTAGAAAGTAGAGATAAGTTTGACACATTCATGGAGTCTATACGGAGGATAGAAAGGTCTACGATAAAGAAACATGAGACAAACATCAAAAGAAAGTCTACATAGTCACAAGGACCAATGATTAGTGGTACTAAACAACCAAAATCTTCACCAGTTCAACCTCAATATAGTGCACCTATGTAGGGGTCATCAAGTTGGGGTCGAGCTTGTCACAAATTTGGACAGATAGGACATTTTAGACAACAATGTCCAAGGAGAAATAGTGAGGTAACCCAACAGTCAAGGCATAATCTGCAAAATCCACAAGGACCTCAGTCTAGTGGAGCAGATGGTGGAGGACGAAGACAAGTGTCACAGTTTGGTCCATCTACTTCTAGTAGTAGAGGACAAAAGTAATAACAAATAACAACTAAGTCCATGTTTTGGGCCAGATAAGGTGCTAGTTAACTTGTAAAAGGTAGACTTGTCAAGATAGAACTTTCTATTTTGAAGTTACCTTTTGTTTCCTACTATCAGAAAGGTAGTTGTTGTTTAGTTTATCTGTATAATCATTTAAGGATATGAGGAAGAGATAAGAAGGATGAAAACTTATGTTCAGTTTAATATCCTCTTATATGTTTGAAAATTTCTCTTTTCATGCAGAAAGGGAAGGGATGTAAAAGAAACACTCAGAGAAAATATGAGATACTAAGTAGTGAAATTTAAAGAGATGTTATGAATATGAAACATAATATAAAACAAATACATACTACCTAATTTCAGTTCTTGAATACCCTGGTCAGGTATTCATTTATTGAAGGCAAGTATGACATACCTAGATTGTTATTTTTTTGATTACTCTGATCAAGTAATCATTCCGAAACAATCTAAAGAAAGAAGTAGGAGTTGTGGCATGGATAATTCTACCACATTCTAATTGATATATGAAGGAATTTGATTTAATTATAAATCAATTTATAAACAAAAGAAGATGTTTAGTATAATGTATACCCTCGTTTGAAGACCTAGAGGTAATAAGTTACCTGATGGAAGGTAACAATAATCAGTGATGAACTAAAGGTTTGAATACCTATATCTAGTAATCATGGTGAAAATGATATTAAGAAATGATGACAAGTGAGCATCCATATGATTCCTATGTTGATGGCAAGGAACCAAGAAAGAAATTAGAGTGAATAACTCATAAATAGTAGAAGATTCATGTAATGTTTAAAGGAGATGATAATCTCTTCTCATGAATAACCAACCCTGGATAACAATAGGGTGATAAGAGGAATATGATCCTTTATTTTCTTTTCTTTTAGGGACATGGAAACCAACTGGGTCTTAGAATACTTGGTGTGCATAAATCAAAATTGAATACTTGATGGATACTTAGAAGAGTATCAGTTGTCTTGGACTTGGGTTCCAAGAAAAAGATATGTATAACAAGAAATGTCCTAGTATAAAAGAAAGATGAAATGTGATGTGTTTTCAACACATGTGATGGATACCAAGGTAAGGAATTATGGTATCAGATAATTTAGGTTGACCACTTGGAGTGGTTAACTGTGAAATCAGTTTAACTATATTATATAGCATGGACATCATATCTTAGGGGTTTATGCCTTGAATAAACATGACATTGAGATGTTATGTGAAAACTTGATGAGATGATGGATAATTTTTGTTTCCCTTTATCTGGGATTTTAGGGACGAAATCCTTGTTAGGGGTTTATAATTTGTAACTCCCCTGACTTGGGTTATGCTTTAACCCTAGGTGTTTTGTTTAAGAATGACAATCATATGCTTGCTCTTATCTTTTGAAAAGTAATTAAGGTTCAAGAGGAACTTATATTTCAATTTTAGTCCTTTTTGAATAATGTTGAAACAATGTTTGCTTAGTTTGGACTAAAGTGCAAATTACCCAATCTGAGGGGTTAACTTGCAAATGTTACTTGATAAATTTTCCTCATGTGTTGAAGCATCATGAGAATGAAGATGATGCAGAGGTATGGCTTGGGAAAGCCTGAGTAACAAGAAAGAGTTGATTAAGCAATGTTTATGCATTAAAGCCTAGTTTTGGTGTAATGTGCAATTTACCCAAAACCCAGGGTTCAATATGAAAATTACCACTTCATAATAGTCCCTAATGTTTCTTGGCATCATTTAGAGTAAAGAAAATGAGAGGGGTGTCTCATTTGTATCATTTTGGAGGAGAGAGAATCTTGATATTAAAATAATCAAGATTTAAGCATAATTGGAACTTTACTTCAATTATATGCAAAAATAAATATATTAATTGAAGTGCCCTTCAACCAAAATTGAAATGGTTGAAATCCATATATGTGTACGACCAGGTACCTTACAAAGGCACGAAAATATATAAGGGATGTGGCTAACTCACTCACATTATTATAAGAAAAAGAAATATCCACTCACTTATGGATATTATTATAATATGATTTAAGGTGCTTAATTTTCTTTTCTTTAAATTGTGGATAATTGAGAATAATAATAGGCAAAAAGGATAGCCTCGTCTCTAAGGAAGAAAAGGGTGCAAGTGGCAAGGATATGGGGGAGATAATTCCTACTTTCGCTCTCCTAATTGAATTTTTAATAAAATTTGCATATAAGCTCATTTATCCATAGAGTAAAGGGGGAATTTCGAATTCACTTCCACCCTTTGCTTGCAAAACGACCTTGGGATCTTGGGAGCAAAAGGATAACGAGCCCCAACCTGTTGGTAAGCTTCTTGACCCTCTTTCACCTTGAATCTATGGTGGAAATCACAAATCAATGCTTGATTTCTTCTTTTCTTCACTCCATCTTCAACCCTAGCCAATCTTTTCACCCAAAAGCTTGAGGACAAGCCTAGGGGGAGTTGAAAAAGCTTCATCCACCATTTTTGACGTGAAGCTCCAAGCTTTAAAGCTCAATTGGAGGCGGATTTTATAACTTGAACCCTTAATATTGTTATTGCATTCAATTCCTTATCAATTGTTGACCCTTTCTTCATTCTCAAAATTTTATTTGGTTGATTGATGCAATCTCCATGAAAATCACAGCAAGTTTCATGGGTTTAGAGATTTATTATGATGACATCATCATAAGCACACACCTCCCCAAATATCAATTGCAAACGGTTTTGAAGATCTTGATCCAAACGGTTTCACCAAACCTTTTGGAGACTAAACGGTTTGTAAACCGTTTAGAACTTTGAACCCAAACCGTTTAGGATGGCTGACCATTTGAGGTCAGAACCCTAGCACTTGTTGGATAAGGATCTAATGGTTCCAATTGATTGAATTAATATTTGGACAATCATCTAATTAGAAACCCTAATCGGGTTGAGTGCTGATTTTGTAACTAATTGATTTAATTCTTTGGGTTGATTAACCCAAACAGTCTCAAGACTATTTGGAGATCACCCAAACAGTCTCACAACCATTTGGAGGTCAACCAAGACCGTTTAGAGGTATAGGGTTGAGTATGGTGAAGTACTTGAGGACCCAAAGATATCAAATTGTAATGCAATCAATAGCTAGTCTGATGAGCAATTCAATGATGCAAACCCTAATTGAACTTCACCAATTTTTAATGATATATGGGGAAAATGGTCTCAAGACCGTTTGGAGGTCATCCAAACAACCTCAAGACCATTTGAGGTCAGTACATGCCCAATTTGAATGATGGACCAATGATTTCTAAGCAATTAGTTCCACAATGACTAATATTGAAGGTTCATCGATTTCAACCCTAATTCAATTGGGTTCAAAACCCTAATTGATGATTAATTGAAGATTGAATCAATTGAAGAATGATTCATTCAGCTCACTTGAAGCATGGTTCTTAGGTTCAAATGATGAGTAATTACATGGATTCAATTGATAAGGGAGTTAACCTTGGAAACCCTAAATCGATGTGAGAGGTTGAGACCCTTTTTGGTCCAATCAGTTTTGAGGAGGTTTGGAACAAATGGTCTCAAGACCGTTTGAGTCCAAACGGTCTCAAGACCATTTAGGACCAAACAATCTCAAGACCGTTTCGGACCAAACGATCCCAAACCGATTGAGACTCAAACAGTTTCAAACACCTACTTTGTCAAATGGTTTGAAGTACTAACTTTGCCAAACTGTTTCAAACCGTTAGACCAAGACCGTTTGAAGGTTATCCATTCAAGGCTGTTTGAGGCCTGGTTGGTCAAGACTGTTTGGGGTCTAAGTGACCAAGACCGTTTGAGAAATAATTAACCAAAACCGTATGGACACTTAAGGTGTTTAAAGATCAATTGTTTAATTGAACATTACATGATGTAATTCAAGGATGATTATGGTAATTGTACCCTTATTAAAATAGGGTGATTAATACCTTGTGAATGATTAATCCTTATGATTAAGGAAGTAGTGACATAATACATGGTGTCAACCTTTCAATCAAGTTGAGTTGACTTAATACAATCAAGTCTGATGTAAATATCATTCTATAAAGGATGAGAGAGAAAGATAACTTCTTACATGAATAATAATCATGTAGAGTTTAAGTCTCAACACTTCCAACATGAATGAATGTGTAATTAGGGTATAATCCTTGATAAAGTGACCATGAACCCTAATTAAGAAGGTTAATGAACCCTAACCCTAATTCAGGGGAATATAATGTAAAACCCCAATTATGGGAATGGGGAGTGAAACCCTAATTGGGATGAGTATCTCCAATTGATATGAATTGAGAAACCCTAATTGAGGGTGATTCCATGAGAAACCCTAATTTAGGGTGATTCCATGAGAAACCATAGTTGAGGGTGATGTTATGAGGAACCCTAGTTGGGATGAATAGTAAACCCTAATTATGGGCAATTTGATGTGAAAGCCTAATGATGAGAGATGGTATGTGAAATCCTAACCCTAATAAAGGGTGATGGTATGGGAGACCCTAATCCTAATAATGGAATAGTAACTAATACATTGATAAGAGAAATACCTAAAGTGATTGATTATAGATAACCTTATAGCAAGCAATGCCTTAACCTAAGATGAGTCCATATCATTAAGGATAGTTGGATAATTCTAATGAGTGTTCTATGACCTATGCACTTCATAATAAAGGTGATAGGTTAGTGTATGGAAGTATTAAGATGGGAAAATACCTTAATACAATATAAATTGATAAACTCTAGTAAGTTTAAAGTACTAAGGGAAGTGATATATCAAGGCATTATAGATATCACATCCAGCTCTTTAAGAATGATATTCCTTGATGCATCTCAAATCCAACATACTTGGATGAGTAACATATAAAGAGTGCTATTCTAATCAGTACATCAAGATGGAATGTGTTTTATGAACCATGAGAATGGTTGTTACCTAGTAAAAGGTGACAAAATGTTAAATGTGCATTATGAGCCATGAGATTGTTGTTACCTAGTGAGAGGCGATAAGATATTTTAATAGGCCTTGTGAACCACATGAGTAAGTTGATACCTAGTGAAAGGTATCAAGATGATTATAAAAGTCTCTTGTAAGGGATGATAATGTTCATAATAAACCAAGGAATGGAAACTTAGTAATATAATAATAATAACAAAAGGATACAATAGCAATGATGGAACCTAGTTGTACAAGTGTGTAGAAGAGAGGGATACTTGTATTACATAAAGAATGTGTTTGAGCATGATGGCATGGCCAAAGTTTAAATGTCAGTAGAAGAATGAGGTACCCAGTGCTGTGTAAACAGACATGGAATAGATGCACAAGATTGACATAGTTCAATACCTGGAATAGTTGCACAGGATTGACATAGTTCACTACCTAGAATTAAGTCACAAGATTGACATGGTTCAATACCTGGAATAGATGCACAGGATTGGCATAGTCCAATATCTAGAATAATAACATAGGATTGGTTAAATCCCAATACTTGGAATGATAACACAGGATTGGTTAAATCCCAATACCTGGAATGATAACACAGGATTGGTTAAATCCCAATACCTAGAATAATAACACAAGATTGGTTAAATCCCAATACCTAGAATAATAACACAGGATTGGTTAAATCCCAATACCTGGAATGATAACACAGGATTGGTTAAATCCCAATACCTGGAATGATAACACAGGATTGGTTAAATCCCAATACCTGGAATGATAACATAGGATTGATTAAATCCCAATACTTGGAATAATATTATAGGATTAGTTAAATCCCAATACCTGGAATGATAACACATGATTGGTTAAATCCCAATACCTGGAATAACAACACATGATTGGTTAAATCCCAATACCTGGAATGATAACACAGGATTGGTTAAATCCCAATACCTGGAATGATAACACATGATTGGTTAAATCCCAATACCTGGAATAATAACACAGGATTGGTTAAATCCCAATACCTGGAATGATTGCACAGGGTTGACATAGTTCAATACCTAGAATAATTGCACAGGGTTGACATAGTTCAATACCTGGAATAATGTCACAGGATTGTCATAGTTCAATACCTGGAATAATGTCACAGGATTGACATAGTTCAATACCTAGAATAATTGCACAGGGTTGACATAGTTCAATACCAGGAATAATTGCACAGGATTGACATAGCCCAATACTTGGAATAGTTGGGATTGGCATAGTCCAATACTTGGAATAGTTGGGATTGGCATAGTCTAATACTTGGAATGGATACACAGGAACAATATAAGTCCAATGCTCGTACTAGTTACACAGGATTGGTATAATCCAATGCCTGGAAATTCATACAGGATTGGTATGGACCAATGCCTAAATAAGACATGATGATGTACACTCTCATCTCCAGTATAAATCAATATCTGTTTAGAAGATTGGCTAAGGCCATTAGATAGAAATAAGAAAGAGTCATGGGTGATATATCAGAGTAATGAGTATCGTGAGAAAAGCATGAGATGTTGAGATAATATAATAGATAAATAATATACATGTTCTTTCTATTCCTTATAAAGAGAATAGATGATTTACTGCTCTATCACAGATAGTTGCAATAGTTAAAGATGAGAATGATATAAACTGCTTATCTTCTGTTTAGATTTATATTATAAACTGCAATAATAATGTTTTCGGCAGAGAGTTATATCTCTCGCTGGGGCAATTTTCAATTTTCTCACCCCCGTGGGATCCAACATTTTTTTAGGTGGACGAGCACAGAGGAGATTGAGAATATATTGCAGAGGAAGAACTTCAACAGTAGCAGGTACAGCAGCAACAACTTAGGTGGAGTGTGTTGTCTGTCGTGTTCGTAGATAGAAGTCCTATGTGTCGTCTCTGTACTCTTAGGTCCTCAGAGTTAATAGTTAGTGCTTTTAATGAATCGTTTTGAGATTTTGGCTTAATGCCTCGAGGTTCTTATGATGTTTGTGTTTAACTTTTAATAAGGCAGTTGATGTTGTAACCCTCGAAAGGAGATAGTACAAGATATGTACTTATGAACCAGGATGTAAATGTAATACATTGGTTCTTATTGAAAGAGTTTTCTATGATTGGATCTCTTTGAATAAGGTTTTAATTTTTAGTGATTTTCAGTAATCTGCTGCAAATGATCGCTTCCGCTTAATTAATCTTGTTTTGGTGAGTTGGATGCCACATTTGCATACTCCTGAACCACCTCTATCTCCTCTAAGGGTCGCCCCTTGGTCTCAGGTTTGATAACTATGGCTAGGTAGGCTTGACAACCTTCAGATATCATCTGCTCAGCCTTCAAGGCCGACACATAAAGGCTTGTAGTTACATCTTTCCTTCCTCGAATGGTGAAGTGTGGATGGCCAGGTTTCCTAATAAGGATCTTCTTCTCTCTACAGTCAATCTGGGCCCTATAGGTGTAAACCCAATCCATACCAATGATCACATCAAAATCATTCATATCAAGGAGGATGAAGTTAGTGGGAAGCTCATGGTTCAGATACTTAACTGGAAAGATAGGGGTTTTCAAAAGAGATGTATAAATACGACCAATCGGGGTTTTGACATCCAAAACATAACCTAAATCATTGATGTCCAAACAAAGCATAGTTGCCAAATTTCTCAAAATAAAAGTATTAGTAGAACCAGAATCAAAAAGTGCTTTTACATGTTGTCCCATGACTTCCAGCAATCCTACATAGTTCATACCATATCAGAAAACTATTACATGATATACTAAACTAAAAGGAAAACTCTATGGGTTATTACCCTCAATCATCCTATTCGCATTCGCCTGATCTTCTTCATTGTCGATGGAAAACACTCTAGCCTGCCTCCTTTCTCCAGCAGGGGGTCCTCTGACTGGTGCTCCACCTCCCGCAGGGGTTGATGCTACCATCGGTTGTACTGCTACTGGTCCTCTCGGATCATGCTGAGGACAGTTGGCAATGAAGTAGCCCTCTTGCTGGCAACGGTAGCCCACCCTCTTCTCAAAGTGGCACTTCCCAGGATGTGACCATCCATATGTGTGACACTTCAGAAAGAAATTCTCACCATGTGGATTGCCTTCGTGTCCATGCTTTCCTTTATAGTGGTTATGCCCTTGTCCCTTCTTGTGGTCATTCTTCTACCCCTGAGCTCCTTCAGTGAAACCCAGATATCCTTTGGAGGGATTCTGAGCAGGCATCACCGTCCTTTTCATGTCCAAGGCAGTGTTGTAGGCTTCGGAGAAGGTCTTCAGCTTACTGGCCATCACATGAGGCTTGATGGAAGGGTGCAGACGCTCTATGTAGTGGTCCACCCTCCTCCCTTCGGCCATCATGTGTCTGAAACGTTCCAGGATGTGGAACTTGCGACCAAAGTCTGCAACTGACGAGCTTCCTGAAGTCATGTTGGTGAACTCTCACTCCTTCTCCTTCTTGGATAAGACGGGGATGAATCTGGTGGTAAAGATGGTCTTGAAGTCGGACCATGCCATTGGTTCTTCGCTTAAGTCTCTTCCTGTGATATGGTTCTCCCACCATATATGGGCTGCTCCTTCCAGAAGATGAGCACCAAAAAGAACCTTCTTGTTCGGCTATACCTCAAACATGCATAATCCATTCTCGACTGCCAACATCCGGGATTCCGCTGTGTCGACCATCACTGGCTTATCCTCTCCCCAGAACTTCTCGACATTCAACTTGACAAAGTCCTGGATGGTGGCTCCCAATCGAGGATGAACGGGAAGTGGTTCTCTGTTCTCGTCTCTTGCTATGTCTCTGAGAGCCAGAGCATTAATAGCCTCAGTTAGCCGCTTTTGCTGCTCCATCCATATAGCATCTGTGGTGTGAACCACCATATTCGGTTCCGGACCACCAAACTAGTCCTCCTCCATCTGGGCCTTTTCCTCATATACAGGTTCCTCTTCCTATTCCTTGTCTAGGTCTTCATAGGGTATTAGATCAGGGTTGGGCATCTCACCTTCTACTTCCTCTTGTCTCTTCCTCTTCTTTGAGGATTTGTTACCATGGTTCCTCCTTCTCTTCTCAGAAGACCCCTTCCCCTTGTGGGAAGGCCCACCACCGTTGGCGGCATCCAAGATAGCAACGGTCTTCACACGAGCCATCTACATAAGCATACAAATAGACCTTTAGTCTATATTTAACTAATTATACTGATGTCAATGACATCTTATTTACGTATCTTTTATTAATTTGGTGGTGGATCCATTAAACCTTATCAACCGTATCCATACCTCAAGAGAGAGAGGAAACCCTAATCCTTAAAATATGTAACAGAATTTGAGTTGAGAAGGGATGAACAAGATGAGAGAGTCCTAAAGATATCTTATTTCGAGTCAGATCCTAAGACATTGGCCAGGCAGTCACACAGATCTGGGAGTCCTTGTATTCTGACTAATGGTGCGGAGGAAAATATTGCCAGCCCCCAGATGTGATCCTTTTCTAGACACCTCTCTCTTTTAGAAAATCCTCTAATAACTCCCTCGGTTCTATGGAATTTGTAAAATTAGATCATTATTACAGATTAAATGAGGAATCGATGCTCTGATACCAAATGTAACGACCCCGCCTCCCAGTAACCCCCACTTAAGGGAGACCAAGAGGTCAAAGCCATTATCCCAATAAATCAGATCAAAGGTTTGACAAATAATCAGTAATAATTATAAAATTCTACCAAACTATACTGAAAGCTGGTATAAAATAAAACTTTGCATACCTTTTAAAAACTTTAGATATCTAACTTCTATCCACAGCTTGAATGTGGCAACACATCCCACTATCACACAGACAGCGAGGTGTTACGCGAAAACATGCGGAAATCACCATAACCACAGATTATCAAAAATACGGGTTAACTAAAATCGATTGCAAAAACTGATAAGCTGAGAAACTAGTCCACATCCTGCAAGAAACAGGTTATATAAGCATATACAAGCCTTGATACATGTCCACAGCTTAGAGCAACAGCTGTCTTATCATCACATGAGTTCATCACATGTTCATACATACATAGAGGCCCACATCCGACCAACAGTAGGATATACAAAACATCAACGATAGTACATCGTGAAACAATGTCAAACACTTCCAAGGACCTGAGAGTACAGGGATGACTCTAGACTCTACTACAAAACATCCAAAACAGCAGTATATCCATCGCTTGCCTTCTACTGCTCTTCTTGCTGCTCGGCCGCAACTCCGCGACCACCTCCACGTCTAGCTCGACCACCTAAAAAGGGTGTAAACCAGCGGAGTGAGACAATTGAACATTGTCCAAGTGAGAAACATAACTCCCCGCCAAAACTACAAAACCTCAGAGGTATATATATATATATATATATATATATATATATATATATATATAGCAGCTAACTGGTAGGAAGTATAACAAGAGCAGTTAAATAAAGTAAAGCTATTGATACTTAGCAAGCTTACCAGGAGTACAAGTATTTCTTTGTGGAGCATGATTAATCAAGATATATAAGTCCTACTACATATGCGGAACATATAAGAAACTACAAGATATGACAAGATTAATCTACACAATCAAGGCCTCAACCAATGTTTTGTGTTTGTCTTAAGAAGTAGTACTATTCGGCTGAATTTAGTATTATTATGCCCTGAGGAAGTGAGTCGTACCGCTCAGATCCAACCTTTGGTTGCGAAACCCAAGCCAGTGCCATACAAGGTCAATGGAAGAGTTGGACTCCACGACCTTCTCCGCCTCATGGTCAGTGCATGAGTACAACACAAGCAGGACTGCAGTCTCATGCTGAAGTGGTCTTAGCCACAGGGTCAGGCTACCCTCTGCCTAGCCCGCCTCTGTACAGGTCTCGACGCTAGTGAAACTGAGCCACAGGCCTGTTCACCATTCTCTGAGCCATGAACGCATTCATGCTCCTCATATCACATATCCTGAGCCATGGGCCTATTCACCATGCTCTTTATCACAATTGGGCTACAGGCCTGAATCCGCACCCTGGAGTCTACAATCGAAGTTGCACTCTTACCTCCTCACTTTAGGCTAGGAGAAACCTCGCATACTCAACAATATGCGCTCCGGGTTAACCCGCATGAGAACCCGTTTCACCATCACCAATTCCTAACGATGATGGATCTATGGCCAGTGCAATCTACGTGATATATTCCACTGTGATTATTTAGTATCTTTTAGATGGATTGCAAGATTCAACCAAGTTATATAACATGCAACTATAACAGAATAAACAACATAAAACTCAACATTATGCTTTTATTATAATCACATCAACCTGATCCATCTTACGGATCCAACATCACATGTTATCACTTGGCCTCTTGCCAACCATCCAGATCCATCTCAAGGATCATCACATACCATGGGATCTCAATCCCTCCTCATGTATTGCCACTGCCTCTCAAGGCTTACATCATCATCATGGGACAAACACATCACATTTGCAATCTCTTCAACAAGGGTAATTATTAGAGTGATGTTACTCATCACATGTTTCTCATAGCCTTTTCATGTCTAAGCATCACATGCATGGTTAGTGTACTCAATAATCAAAGTTTCAACATAAGGATGATGCTTATTATCATGAGATGACATTCAAGATGCTATACTTATCATCTATACATCATCCAGTGATCATGTGCATAAGACACATCATTAAGCAACTATTTATGTACTTATCCTTGCCTCAGCATTACACAGATATTCAAGGGAATCACTCCATACATATGGTCATGTTAGATATAAAATAGCAAGCATTACCATTACCACTATCATTATCATATCATTACTATTACCATCACCATTATTATCACCATTATATGAGCAAGAAGTCCCCATTGTTTTAAGCAAGGGTATATATATATACAACTGGTTTATTTTCCATCAAATGTGAGACCCTCACAAAAGGCGCTAGAAACCCTCACTATAAGGGGGGTGTATCGGCCACCTGCCCTCACCCAAACTCATCACACCAAACGGCCGATAGAGAAGCAAGCAGCAACGGTGCGTTGCCACCAAGGCAACCAACGCGCGACGCGGCGTCTCAAGGAAAGGGTATCGCGCGACTGGGGAGTATGTCGGGCACTAACGTTATCGGGCAACGCCTGTCTCAGGTACTAGCATATCGGCCAGGTCATCCCACTAGAGATAAAAACTAAGAGAGAGAAAGATAACTCACCCCACATGTCGTGCATCCACTGATCAAGGCCTAACGGCCGACATAAAACAAGGGAAAGGGGTTGTGACGCCCGTCACAAGAGCAAAGGGTGTCGCCCGGCACCACAACACATCACCCGACACAAGAGAAAATGTATCGTCCGTCTCAGGCCTGTCGGCCAACACACACTCACACATGGTCATCTTCCTCCTCAAGCACAAGGTACTCAAAACCCTAGAGGGTCAAGGATATGGCTCACCTCAATCAACTAAGAAAGAGAGGTCTTGCACACCACCTATCACTCATCGGGCAACACAAAAACCAACCGAGCTCACCCTTCTAGTCCATGGTGAGAGGAGAGTGTTGCTCAACCAACTAGAACACAAGCTCACCTCAATCGACCAAGAAAGAGGGGTGTTTCTCATGGTGCTAGAAGCTTAAACTCACTCCCCAAGACCAAGGGGAGAAAGGAGTATTTTTCCCAAAGAAACCCTAGATCATAAGGTTCGGCCAACATGGAAGCTAAGCAAGAAACTAGCTACTAACATGTAAACTAGATCATAGCAAGAGATAATGTAATTAGGGTTAGAAGTTATGCAACCCGCCTCAAGCAAGCTCCAAGCTCCTAGCTCCAAGCACCACAAAGCAAGGAAGATGGATACTCCAAGGCTATCGGCTACCAGCTTGCTTCTCAAGGGGGTATCGGCCACCACTAGCAAGGAAGAGGGTTTTGTCGTGCAACAAGGTGGAGAGGAACCAAAGGAACTCCTTGCTAAGGAAGGGAACCGCCTATATAGAAGGAAAGGGAGGAGAAAACAAGGTGGAACCAAGCAAGGTGTCGCCTACCTAGGGACACTTGTCCTAGTGCACGATCCACCACTATAGCAAGCTCCATACACATGTCCAAGATATGTACCAAGTGTCCACTAGTGGTGACACAAACGAGGTCAAGGCTAGGTCAAGCATCATGGGCGACACAACAACTAGCACCTTGGGCGACACACCTCTTTCCAAGATCGACACACACACACACCTTGGCTGATACAAGGGTTCAACCAAGCAAAAACAAGGCACCACAAGGCCCAACAAGCTCAACCAAGCCCAAAAGAACTCCAACAAAGAGCCCAAGCCTTCCTCTCAACCCTAGAGGAAGCAAAGAGAGAGAAAAACACCTCACAAGGTGGCAAACTTACCCACAAACCCTAGACTTGGGTCATTTGCAAGTAGCACCTCCAACTCTCAACAAAGCACAACCAAAACCCAATCACTACTAAAGGTGATTAGCAAGCAACAAAGCACCAGGGTTAAGCAAAGCAAACAGGGTAAACCCTAAACGAAGGTCAGGGTCCTTACATTGAATCTATTCTATCTAATCCTCCTTGCACTTTAATTCTTATTTTCACAATATGTCACTTTACTATTTGTCCTTTTCAATGTTGTACCTAAAACGCCGACAAACAAAACGTCGGTCAGAATATATGAATATGTTGGTATGTGGGGACAATCCCAATTTCACACATAGGGCTAACAACCTAATTATCAAAATCAAGTTAATTAACAATTCAATTTACATTTTCAATGTGTCAAACTCCACCACTTTTGCCCAAACCCTAGAATACCCTCTTTAGGGTTTCTCTTTTGCCATTGACTTATGGCCACCTTCTCCATCCTGGGCTTGGTGCCTGGGGTCACCACTCATGGTGCTCATTAGTCACGCAATATAGACCACCTTCTCTATCCTGAGCTTGGTGCCTGGGATCACCACTCATGGTGTCCATGAGTCTTCCCTCTTGGGCTTGACCTCATTGCATCTTACATCAGGGTGGCATGTAGGTGCGAGAATACACACTATATCATAATTGTAATAATTGTAGTGTCTTTATAATTTTCACATATGAACATCCAAACAGATAGGTTGCATTTAATGTGATCAAACATCCAGAAAACCTTTGTGAAACTAAAGCGATTAACCATAAATAACCAAATACCTGTTTTGCAGATCTTTGAGATAGAATCAACCAATAAGAAAAGAAATCCAATCCAAGCAAGCAAGCAAGATTCCTGAAATAACATACAATTTCGTTTTTATTAATATTTACCCCAACCTTCTTGCTTCTTAGGGTTTCTATCCATTTTTAGGTTTTCTACCTCTTTTAGGGTTTCATATGCAATTAGGGTTTTATCGTACTTTTAACACCCTTAAACCCTAATTATACAAAGTTACTCACATACCTTAATTTTCTCTTCTACTTCTCATAAAATATCCTAAGATCATCTTTTAACCAAATATTCTCATATTTTCATATTTTCTCTTCTTTTATCCACTTTTAGGGTTTCTACATATATTATCCACTGAATTAGGTTTAAAACCCTAAATCATGCAATTAATCAACTAAATCAGGTTAAGATTTAGCATTATTATATAACGGGTTAATCATACTCGAATTAACCTATTACTACTCATAAAATTATCCATTACCATCAATTAGGGTTTCTAACCTAATTTTAATACCTTTTTCATCAAAATAATACATGTTTGCAAAGAGATATGAATTCAGGCCTTCAAACTATTTTTATCTTATTTGTTGCATTTTTCTGATCAACTTTCACGTATAAAGTTTATTCATCTGAGTTTTCTATTAATTTCTATGATTTTAGCAAGGAAAACACTTTTTTAGTATTAATTGAGCAAATATGGAAATTATCGAAAATTCATAGACCGCAAGATCAGTGGACCGGTGATCCGCTCCTTGGATTGGACGGTTCCTGTCACACGCGCCTAAGTTGTCCGCTCCCGTTCTTGCTCGTTGGATCCCCACTCGGGATCATGGTGGACCGCGATCAGACGATCGCCGGTCGTTGTCTACCTTTGATCACTCATCAGGTTGCGGTCAACTCCTTGGTTGACTCCGAGCTTCAAGCTACCAGCAAAGAAATGGAGTTACTTGGAAGCTCCACTGTCATCGCCCGAACTCGAGAAGCCACTCAATTGCTCGATGCAACTTGACCTTCACCGCAAACGAGTCGCCAGAGTTCCGCCGCGACCAGCAGGTTGTAGAGGGGGTAGGTTAGGGTGAAACTCAAAATTGTTACTGTCACTCGACTCGTCGTTGCTCTCCGCAGCGGCTGGTATAGGAATTAGGTTTGCCGGTACCCTCGAGTATCCCCCCTATATAGGGTTGGGTCTGGAAGTCTGAAGATTTGGGAACTTCTTCCCTTGTCGACAAAGGCATGTGAAATTAGGGTCTAGATCCTTCGGATTACTCTCCCGAAGTTGATGGACTGGTTAACTCTTCGGATTATCGTCTCATTCGATGGGAAATTGGATTCCTAGTTCATCTCCCAATCCCTCTATGACTCGGGGTAGACGATGCATGGCTACCCTTGTATCTGTGGTCTCCTGACCACGTAGGTCATCCAACGGCCGTCATTGCTCCCCAAAATCCAATTATCTTAAAATTGATTTAAAAAGCTGTTTTAACAAGATAACTTGGAAAATTTGTTTCTCTCTCCTCGATTAATATTTTTCTCTCAAAATTTATAGGAAACTCCATCTTGGCATTATCCAACTGAGTATTAAATTTGAAAGTAAAATTCCAACGGATGAGAGTGTTTTCTTCACATCCAAGTTATCCATTAATTAAACAAATTTTAATTAATATTTCTTTTTCCTTTTCCATTATCTTATTATCTCGAGTCCCTTGGTCCTCAAGGAACCCTAAAGGTACGAAATCTCCCATTAGGAAATATCCTTTTGCCTTTTCCTTTTATATTTACCCTTTTCTTATATTTCTCCTTTTATTAGATAAATCCTTTTTCTTTTTATTTCTCTTTTCTTTTCAATTGGGCTCAATGGACAACAAATCCCATTAACAAACAATCAAGGCCATTGTACACGAAATCCATCCATTCCAAAAAACAAACCAATCATATAATTCATTTATCATTAAAATAGAATTATACATCTCATTACATTATTTAGAAAATTGAGGTTATAACAGGTGCCATTTATCAAACCGGTCCAGGGAATTAGATGTCATGTATATCATGTTTAGCCATGTCATCAAGTATACTAGACTTTATAGACGAATACCAATGGTTTTCTTTTGTCAAGAACTATGTATGAATTAGTTCTAAATCAATGCAAAGTGTTTCATTTAATTTACTTGCATGATCAACATATTGTGACACCCCCGTCAAGTAAGAATGCTTCCATTCATGTGATATGAAAAGTAGGGTGTTACTATATCCTTGTGCATATACTTCAAACACAGACCCCCCCGGTCACTAAAGTCATGGATGATGTACGATCCTTCCAATTTGGGATTGAACTTTCTTTTGCAATCACAATTCTATAAAACACAGAGCATCATATCACCCTATTTGAAACTATAGAGGTGAACTTTCTTGTTGAGTGTTTGAGATACTCTAGCTTTATAACACTGAGTTTGTTTTAGCATTCTTTTCTTTTGCTTTTCCTATGTGTTGTGGTGATTAATTTAATCGTGTACCCATTTCACCAAAGAGCTTATATCCTCTTTGACAGTCTTGACAACGTAGTTTGCACATTGTCAAATATGATCTTATACAATATTCCATACTATCTTATGATGTTGTTCTTGAGGAACTTAATTATTTTTTGAGCAGGAGTATTAGTGATAGAGACATCTTCTACCCATACAGAGAAGTAGTCGAAGATGACCTATCCATATGGTGAAGTAGTCAAAGATGAACAAAATAAATAAATTCTCATTAAAAGATTTAAGATGTATATTTCCTATAATGTTGATTCCCCAAGAACAATATGGCACATTGCCATATTGCATATCCGCAGAAATACTAGCAACAATCTATCTCCATGATATTCCAGTAGTATCACATTAGTTATATATTCTTTGCCAACATGACTCAGCTCATGTGTGTACCACATCATCCCCAATAGACCACTTTCATGAGGGCTTAAACTTCAATCTTCTTGAGACATCTAAGGAGGGTTTGAATGTAAGATCTTCCATATAGGTTTCCTACCTTGAGGATATATTTCATTCCCTATCATTTAGGCTCTTGCTACTATCTTCAGAAGAGGCTTTTATGGGATGAATCAATTTTCTAGATATGATATGATGTCATGAAATCATCCACTTTTTCCTCACTAATGACTGCAACGTCAATTCATAAATAGTTTGGTTATTGTATTCATAATCAGGCTTGTGTTCGTGTCTCGGTCTCCCTATTGCTTCCATTCCAATGTTTTTCATCTAGCTCGTGTTGGTTTTGTAGCCTCAGGTTGCCCTCAATATATCTTTTTGGGTTATCATCGAACACAAATGCTTCATTCTCTATCTGGTGGAAGCATCATCCCCCACCATCTTCTTATCTACCTCCACAATCCCCAAACCCTAGCATCAATTTTCTTAGGTCAGTGTTTTTGTATGTCACATACTTAATTTTAGAGTTGGAAAAAGGTGTTATAGTAGGGCCAGATAAGAAACCAAACATGACCCTAGAATATAGCAAATAGGATCAAATTGTCTTCTTCACTTGGTTTGCTTATAAACATATGTATATTTTGGTTCGGTTCCAAAATAATCTGATAAAAAATAATTGATTTTAGGGTGCTATATAATAATACCTAGCCAAGATATATCTATTAAGATAATATATATATTTTTGTATAAAAAAACTTACTTGCATTGTACTTGATGTATTTTGCATGTAGAAGTGTTGAATTAATGTTAGAAAAAATTACTAGGGTTGCAATTAATATAATATTAACTAGAGGCATATCTGATACGAGTTAGTGGGATTAAATTAATGGGCAATTTGTATATAGTCATGGCATATTTTATTATTTCCAAACTAGATTTTTTAAAAGTTGTCGATTTTCATAAAGATAGATAATGATAATGATAAATTTTTAAGATTATCCACGAAATGTCTAATAAAAATTATGATGATACCAACTTGACACGAAAAACACAAAATTAAACTACTAAATTATGAATTGATTTTCTTTGCTTTTTAGCATTTTATCCGGCTTTCAAATCAAAGATATATGTGCTATCGTGTATATAATTTTAATGATAAATCAAACCATATTGAATTGCTAATGAAAGATAGAAGAATGAATAGAGAGAAAACATTCATGAGTAGTTTTTGGGACCGTAGGCTGAAACTAAGAAAACTTAGTTCATCACTTGACGGACCTCATACCATACAATCACACGTATAAGATTGAAAATCCACCTTATGTAATAGATTAATATGGGTGTGTTCTCTACTAGATGTTCATTTCAGTCGTTGTAATAAAATAACCATGTAATATAAATATGGGTGTGTTTTGGTGTAGATGTTAATTTCACTCGTGATATGTGATGTTGATCTATACTTAGCATTGCACAAATATTATTACAGTCGAATCTTCCAAAAATGAGGTTGAATTAAAGTGCCAACTAATATCAACGGTACAGTTTCCATTGGCTCTTTGGTTTGTTTCAATACATAGAAAGGTTGCTTCTTACAGCATTCTAAACACAGAATTTATTCTTCACCCTTTCCACTTCATTCATTCCACACGAATTTTTCTTGCCATGGCCACCTCTTTCGGTTATTTCCTTATAAGAACAATGATTGTTAGAAATATAATGCGCATTCGTCTGTGTAACTAACTGCGCGCGGTTGGAATACCTGTCGAGTTCTCAAGAAGATGTTCACCAACCCCTGTTGACGACTTCTTTTATAAAAACGTGTAACCAAATTCTACAAATGGAATTCCGCGTGACCGACTTCAAACAACCAATGCTCTCCAAACACTCCGACCGAATTTTGCAAATCATGTACGTGAAATAAAAGCCACCCCACTGGTGGTTTGTCTCTTCTTCATCCCGCTCTACCTTCCATATCTCAAGATTTCATCTCCTAGCTTCTTCCCCAAATGCCATTTCAATGGTTAGAGTTAGGTATCCATACTACTCCGACACCAACACCGTGGTAAGTCAAGGGTAAACTTTGCAAAGGGTTGTGTTTATGCTTTGTTTTAATCTAGGTTCCTGTTTTCTCTTCCCCGTATATGGGAGTTGTGATTAAGCTATACATCCTCATGTTTACACGCTTAACTATCTCTGAATATCGTCGATCATCTTTGCAGATGATCTTGTGGGCGATCAATGCCCAGCGGGAGAGGGCTGCAGCTGATCGGTCCGGCGCCGAGAAGGTTGGCTGTTGCGACAAGATCAAGGAGATACTATACGAAGTCTACGAAACCGAGCTGCTATCTGGAAGCAAGCGCGACGCCTGGTTCGTCGACAACCTGAGTCTACTTATCGAAAAGAGGCTAGTACGCCTAACGACAGACACCTGCAAGCTCACAGATAAGGGGATGGATTTCCTGGCCATGAATATCTCAAAGCTGCCCCAGCCGGAGCGCCATCTCACTCTAGAAGTCCGGCAGATTGTTGTGGACGGGAAAGGCTCGTCCAATGCTGGAAACGGCTCTGCGCATCCCGATGGCTCAGAGGATGGAGCTGTAGATCGCAGCGGTGAAGAAGAGCGCAGCGGCTCTGGATCCCCCAGGCGGAGCAAACGCCGAAGATCTTCATGAAAAGTCTGAATTTTGACCATATGGTCCGATGGAAAGCACGACTTCATTTATGTCGAAGCGCATAGACGAGGATTCTTAGTCTATCGTTAGGAAACTTCAATCGATTAGAAGTTGAACAAGTTGCAGGTGATAAGGCGGTCATTGCTTGCTGTCTGCTTTGGGACGATCCTTGACTATACAGCTGTTATGACGGTTCTTTGTCCATTGTGAAATCTTGATTGCCCTTTCTTGGCGGCGATCATTTCGGAGGCGGATTGATTGTTGTTCATAGAACTTCGCCAGAAATTTGCTCTTCACCATTGACATCCATGCTGGGAACTACCAACCTCGACTACCAATCGAGGTGATAAGGTCTGAAACTCAAATAAGAAGTGTTTGTTTCGATTCCACCCGCTCTACAAATACTTGTCCGCCGTGATTAATACAGAAACTCAAATCTATATTCAGCCTGCGTCAGCAAATGAATTTGTCGTTTTCCGTGCATCTTGAGATCGATATGACTTTTGGGTGGCTTTTTTCTAACGAGTTCCCGGTACTTCTTGATTTCACTTTCTTCGCAGCAGTGAGAGGATGTGGAGGATTGATTTGAGTCTGTGTATAGTCAATTTGGGTCTGTGTATCTTCGCCATCATTGTGTACTTCATGCAGTTGGACTGCTTTTGGCCGTGCATGCGTAGCGAAGGTAATTCCGTGATTGATTGGGATCATGTTGCTTGTTGAACGGTGTCCAGGTGAAAGGTTGACGGATGCTATTGAAATTCGGCCATTAAATGTATTTACCATTTTAGATGATATCAATGCATCAATTTAATACAGTTTTAAATGGTTTCCCTTGCTGTTTCAGTTACACTACAGTAATAATTTTCTTTTTCAGATGATAAGAGACTTTACAAAAATGCATGGGTGATTGCTATATTACATGGTAAATAATTAAATCTAGCATTCTTAGATAATTAATCTTCAGTATTCATTTCAATCTTCACTCTGCTCTGTATCGCATTTGGTTGAAGATACAGGTTTTTCCTCTTATTTCTGAAAAGATCTATCAATCGGGATCCGGCCGATCCCAACGCGGGCATACAAATATTCTACAATCAGTTCATTGCCTTCACCTGTTGTGTTGACTTCTATTGTTAGGAGCTACATCATATAATAACCATGTATTCTTAATATATACTAATGCATATATATATATATATATATATATATATATATATATATATATATATATACTTTAATATCTGGCATATTCAGTTAAACCATCGATTGGTACGTTAATATTAAATGAGTTTTAGCGAATCATATTTGTCAGAAGTAATTCTATCTTCTGGCAAAGACCCGTTCCTTCTCTTCTCCTTTACTTATTATCACTACTTCTAACATACTAATAAAAGAATCATACACATGAACTTAAAACAAAAATCAAATGTACGTGTTGTGTAAAGTAACTAAGACTACACTTGAATAGACTAGAAATTTGAACTTACTAATAAGTCATTCAATTTACTGGGTCTAATTTATGTGGATGTTCATCTCCCATAAGAAGCTTCCAAGTGAACTCTAATTGTTAGGCACAAAATTATAAGCTATGATGTGATATCTTATTGAAACAAAATGCTAAGGATCTTCATGACCCTGACATTATTAATTTATCATTAACTTTTCAAAATTTTAGTTTTTGCATTGCATTGGAATATGTTGACTGCAGCAATACGACTCTTGGGCCTTGGCTTGAAAACTTAAGTATAATGCACAAAAGTAGGTTTTAGAGGGCTTTATAAGCTATATAAATATTTTTATATTAGTTTTATAAAAAGTAAGAATAGCTCGTTTATTTCGTTTGAGTAACATGTTTTTACACACTCAAAGAGTTCAACAGATATAAACATACCATTAAGTGGAATTCTAGATTCCATTGAACAATAATATCTTAGTTTCACGGATGCACATCCTCGACTTTAGTACTAACCAAATTTGGATGACCACGAAAAAAGTTGATGTTCACTTAGGTTATCAGTGAAATATGTTGGCATTATCATGTGGTGCAAACCTCAAACCTAATGAAGCAAGTTTGTGTGTATGCTCCATTGAATTGAAAAGTTCAAGGGAATCACAAGAGGTAGTTTATATTATGCAACGGATTCAAGCCTCATCCCTTCTCTCAAGAATTTAAAAACAAACTCAGGTTAATATTCAAGAATGTAATCATTGTGTCTGGACATTGTTGGCTTTCAACTATATTTGTCAGTTATAGGAAAATAGTAATCTAAACAAGAAAGTATTCTATATAAACTATATTTATAGCTTATAGGAAAATAGTAACATAAACAATAAACTATTCTACATCAAATAAGACATTTATGGTTGTTATCTAAATGTGCTAGCACTAAGCACAACATATATGACATTTCATAGTTTAAGATAAATAGTAAACAAATAAATTATTTTATTAAAGACAGACATTTTGTCAGCATATATATAGTATATGTTTTAAAGTGTATCATTAATCTATTGTTAAACATGCAAACTATCCCCCCTAACCCATTCAAATTTGGTGTTTACATTTTTATACAACTTCACATTCAATTGTTTTATACATCATGGAATTTTTATCCAACCACATACATTTCTATTATCTTAAAAGAAAATGGATCAAAGTAACATGTGCTTTAAAAATTAGTTACCATTCATATAATATGCAATTTTACATGGTAACCATTTTGTAAACAAAACATTGCATGTTTGGAGGATTCACATATCTTTTAGCATAATATAAAAGATAGAATTTTAACCCGGCCGCTGTGGCTCGGTTGGTTAGGCACGGCTTGGCCCCCCCGGGGGTCCCGGGTTCGAAACCTGCCATTTCACAGCGTATTTACAACCTCTTGGGTCATCCGGGCTCTGGCACCTAATTGGGGAGGGGGGGCCTAAAGGCCCTTTCATATCCAAAAAAAAAGTTAGAATTTTACATTCCACATCATAAATTCATTTTTATTTTTAGACACATACAAGTTATAAATATGGCTCAATCTAAAAACTATTTTCTTTAGTAGGTTTGAGTATGTAAATGTTCATTTTAAAATCTAATGCTAAATTCATTTAGGCATTCACATTTTTTATTATATGAACAAATGACACATATTCCATTCTACAAGACCCCTGACTTTTCTTAAAGTGTGGAACATGCTTAATTATAATATTTGAGTGCTTTAAACCTTAATCTAACCATGTTATATGTTTTGGTATCATGTAACAAGCTTAAGTTTCAAGTTTGGTCCAATTTGGACATTGTTTGTGCAAGTTATGCAATTTTGTGCCCATTTTAGACTTTTATACAATTTACCCACATATGAGGCTTTATTTGCAATTTGTCACATTCTTTATGATCCTTAGATGTTTTCTTATCATTATTGAGCTTGTTTGGACATGTGTTCCTATTTGTACCTTCATTTTGTGGTGTTTCTCTTCAATGGTGATTTAGGGTTTACTCCTTCGTGGATGAGCTGTCTTTAGGAGCCATCAACCGATGCTCCCCCTATTTGGTTGACATATGATGGTCACCAACAGGTGGTGACAACCTATGGTCACCTCTAGAGGTAGTAGTTCTATGTTTTTTTGGTTTTGGTTCACTTGGACCAGTGGTACACTTAAAAGAGATGGTCAACCGATGGTTCACTGCTTAAGTGGCTAAGGTTCTAAAGAACCAATGGTTCCTTTGCTTGGAGTTCAATGGTTTGCCTGGATAACCACAACCAATGGCCTAGCAGGTATCCACAACTAGTGGACCTTCTATTTGCATGGCCGTGGAAGCTCTTACCTATGGACACATGGAGAGTTTCTAGGATACCTCAACCTTCTCTATGTCCTTATCCATAAGTTTTATATACCTATCCTTTAGATCACAAACAAAAACTTTGGTTCCTTATCTCTCCTTCCCTTTCTATATCTTCATCTTTCTTTGTTTCATGGTGGAGGAGGTGCCCAAGTAAGAGGGAAGATAGCCAACCTTCTTGTTAGAGCTTCTAGGGTTCGGATCTACCCTCATCTAGGGTTTGTGGAGCTCCCTTTAGGTGATCTTGACCTTACCTAGTTAGTATATTATTCTCTCCTTTGTTCCTTTTGTTTTTCTTCTTCCTCCTACCTTCTTCTTGGATAGAACTGTATTGTTCCATGATAAAGCTTGCCCTAAATCTCAAGGAACCTACCTTTCTTGTTCCTTATTCTTAGGGTTTGCTTCTTTTATGGAGAAAGGTGCTAGTTGGCCAAGTTCAGATCTTATACTAGGGTTCTTTACTTAAATTTTCTTATTTCTTGGAGTCTGGTTTTATTCCTAGAGGTGAATTTTATAACCCTCCTCACGTTTTGAGCTTACTACAAGCTTGCTTGCTCAAGTTCTTTCTCTAAAATGGTGATCTAAGCTTAGAGAAGTTATGCTCGCCAAGGGTTTTGATTTTTATTATGTTTCTTTCTTAGTTTCCAGTTCTAGATGAATCTAAAACAATGTGCACAATCTTCCCAAGGTATATCAAGGCTTAGATCAAGTTTACATGCCAACCAATGGTGCTTAGTACCTAGCAACAATGGCTTATACTTAGGGTTTTTAGGGTATTTTCAACTTTATACATGAACTGATGGATGACCTTACACTAGAACCGATGGAGATGCCTCTGTGGCAACTGATGGTGATGACCAATGGTGAAAACGGATGTTCTCAACCAATGTTCACACCTTAGGCCAGTTCTAGACTCTTCTGGAAGCTCAATGATCCACAGTTTATTGCCCTAAAGATGACATAAACCAATGGTGATTTTAACTCAACATCTGATGGTGTTCAATGATAGTAGTATTGACCCCATCAGCCAATGGTGACATGATATGTCACAACCGACGGTACCACAAAATTGACCAAAAATTCTCAAATGATCCATTTCTACATAATTATCGAAATATCATGAAAATTGGATAGAACCTATTGTAACTACAAATCTATCATATATTGAATTCATCAATAACTTAATCATGTACTTACTAGGTTCCAAAAATTAGGTATGTGACAATACTACCCACCTTTTTTGGGAATTTTTTCCACAAAATTTGGCTAAACTATAAGAGGCTACCCACCTTAGGGTTTCACATACCTTACAAACACTAATTCTTGACAGTTGTCATCAAGTCTCATAGGAACATTTAAGGTATGACCTTCTCAAGGATGACTAACTATATCTAACAACCTTATAAAACTAGCATGTACAACCAACATGGAAATTTGAAGGAAAATTTTAAGCATAATGACTACTCTTTCTTTTTACATATCTTTCTCTAGAGACCTCTACTCTGGTACATGGGTCTCATGGCCTACAATAAGGTGTATGGGTCATGTCCCTAGAGTTAACTTATACTAAGGTATGGGTCTAACTCCATAATCTCATTTCATCTCATTAAATATGATCTTATATGAATATTAATGCATATAACCTCATGGTCTGACCCTGATCTTAAATCTTAACTCATGGATCTTATCTTGGAAACATAATTGTGGCTTGATGCTTTCAACACTTAAAATCTTATCGTGCATTTACTTCTTAGGTCATGATCACTCTAACAAATCTTATTAACATGTTTGTACATGATATCTTAGGCACATTCAGGATATAAAGATGAAAGTATACAAATCTTGTTGCATGTCTTATCTTAATATCTTAGAACATTGGATCACATAAATAATGAAAGTCTTCTTTAAGAATCATGTAAATATGATGAGATTGATAAATACTTATCATGAAATCTTAAAGCATAACTATTAATGGACTTACATTATAAGCCACGATCATCTTGAGAAACAATAATAACATATCAATACTTAGAAACTCAATCACCAACTCTTTAATCTTCACTAACTAATTTTAATTACAATACTCTGGTTGGGATCATTATATCAAGTTAATTATGGACATCTTATAAAGTTGTATGAAACATGTAAACATATCATGTAACTATAACTGAATACTCATGGGCATGGACCACATACTTTAGTTTGTGAAATCGTTCACCGAGGTCATCCAATCTCCCTCCTCTAGTCATATACTACACTATTAGGTCAAAATGACGTTTCCTCATATTATTATGATGCCCTTAGATAGATAAACCCAAGGTATTTGTACTCACTATCTTACCATATAACCATTATTATCCCTAGAAATATCCAAAGAAACATTAATCAATCATCTTTTCTAGGCTCCATCTTATATCAAAATTAGGTAGAAATCCATATTATTTTAATCATAGATCAATGATACATACTATTATATATCTTGTATCACCATATGCTTAAATCAACCTCATGTATACCCTTAAAGACTTTTAGTCTCCTCTAGAAATTATAATACATTAAGCTTAAACTCAATTCATAACGTCAGTTCTATTATCCTCCAATATTTTCTTTAACAACCATTATAATTAGACTTGTGAATTTAATCCCTCCTTGGGATGAAGATCCTAAGGACATCAAGATTTCTCTAATTCTCATCAACTATAGTAGGAAAAATACCTCATGTCCCTCCAATCATTATTCTACTTTAAATCCAAGTCACGAATCTATTTGAAACTAATTACCTTTGGTATGCATTCTAGGGTTTTATTAGATATGCAATTAGGTTTAGGTGACCATCTACCTTAAAGTTTTTGTACCAACTTTGTTTTTTTCACCTCCCAATGCATGTTGACATGTTATAGATCTGAAAGTTCCATGTCTTATCATATTTATCTCATATTACAATACACATGTCCCATACCATATGCACTAGAAAGAATGAGACAAGCATAATAAGTTTGGATTTTTGAATATAACAACTCATTTACAAAACCCCATAATCTTGTGTCACATACCATAAACATGTTGGAAAAAGAGAGGGCATGATATGCACAAATCTAAAGTTAACATAAAATTCTAAATCATCTAGACATTAACCCTAATGCATACCTTAACTTTTATCGTGTGACTGGACCTCTAACCTTGATGCTACTATCTTTTGCGCAATTCTTTTATAATCAAAGTTACTAACTATATTCTAATTCAGTCTAGTCTCAATTGGTTTCTAATGGGAAATCTAAACTAAGAAGATGAGAGTTTTCCTGATGGCCATCTACATTATTGCTTTGATATCACATTATGACACCCCAATTTTCATATCACATGAGTGGAAGTTTTTTTTAAACTGGGAGTGTCACAAACATGATATATATAACAATAATAATAGACAAGAACCAACACAAAGTAGTGTAAAAATGCATTTTAATAAATAATTAGAAAAGAAACTCTATTCTATCATCACATACAAAAGAAACTTAATACCAAGATACTACTTAATGCAAATCTCATCTCAAATATGGGACTGTGTAGATGGAGCCCCACCAAGAAAACCTCTGAAGGTTGTCCATGCATCATTTTTTTCATGACTTTCTCCTGAATTTCTGTACATGCGGACATCTCGTCCCCATCCATGCACAAAGGGAAAACTATTGTTAGAGTAAGTGGCATTGAATTTGTAATACGATATACATAAATATACTAAAATTGAAAGATGAACTAAGATCTGAAAGTTGTAACTTTATACAGAATCAAGGTGTCTTTTATCTTATTTGTGGCTACCATTATACGATAAGTCCTCCTGAATCGGTGTATATACTCCTAAATTGGTACTGAAGTACCTATGAATTGGCACTACATGCCTCTGAATGACACTGAGGTGTCTCTGAATTGGCATGGCTACGTCCTGAATTGGTACCGAAGTACCTCTAAATTGGAGTAAACATTCCTATGAATTGGCAACAGATGCCTCGAAATCGTCCTGGGACTAATTGAGTGAGGACTTATCATATAATGTCTTATGTGAAGGTTTTGACATAATTATCTTAAATCTGAACTTACTAAATTTTGTATCTATGTTATATTGAAACTAAATATCGATAGTTGAACATGTACTACATTAGAATCTGAATCTTTGCACATAAATTTTGAATTAAATCTAAATATGAACTTTGAATATAAATTTGAATCGGTGTCATAATTACTAGATAACTGAGATTGGATCTGAGACTCTTATTAGGTGTGTGGGTCTAATTTGTGACTACTCACAATGAATAATCTAAATCTAATATTTGAAATCTAGATTTTTTATGACTAAATGTTAATCTGAAACTTTGATCTAATAGAATGTCTTAATTAAATTTTTGTATCAGATATATGGCATCTGAGTCTAAAAGTCTTAAAAAATAATTGGAATTGAATAAATAAATAATAAGTATCTGAAAGTAGCTTAAATACAAAAAATCAATAATTTGATATCCTCACAACATAATGTCATCTGAACAATGTCTGATTACTAAAATCATTATTGGATATGAGCAAAACATTCAAAATTAAATGTATGAATGTAGCTTAATCTCTAAGTTACTTTGTAGGAAAGGTGTTGGTTGAAGCATAATAGTAATGAAGTTCAATGTACATGTCCCACTTACCTTAGACAATGATGGTTTCTTTCAAATGTGCTTCATTTCTTGTTCCATAACCTACTCACCTAGATATCAACAAATTTCAACAATTCCATGCTTGTTGTTCTCTCTTTCATTTCTAAATCTCAAAACCCATCCTTCCAAACTTCTAAACAAAATTAGGGTTCTTGTTTAGATTAAACACAACTCTAATCTAGAATCAGAATAAAATTTTGGGGTTGAATCTATATTCAGAATCACATTATATAATAACTATAAACTTTGTACTCAAAAAGTCTTAATAATCACAGATATAGTGTACTAATATGTGAACATATTGATCCATTACCAAGAACAAACATTTTAACATAAATATATTGTCTCTAGTTACTATGATTTGGTTGAATCATAGGTAAAAATACAAAAACTATGCTTCATGGTGATTAAGCATATATTTAATGTAGTATCTTGCCAATATTCTTAAAACACATCATATAACATCTGCTTAGGTCTAAAAATCAAATATTAATTTATGAAGGCATGCATCTTCAATAAAAGTTCAAAAATAGTAAGAACACTATACATTAGGGTTTGGATAAGAATCTAATCCAATTTCATGGTCTAACAATGGGTGAGATACCCAAAATACCCTTATTAGGGTTTACATCAAAACTTATTTTAAACATTGAATTATAATGATCAGGCCTTGGAATCATTCTAACATACCAATATACATTTACTGTAAAAGTATTCATGAATTTATGAATTCAATCACTATTTTTAACACACAACATTAAAATCATATAGATTTCAATAAAAAAAACATATTATATAAATACATCTAAATCATGTATATAAGATGTTTTTAAGGCTTAGTACGAACAAAATCCTTTCTAATGACATCGTATTTGTACCAAATAGAGCTCCAGACTAGAAGACATGATTTTTTAGATATATACCTTTACATTCATCCTAGGTTGTTGATATCTGATCTGATGACTGCAATGGCGCCACGCCATGCTACCGTAGAGGGCTCTCCCAGAGCATTTTTCAGATCCTAAGTTGGGTCATGCTCCTTCTCTGCCCATACACACAGGAGAGAAATCCTCCCAGGCTTTATCCCAGCACAAGTCATTGTTGTTAGGGAGCTCTATGGCGACCAATATAATGAGGTCTAGGCTACCTCCACACAAAGTAAGGTTACCAGGAGATTTGGTTGGGCTTCCCTTACCAAGACGGTACTACCTCCATGGATTGAAAAGTCTAGATCATAAATCCCTTATTCATCCTCTATAGGTTCTTCGGCTCACGATGTTATTCATTAGTTCTTCTCTTCTGCCTCTTGAAAGTGAGAATACTACCCTAGGATCAGACTTGTCTGCCCTTGTATTTTGAAAAGTAAGACTTTTATGGACTTTAGTTCTTGGTACCCGATCGGGTTCATCCCCCTATATCATCTTTGTTACGGCTTTCCAGTCCAAGATGGATGTGAAGTCATGTTCCCCCCCCCTCCTTTTCATTTATTTTTCTTTTGTGTGGAACTCCAGTGTTTATAAATAATTCTATAGCTGACAATATGACCCTAATGAATCTAAAATTTTGAAATTAACACTATATTTCCATCCTCTTTCTTTGGGTGAGACATTATATCAAAATTATTGGGATAACCACTCCAAGCGTACATTTTAAATAAATACTACATAGTTACTAATTTTTTTATCTAAGTCACTGGGTAAACCAAAATTATCTGGAATTTCTTCCATAATCTTATATTCCAGTTATCCTTCCAATACAATTATCTTGAGTGTTTGTTATGAACAAGAAAAACTAAATTCTCATATTTATACACCAAGGACCCATATGTAAACTCTAGTTGGTCCAAATCGGTTTGAAATGGTTTCTAGGGCATGTGAACCATTCATTGGTCTTCACAAAGGTACATAGGCTTAATCCTATCCTTAGTATAAAAAAATTCACTGACCTAATTCCCTAATTGAAGATTCCTCATGAAACATTTGATCACTAATGCATTGCTTTTCTAGATATTAAGATCATAACTAGATATAGGGCTCAATCCATTAACCAGAGTAATGATATTTCCTTCATTATTCTTCTTTGGTTGTCACCTTATATTAATCAAATCAAATATGAAATTTACAAACTTTGACCGTACTACAAAACTGACCAAAATTAAAAAATGATCATTTTCTACATAATTATCCAAATATCATGAAAATAGGATGGAACTTTATTTTAACTATAAATCTATCATATATTGAATTCATCAATAACTTAATCATGTACTTATTAGTTTCAAAAATTGGGGATGTGACATGTTTCCTCTGAGTAAGAAGTTATAATTGACATAGATGCATCCAATACATCTATTGGTGGAGATAACACATGAATTTTAGTTGACATGGGTTATTTTGGTGTTAACAAAGACAATGTCAGGACATATTACTAAAGTAATAGGACAAGGACATCTTCTAGTCAAAGGCATAGGAAGCGAGCAGCACACACACCTGAATGATTTTCCCTATCCAATGAAGTGATAAGTGAGTTCACCCAAGTTATGCAAAGGTGCACGAGCTAGGTAGCAACATGGCCAACTATATTGTGGACAAGAAGGAGTATGCACAAATTTTAAAACAATTCAATGGAACTTTTGTTGATACTGCTCTCGTGAATGTAATGAAGGAGTCCACAAACCACTCAATATACCTCATCCTTCACCATAACCAAGATAAACTTCTTATGTGGTTTTGGGACCCTTTTTTAGGTACTCAAAAGTTTTCAACGACATGGGTTCTGTAAAGAGTGGGACCCGATAGGGGATCCACTCAAATAATACAATACAAGAGCCATGAAATAATAAAGTAGTAGAAATAAAACTATTACAAAGTTACATCATCATTCATTTACAAACGTTCATCAACATAAAGGTGGTATAAAAAAAAGATTTATATCTAATATATATAATCACATGCAAGACTTGTTGTAGAGGGCAACCCGACCATTCTAAGCAATCCTTATTCCAATACCTTGCATATGATCTTTCTGTATCTTTTTCTTCTATTGTACCTACACTTGGGTGGAAGGGAACATCACCCATAACTTAGGAAACAAGGTATAGGCCAGCAAAGGTTGAGTATGTACATATATACACACTTTGAGAATTATATTGGGGTAAAGGTGCAAAAAGGGGTATTCCTACAAGAAGGGGGCTATTTATAGTTAGGTAAGTTCAAAAACATTATAACACGAGAAATGAGGCATATTAAAGTGCATATTACAATTATGAGAATAAAAGTTCCTTGCCATAATAGTTATCAACAATCTCAATATAAAACAATAAATTTGGCATGCATAATAATGTAGAATAAATATACCTTAAACAGGGCCATAACATCATAGGATCATGGCCTAAAATAAATAAGGGTGGAAGTGCACACCCTGGGTGGAATACACACGCCCTTTATAAGTATGGTTGTACATAAGTACCACTATTCTAGATATTCTAGTGAAACATGTAGCATGAATAATTAGAGTGGAAAGACAAGCATTATAGTCAATTTCTCATACATGGAAATCAAAGCATATGGGTTCCAAGAACCCATTTAATACAAGGTATCATGATAACTAAATGAATATATTGAATTGAAAGAAGGAAAAATTATAAGTGTCCAAGGAAATGGATGTTCAAGTAGAATAACATTCAAGAGATTCCTCATTAAATGAGTGTAAGTTTAGTCAAATGATGCCCAAAATAAAATAGAGTATGTACATACATGATCTTCACAACTAAGGCTTAACTCAATCGATATACTTGGTCAATGAGATCAGTTTTCATCCTAGGAACATATTAGGTATGTAAGTCAAACTAAAACAAACATGTAATAGGTACACATATTGTTCTTTATCTTGATTCTAGTTACTAAAGGCATATTAGTTTTTCTAATCTTATTAAGTGAACACATGATCTGTTAGATATATACTTAAATTATAAAACTCATCATCAGTCATATAAGTCTACTTATTTCTAGATTATACATATATGTTGGTAAAATTATGTATTCCTTCCATTTAGGTCTTTAAACGTTATTTTCTCTCTCTCTCTAGTTTAGGTCATTACATATTAGCCCTAATATCATATCTAGCATGCATGTTATTGTGTATGAATGGTTTATTATCTTGTTCTTTTAAAAATGCCCTAAATACATGTATGAATTATATGGGTGAATGAAAGTAAATATCCGAACAATCTAAACCAAAATTCCATATGTACTTAGGTTTATAAGGCAAAACTTTATTTCTCTCTCATTTCATTTTATTTTTCATAAATAAATCTAGACATATGAATTTCCCAAATCCATTTGTATTTCAAACTACTATTATAGAATATATGTATCTAGGGTTATATTTCCTATATGATAAATATTAAGATAGTAGAACAACTAAATCAAATTACCATATAATCACTTTAATGTACATGTACTGACTACCTTTGTGAGATAACATATTATTGACCAACAATATTTTCAAAAATATAGTAATGCATGTATTCATTCAACCTTGGGAGTTACATGACTAAGTTAGCTAACACATGATGCATTATCATAACCGTTATTGAAGTCAATGTTAACAATCCATTAGATTATCTTAATTGTCAACTTGTTATTAAATTTCATAATACACTAGATATCAAATACTCATCTATGGTTGACACCAACATCGATTTTCCATGAAGCTACTTGGTATTGAAGATGTAGGCTAAAGAAAACCTTATCTTAGACTTCACCAAATGTGTTCCCAGGCTACAAGGTGACATTTGTCAGTGTCTCTGACACCCTACTGGCTCGTCAGGTTGATCATTGATTCCTAGCGGTGGGGCTTGCATCAACTAAACTCCAGTAGCTAGTAGATCTAGAATTTGTCTCTTGTTGGATTTTTAATTGAGATGGTGCGAGGAGGGACTATTAGTGAAAATGAAGAAAATCAATGTATACAAGAAGGGGTCTCAGTTGATCCTATACTCCGACAATAGTTTAGTAAGAGATGGCACCATGTCAGAAACATGAAGGAAGGTGATGACATTCTCTTGTGTGGAGGGGGAGAGGATAGAAATGCTAGGAGGATGATAGATGCTAGATCTATACTAATGGTGGAGGAAACCTAGTGGTGAAGAAAGGTGAGAGCCCCACCATCATTCAGTAGCTAGCAGAGTCATCTTCAAGGGTGAGACTAGTAGAGGCAATTCATTAGAGTTGTAGGTGTCATAGACACGATGATGCCTTAAGGGAAGGGAGAAGAGGATATAGTGAGGTGAATCAAGCTTGTAGTGACTTCTTGATGGTTGCTACAGTTGACGTTGACCATGGAGGTGGGTTGTGGTGGTTGTCAAAGTCCCATGCACCAGGAAGGTACGGTGGCTAGGGAAAGTTGGGGAATGACCGGAGGAAGGAGGGCTTTAACTAGGTAGATGAAAAGTCCAGTTGTGAAGGAAAGTGTGGCAAGGAGGAAGAGAAGAACAAGTAGAGTCAGACCATGCGAAGAGTATGTTGGAGCCGGAAAGGACATCATGAGGTCGTGGGCTTTAAAATATCATAGGTGGTGATTATGTGGATTCAAACTGAATGTAGGAGAAAGTGACTAGAATTGGAGAAGGAGATATGGGTGGCGACTAGGTGAAGGAAGCGAGAGAAGGATATGAGGTGTCATGGTAGTTTAGGAGGTTGGAGACCCCATCCCAAGACCGGTAGATCTTCCAGTGGTTGAACTCTAGCCATCGTAGGATGGATGGCGACAGATGTGCATGCAATGGTGGTCAGACACAGTGAGGAAGATGAATAGGGAGCATATCTCGATGTGGGTAGAAATCGGAGAAGAGTAGAAGCCCTGGTTGGGTAGTAGACTCGGGTGTATGAAGCACTTTCAATCTAGGGTTTAAATCTCTATGAGAAGGAGAGGACACGTAGGAGAAAGCAAATTTATGACAAGGTAAATGACACAGAATAGCTCATTCAATGTGACTAAGAAAGAGAAGAGAAATGGCCAAAAGAAGGAAGCTCCATGCGTGATATTGTGCGTAAGAGTCGGGAGAGAAAGGAACTAGATTACACATTCTTCATGATCAGATCGTAGTAGATGCAGACCGTCATATAGAGACAAAGTCATCGTAGCTAAAAGACCAGATCAGAGTGACAAGAAAATCCACGGATTCTTAGGAAAAATATAAAGTGTTTCCTTGATTATATTTGTTATACCTACATTATTTAGGTATTTCTTTACTAATGCAATTGAATTGGTAAACATTATCTAAATAAAATCAATATATTTCTAAGTAGGTTATTTGAGATGCAAGGAATCCAAATTCAACCTCAAAATTACCATTTGAAAATGTTACATATAACAGTTGTTTTCTAATGAATTATGCCTACATCTAATGTATTTACTCTTCTGTACTAACCAAAGGTGACAATACAATCTATGTTAACTCAATTTATTTTATCTTACAATAATAATTATATTCTAAATTATCATTTTGGACCCAGCACATTATTCATTATATTTGCACTTCAACCTTATTGTTTCTTGTATTAAGGATATTTTTTCATATCATATAGTTTTACAGGGTATTTTTGAATACATGGTATTATTCGATTGGAAGTATTCCTAATGCATTTTGAACTATGTAGATAGGTGCTAGTTATTAACATAATCAAATAGGGTCTAGAAGAAGGGATGATTAACCTACATGTCTAGAATCGAGTATGTAACATCACTCCACCACTTAAAGAGGATTTCATCCCCAAAATCAAACTACAATTATCCAGATGTAATGTCATACTTCTAAGCCAATCTAAAATTGCTAATACAGTGAATCTAGTGGATTATTGTACAACACTCTACAACATACTTATATCCAATACCCCATGGTGATTCTACATTACTTCATGCATCAAGTCCCCTTAGTCTTCTCATATTCTAGGTTCATCTAGGAAATTTTTTACACAAGTCATAGATTATTTTA